>VZRX01003837.1:224860-419422 GCA_013398075.1 Notiomystis cincta
CGCTCCCCGGGCGGCGCCAGGACTTTGGTCTCCGCGTGGGAATCGCGCCCGGCACCGCCGCCCGCGCCAGGCGGTCCCGGCGGGCGGAGGGGGCACCGCCGCCCGCCCCAGCCCTCGGCGGCAGCGAAAATGTCCTTCTTCAACTTTCGTAAGATCTTCAAGCTGGGCGGCGAGAAGAAGAAGAAACAATACGAGCACGTCAAGAGGGATTTGAACCCTGAGGAGTTCTGGGAAATCATAGGAGAGCTGGGAGATGGTGCTTTCGGTAAAGTGTTCAAGGTAAGGGCGGGCAGCGCGGGGCGCTTGTGTCGCTCATAGCTGAGAAATGACTCGGAGCGTTGCCGCTGCCTCCGGCGCTGCCTCGGGCTCCCGGTCTGCCCGCTCCCTCCGCCCGGGTTCCTGCTGGCAGCGGCGGGCTCGGCACAGCTTGGCTGGGCTGAGCTCCGCGGGGGGACGCGGCCGGGGGCAGAGCGCGGGATCCCGGCGCCTCTTGGCCACGGAGCCTCGTGAAACTAAAGATAGAAAAGACCTATTAGGTCATTGTCCCGCCTTCTGCTCCACCCTGCCCGCTGCTGGATTGCTCACTTCTCTGTGTTTGGGGTTTTTCTGGGACTCGTGTACAGTATGGCCCCTAGCCTTACAAAGACTGCATTTTCTTAGATCTGGAGTTCATACCTTTTTGGTTTTTTCCTGTACGGAAAGAAGCCCACGAGCAGTAAAATGGACTTCTGTACTTCGTGTGTAATGTACAGAGCCAGGCTGTCGTCACTTTGATGGGCATTCTCCCCTCTTGTTCCATGAGAAGTTGAATTAAATAGCTGTGTTCTCTTGGCTTTCCCTGTGTGGCAGAATTCTTGTGTTGGATCTCCTAACTTCTCTCACTTGTTTGCTCTTTAAATCTAAGTGTACTGCTACAAGTAGGGTTTTTAAGGCTTCTTATCTAGAATTTATCAAGCCAAGTAGACCACAATGACATAGATACAGCCCTGTTAGTGTTTGACAAGACTTTGGCTTTCTGGCAAATCTTCAGCCACGTTGCCTCTTTCTAAAAGGGTGTTAATGCTTCATGTTTGGATTACAGGTAGCATGGAAAAAACATCCTGGTGGATAAGCATGAGAGAATTGGGAACTGACATGAATTGAAGCTTTGGAGCAGGTTCTGGAGACTAGGAAAAAATAGTATGAGAGGATGGCATTTACAGTGTTTCTGAGAGCTAATTCGGTCAAGAAACATTTATAGCGTACCACGTTTGAGAGTTTATGAAATCTGGGTACTCATGAAACTTGTGCTATTTTTAGTAGAAATTATTTTAGGTTCTATTGTACTGCGGTGGTATCACCTGTTAGTAAATTTGAGCAGAAATGCCACAGTCAGTTCAGAATGTTAGGTGGTGTCATTTCGCCCAAGGAATTTGTGTCAATATTCTATATTAAGAACATGTAGATTATTTAGATGCTGGTGTAATACACAGTCTAGGGGGTCGTTCTCATGTCAGTTTTGAAGATTAGAGTTTTGGCTTTTCTGTGAAAATGGCTGGGAATATGTCTGAAGTTGCTCTATTATAAAGCCTGCGCACTACAAACCCAACACCTCTAACGGTGCTTGCAGAGTATTAAAGTTCTAATTTGAGCTTCATAGTGGAGTTTTGATTCCCATTTTCTGAAGATATGCCTCAGATACAACACTAAATGTGTTTTCCTCTTCCCCCACGTGCATTTCCCCTCCCATCCTCACACCTTTTCTCACTTCATGTTTATCTGTAGGCATGTTTGTATTAAGAGTAGTAGTTGAGGAAAGTGTCTGAGCAAGGCAGCTGGTAAATTTTGCATTTCAGTGTACTCTGTACACAGACAGGACAACGTTTCCCACTTGGATGTCATTTTTCTCTTCGAGATTTATTTCTGACTGAAATGACAGGGTTCAATGTTGAAATTGATCACAGGCAGAATTACAAATGTGGTTATTCTGGTCATCTTGTTGAAGTAGGCCCTTTTGAGAATTAACAGGCAATATTCCTGGGGAAAAAAGATCTCATTTTAAAAAAAGAAATAGGTTAGTGCATGTGCTCATCAGCATTCTTTTCCATCTAGTTTGAGAAGGTTACACACAAACTGTACTTGTGTTCCTGCACCTGAGTGTGCTTCCCAAGAAACTATGGAAAGCAGGAAAGGTGTGTTAGGTTGTTCTTCCATGGATATAAACCTCAAATGAGAAGCTGCAGGAACAGACATTCAATTCCTTCTCAAATTTTGAATTTAAAACTATAAGCTAGAACAAAGCTCTCAAGAAAGCTTGAAGACACTGTCTGCAGGTAATGGAAATGTGGGGGTTGGGGTTTTCATTTAGTATAATGGATTTTGTTTTATTTGCCAACCCCCCCATCACCTTACTGTCAGTTACATTTGCCAAAACTACATTTGCCTTTGTTTAAGATCTTAGGCTCTGTGTGACAGGGTTTTGGCAGATGTATGTTAAATGGAATTGCAATATAAATAAGTCTGTATACTTTGAATTTCTAAAAAGTAGGTTAGATTGGTTACATGCTATGATTTGCCATAGAGGAGTAATTGGTTTAGTTGTGTAACTGATCTTCTGAACAAAGTGTCAAATATTTAAATAAAAACTCAAAAACAACTCTAAATTATTCTGACAGCACTGGGAAGCCTTGCTGATTAAATTATTTACTTAAAAATGCTGTCCAGTGATAATTAATTTTGTGTACAGAAGTCTTAAGGGCATTGAAAACTTGTGATTCATTCCCCTTCTTTGCAATCAAGTACAAGGATCTTGCTTTTTTTTTTTTAATACCTTAGCCAAATTTCTAGAAGAGCTTATTTCCTTTGAAGTTGTTTGTTGCAGGCTTTTTGAGTTCTGACAATTCATACATTTGTATTCATGGACTTCTAAGTAATGTTTAGAAATACTCAGAGTGTTTCAACTGCTGTTGCAAGTCTCTTGTGATCAGAGGAGCTCTGTAATTGCAGATTACTGATGGCAAAGGTTTATAGCCGTGTAGGACTTTTTATTCTGGCCCTTTTCAAGCTCTTCAAAGAGGCCACTTCTAGGCTGTTTTCTTTTTGCTCTTGGCTAATGGATAATGGTATCGTTTTCTGTCCTTTTAGAATTTGTAGACCCTTGCAGTTCTTCAGTGTCAGGTGATGGCCCTTGAAGAGAATTTCGAGTTTCCTGATGATAGAATTTTTTTCCAATCTCTTTTATGTGCTTTTCATGGATTATTTAGAATTACTGAGTGGACTTCTGGAGTTCTGACAGACGCTGGAGATGCATACTATTAGCACTGGAGGCTGATTTCAACTTTGAAATTTGGCAGTCAGACACAAAAAAGTCTTAAAAACAAAAGCAGGACAGTTTGAAACTGCTCTTGATCAGGTTAAGTGCCCTGAAAAAAAGTGGGCTCTTACTGTAATTCTAATCAGTTTGCTTTAGAAAGTAGTTACATTATTATATCATGTTGCTGTATTGTGTGTTCTAGTACCCTATTGTGTCCAATCTCAGTTCTGTGCACATTGTAAACACTGCTTTAAGATAAATCAGTGTGTTGTTAATGACTTTCATCAGCCTCAGAGTACTTTCTGAATTCTCAGAAGTAAATGTTCAGATGATGTGAAAACAGACCTTTCAAATGCCTGATGTGATCCTGGGCTCTTTCTTGCCACAGATGAGCATCATTAAGGAAAATGCAGATATCTTCCTCAGTTAACCTTTTGAATTAAATAAAATCTTGGGCCTATATTTCAGTAAAACTTCCCAGCCTCTTTTGGCAATAAGAATGTTGTGCACTAATATAGAAGACTTACATTGCAGAAAGGCATTTTCATAGTGTCACTTGTTGTCATCTCTGAGCACTTCACTAGAGGATACTCCTCCAAGAAATTAATGTACTTTTGGACATGATTATGATTATTATGGGTACCATCTGTACAAATTTTAAGTCTTCTGTGGGAACAGATTCTATAGAGATAAAACGTGTGGCAGTATACAATATAAGACAGAGTATCTCTATATGGTATATGTACACAGAGATAGTCATATATGTACATAGTTTATGAGAGATGTTTATAGTGTGTATATATATACCTACATATATATATATGCATACATGTATTTTAATTATTATTACGGAATCCTCTGGACTTGTCTGGCTTTGAATTTCATTCACACTTCCTTGTTTGAGCTGGAGTGTTCTGCCCCTTTATAGTATCTCATTCATTACCCTGAATCTAAGATGTTTGGAAGGATTGTGTATACAAGATTCTCATAGGAGTTTAGAAAATTAAATATTTGTATTTCATATGAAGTTACTAGCACAAGTTTTCCAACACTGAGCAATTAACTGGTGCTTGGTATAAAAAAAAAATCTGTTTTTTCTTTAGGTTCAGAGAAGAAATTTTGTGCAAGCTGATAACCATAATCCTGGTGAACAGCATTACCCAATTGCATTATCTTCTGAAAAGTATAACTCCATGAAGTGTTCATATTTACTTCTATTGGCAGTAGTGGCCAGGACCAGCTCATCTCTGGCTGGTGCTTGTGGACTTTTGACAATAGTGTTTCTTCAAGTCCAATAATTCAATGCTTCATTTAAGTTAAACTTTTGTATCTGAATTTGAAACTGTCTTATCTATAATGTACCTATATGACTTAGAGGAAAGCCTGAGTTTGCTTTAATGTCTTTTATGGCTGGTAGAAACAAACAGAATTTTTAAGTAGTGATTTAATAAAATTGTACCAATTATATAATTTAATGATTATGTGTTCTTAACTCCTTTTAAGATTAAAATATGGACTGACTACTGGTAGCTGCTTAGAAGTACTTTTTTTGTGTACCACTAACATCATAACTTATTTTCTAATCCTAGAAAACGCATTAATTAGTCTGACCTATAAATAAAATAAGGACAGAGCAAGGAGAATTTATACTTTCTAGTTTCTTTGGTCTTACAGCACGTTGTTCTAAATTCCTGCAGTTGGATATTTCAACTTGAAGTTTTCCAGATGATAGTGATGTATCATGCTGCTTCTTAGGGTGGATATCTTTTACATCTGTAACCTAGGACTCCCAGGAACAGATTTTGACCACTTAATATCTAAGCTTGAAGCACAGATAGGCTTTGTTTTTTCTACTCTTTATCTTTCTACTTACGTGGTATCTTTACTTCCACTAATTCTTTAGAAGAATTTGGTAAAGCTGCTGAAACTTTGCAAACATTCCTGTATGAATGATATAGTTTGCTGTGGAAGGATGTTGCTTGAATTTATCTGAAGTCCTATATGTTTGGTAATAGTTGGAAGATAAATTCATATTTGAAAGTTTCCACTCAAACACGGTGTTTCACAAACAAGTTTCATGTGTGACTTTGCCATGAGCCCAGACCTGGAAAGAAGCAGCAGGTAAAAATGTCCTAAATCTAAGTTCAATACAGAAGAATGAATCAGTGATGCAGAACTCTTTGCAATTTTGATTAAAATTGTTTGCTATACCAAATATGTTTTCTTCTAATTTATTTTCATTCATAATTGACTATATGAGTTGACCTCTCATTAAACTGGAGCAGTAAAATAGTGCAGTTGCCCTCAGGAGATGTGAATTAATAATATTCTCTTAAGTGCAATGTTGCTTTGTTTAGCCATTGAGGCATTAGTTGATAGAGGAGATATGAGTTGATTTACTCTCAAGAGAGTAATGGATAAGGTGCCAATATTAAATTTTAAATATTTGTCTAAGTAAAATAGGACTAAAACTTTACCTAAAGCTTGCTATGAACAGTAATCTCTGTAAGAGGAGCCTGACCATTGTAGGGCTGCTATGAATGATGAAAAAGGATGCATGACAGCTCATAGAAGGCAAACAATTGTAATCCTGCTGATCAGCTTGGTGACTTGCCCTACAATCTTATCTTTATTTTCACACTATTGCAGTTTTAGCCTGATTAGAAGATACCAGATAAGGAAAAGGCAGTATCACTGTTTTAAACTCTGGGAAATCGGTCAAGGGGAAAGCTTTACAGAGCTCTTTACACCTATTGTCACTCTAGCTAAGTTTTCTGAGGAAATGGTAGTGCCACAAAGTCATCTGTAAATTGTAAACTGAGATAACTTTCTTGATGAAATGGCTACTTGTTACTTACTTTTCCTTTTTGTCTGTAGCAGGGAAATATTTGAAAGGAGCACAACACATGTGTCTCTCACTTTTTGGACCTACTTGCATCACTTGGCTTAAAATCAGCATCATAATACTTCTCTTATGAGTAATGTATTGTCTGTCTGTTGCATTTGGAATTAAAACTGCAGACAAGTTTGGGGAGGATAATTATAGAATGCTTATGATCAGTTCTTGGTAAGGCAGTCAGTCATCTTTTCCAAGGTGTGAGCGTAGTTATGTAAACTGTTTAAAACTCTAAGTAAATAGGAAATCATTATTTGATTTCATTCATGTTTATTAAGTTCCCTTTTGTTTTTTTTCATGTCATCTGATATATCATATTTCTTAGCTAACTGTTTGTGTAACTGTTTGGACTGTGGTTTCTTGTCTGGAGAGTAGAACTTCAGATTTCAGGCATAAACTAGATGTGACCATTTTGTGTCAAACAGATTGAGAATGAAGCTTCTTTAAGCAGTTCTAACGTGATGAAATAATTTTTCTATCTCAAGTCACATGCAGTCTGTTTAATTAATTAATTCTGCTATGGGTTTTGGGGGGGGGTTGTTGGGTTTTGGCGTTTGTTAATGATTTTGTGGGCATTATGATTAAACTTTTAGTTGTTGGCAGGGTCCTCCAGAGCTACAGTCCTCCAAGCAGTAATACATGCCAGTGTTGCAGAGCAGTAGTTGAACAGTTTCTTTTGGTGATGACTTCAATTCCAGTTCTGACCACCCTGCAAACAATATTTTAGAAATAATTTGTTGTGTTTGTATCTGCAAATGCCCCAATCCCCAGTTTGGGATTTCTTTTATTTTGTCATAGTTTAAATTGAATGCACTTGTGAATTCCATGTTTCATGGGCAATGACCCACGTTTTGAGAATCTCCTAAGACTGTAAACATAATTCTCCTTCAATGACAGTTGCGTCTCTGTTCAGGAGGAGTCTGTAATTAAACTCTCTGATTTGAGATTTTAAATACATTCCTTGAGACCCTGGTGGCTGATGTGTCATTTATAAATACTTTTTCAGTCTTTGCTTCTTTGTGCTCCCCCAATAACCTTTAATTATATTCAGATTATACACAGAGTTGACAAATTCATAGTCTCACCTCTTTTGCCTATTGTCTTATTTTACAGTAGCTGCCAAATTACTCAACTGCAATGCTTGTGCTATCTTTTCTTTTGATACTGTTTGGATTGTTCCAGTTTTCCATGTTTAGTGATGGAAAAGCCATGAAATTTGCAGTTAGAAAACAAAGCAGGCTGAATTTATAGCACAGAAAGCAGATTGATTTAATAGCACAGAGTAAAAAAAGAGTGATGTTTTATAATTTTTCTCCTAAACCATATAAAATACCCCCTCTAATTAATTTTTAATGACTTTATAGCATGATTACAGTATGGAATGCTTGAAAGAAATTTTAAGTCTCATATCTATCTCAAATATGTCACATGGGAACACAGTTTCTCTGTTCACAAATGGAAAGGAATGTTTCTAGAGAGAAAGAAGATCCAGTACTTGTGGAATATATTTGAAAGATTTCAGGCAATAAAAATTGTCTAAGTAATATTCAGTAAAAGGTAATAGGCTACCTCAAACCACTTTGTAATGGTATTCACCAACAAAAAATGAAGGCTTTACTGTAAATGTTAATTCTCCACTGGCATTTCAGATTTTCTGTTGAGTATGCTCTACATTCATGATACAAACCAACTGAAGTATATACAGCAGAAGATTTACCTAAAGCAAAAAAATACAATAAAATGGTAATGTAAGATTCCTTTACTATTTAATTCACCTGCTTGAACTACCATATTTGGTTTTAAGGGGATATAGTGTTTCTTGAAGGAATTCTCAATGTATGTAAAAGCAAGTTACAATATTAAAGTTAGAAATTTGTGCTTGGCTTTTTTTTTTTTTTTACTCTTTTGGATTACAACTGGATTTTTCAGTATTTTGTGGGATTACATGTATATATAGAGAGGTTAATGTAAAGCAGCTAAGCATGAATGGTGATTTGGAAGCTAAGAGAGAGACATAAAATATTTCCCCTCTACCCTGCCATATTTATATTCTTATTAGGTAATTACCTATAGCCTAGAGCAAGAAGTTGCTCAAACCTAGACTCATGCTTGAATCAAGTTCCACACAAAATGTCGCTTCAAGAACATTCTGTGTACCTGAGGCTTGCTATTCTGTGATACAGTTTTTAAGTTTTTCTTCATTTTCTGTGGAGAAGAGTGTGAAGAAGTGAAAAAGTAAGACCGTACTGCAATAGTGAAATCAATTTATTGGTTAGTGTTTAAAATTGGCTGAATCTTTCCTTTCAATGGAGGACTGACTGCTACCTTCAAGTGTCCATCCTGAGTACTAGACTGTTGTTTCAGAAAATTTGAAGATGAAAGATGCCATCATGAATAAAGTAACTTTATTATTTTCAGGAAGAATTCTTCTGATGTTGCAATAATGCAGTTATTCAAAATGAGAGGGTGAACAGAAAGTGAAGGTTTTTTTTTGGAGAACCGTTACTCCAGAACTGAAATCATGCCTAGATCACAATTGGTTTACTTGATATGGAAGCAATGGTCAATCCCCATCCTAAAGCAGAGTTGGGTTTTAATCCATCTAATTTGGTAATGAGCTGGGAGAAGACTGTCCCTTGGCTTTCTTCATATCTCTTTGAATGGCATTTTACATTCATTTTACATTCTCAGGACTTCCTTGTTTAAGGAGGACTTTAAGGAACTGGATTTTGTCCCTAGAAATGTTTAGTCATAGCTGTGATTCAGAAAGTGTTCTGAGGAAAGTTACTGTAACTTTGTCAGTGATACTGTAATAACTTGGCAAGATTTTTTACCTGGGATTTTATTCTTTATCTTCTAGGTAATGGTTCTCCTGGAACAGATTTATGCTGTAAACACAAAGCTTTTCTCTAACACATCTAGATTGTGCATTATAGAATACTTTTCTCCTGTATTTCTAAATAGTCTTTTACCAGAAAAAGAGTTGATACTTTTGTAATCAAAAGGCAGTAAAACTTCAATAGGGAGATGTTAACTGAGTGCCTCAGCAAAAACTAGAATGTTGCAGTAATCCCTCATCTCCTGCACAACCATTGTCTCAATCAGGATTTATTCAATTCATATGCTGCCTTTTTTATTTTGTAAAGTTCAGTCGTGTTCCTGCCCCACCTTCAGCTTTTCCTGTTTGAATTGAAGAGGCCCAGCCTTTTTAGTGTGCTTTTTGTAAGACAACTGCTTGACCCTCTAATAATTTTGATTGTCCTTCTCATTCTCTTACTTGCTTAACTTCTGTGGATGCCACAAATCTCTGAGTTCACTATTAAGGCAAACAGTGCTGGTTTTTATTGCTGGGTAGTCAAGGGTCAGAAGCACAGGTCTGTGTGGCCACAGCATCCTGTGAGCTGTGAGCATAGTGGGGAAATACGGATAGTTTGAACAGGAATTACCCCAAAACAAACTGAAATCATCCCAGTAATGTGGAGAAGTGGATACTCTCAGAGCCAAGCTTTTTTACTCTTTCACTCTTTCCAAGTGGTTTTTGCTATTAGTGGAGATGTACTAACCAAGTTTCTAAGTAGCCTGTCTGCTATTTTTCATCTCTCTGGGGTGGGAAGTGTGAAAGCTTAAAAGTGGCCATTTAAGCAATACTGACAATTGTTTCCTTTTTACAGGGATAGCTGAAAATGTCTCCTTTGCTCTTGGCTGTAGCAAGAATTTCAAACTGTCTCTTGGTGTTCTGGCCAGCTTAAGAACCCAGTAAGCTGGTTGTTGATTTTGCATGTTACATTTCAATAAAAACAAACAAAAACCTCACACGCTGCCCTTAGCACTTATAAGTGAAATATAAAAAGAGCTCATGTGCAGACTTGTTTCCTTTACTATTTGTGGTGTCTGTTTCAGTGTTTATTGATGCTGTTGTAAATTTGTGGTCTGACATAGGACTTCACTTTTGAGCCAGCGCAGTATAAAGAAGATCATTCTGAAAAGCACTAAACCAGTGTGGAATTGTGATATTTGCTAAGTGAAACAGTCAATAACACACTGCTGTGCAAAGCTGTGCATTTTAGGAAGTACAGGAGTGACATTCAGATGGTGTCAGGGTCTTACCGTGTCTCTCTGCCACGGTGGTTTCCACTGGTGCAGGTCGATGCAGGCAGGGTTCTGGCACTGTATTCTCCTTCCCACATCCTTCCTTGTGACAGGCCTGGTGCTTGCCAACCCTGTGTTGATCTGGTTCAAGGAGCTAAGCCATGCAAAAGCTGATTGTCCATGTAATCTTCTTGGCTGCCCAGACCAGCTCACGAGAGGGCCAGACAAGTGACGCTGCTAATGTAAGGGAAAATTGACAGGACAGTGTCAGCATTGGCTTCAATAGCTGTCAAAGGGTGGCATATCAATATTCTGAAGTTGTTAAGGTATGTCAGATGAAGGCTTCTTGTCAGGACAAAAGAAAAAATAGACTTGTTCCTGTTGTAGGAACCACTTGCTGTTAGCAGCTACTAATAAAAAGGTACTTGTGGTAAATGCTGGTGGTGTTTTTATCAGCCAATGGTTCTGTCCCTTAGCACCACTGATACCCCTGCTGGGTGAATTTTGTTATGTAGGCATGTCTTTAACTGCAAATTAGCTATAAGCCTATGATCCCAGTTTTAGTTCAGGCAGTGATACTCTTTTCTGCTCTAGGTGTACTCAATAACTGCTAGAAAAGATTGAAAATGTTTTAAGACTTCTTATTTGGCACTAAATCTACATTGTATGAGGAAAGTACAGAAACTGAATTGAATTTCAGAGTGAGTAGAGTGTTTTGAAGCAAGAAGTGGCTTTGAGGATTTAACAAAAGGAATGGAATTCTTCATTCCCTCTCACTGTACAAATATACAACAAAAGATAGTCCTCTGCTTCAAAAAGCTTTCAGCCTAATAATAAATTAAAAAAATAAACATGAGAGAGAGGGAGAAGAATAAAGAGATGAAGTAGTTTCCCCTTAATAAGACCTCCTCCTAAGAGCCCTACAACATCACTTCTTGGGGACATGGGTAAAATAAAGCTTCCATAATTCCATTAAAAGTAACATTGCTGTACTGTTAGGAGGCAAGAACTGTGCTTCCTCCTGAATAACTTGTGTGCTTAACTGTTTAATGTTGCCATGACTCTCAACACTTCTGTCAGAGGAAGAACAATGTTCCAATGTTACATGAAAACCGTGTATTAATAGAAGTTCATTAGTTGCAAATGTCTGAGTAAAGCAGTTGGTTTTCCTTGGCATATTTTGTGCATTGAGCTTTGCAAAGAGTTGAAGAATTTTGTCTTGATTTGTTTATCTGGATTTTTTAAAAATAATTTTATCAAGTAATGCAATTATTCCCATGGCCATTTGTGTTTATCAGTAGCATTCTAGGTAAATTCTGAACAAATTACACTAATCAGTAAAATGTCATACAGCAAGTGCATAAAACATGAGAATTTGAAAAATATCATCATTAGCAGCATGCTTCTAAATTAAAATTTCCTTTGAAATCTGCTGATAAGTAATAGGATTTGCATTCATATAGTTTCTCAGAGTAGTCAATTTTCATAATTGGTTAGTTGTTTAAATTCAACAATTAAAAAACCCCAACAAACGGAACAGTTAATCTGAAAGGCAGCATCAGAAGCAGCATATTCCACTACTGTGCTGAATATGAATGAAGTTCATTTACAGAACCCAGGATGCTATTTTTGTGGTACTTGAATAGCCAGTTGTCAAAGAATACCAAATGTTTACTGAGATGGCTCTTTCTCCTCTCTTGAGATGTCACACTTGCAGCACAATGGTAGACAGCTCATCTAAACTGGGAGGCACCTTTTGAAATCTCATTTTGTGCTCCTGAGGTGCTGTGTAACTTTAGGGTCAGGATTTACAATACAGGGGAAACTACTTGCAATTCATACACTTTATAAGCATTAAATAGCATATATCAGCAGACTGAATTTTGTAATTAATAAAGTCCATTATGATAGGACTGACTTGAAAATAACTTGTTTACGTTGCAGAGTGCTGAATGACAGTTTAACTGTTGATTTCTTTGTTGTTGTTGCTGTCTTTGCAGTTGGTTTCTGTTAGATTGCCTTAGAGAGGTGTATGTAAGGAACCAATAACTCCTCTCTAGAATTCAAAATTTTATTAAAAAAAATACTAATACCATAAATAGAATATGAATTAGTTTCTGTAAAAATTTTACTTTAAAATTGAGGGATGATGATGTACAGCTTTAGTTAAAACTTTCTAAAGCTACTCCTTTCTTTTACTCCTTCAGAAATAGAGGAAGTTTCATATTAACAGACTAGAGTATGCATGAAGCAACAGAATATATGCTTTGATAGTTTTGCAAGAGCTGTTGCCAGTTTCAGTGTGGTATTGGTGTATTGTCACATTTCCTTTCCCTCTGCTACAACTGTATCTCTTTGTAAAACACTGAATCTTAAACTGCCTGTATAGTTTATATTTTTTCCCTTAAAATGAATGAAGTATGCTGCATTTGTTGTTGTTCATTTTAGGAGGACAAAGAATGAAAAGGGGTGATGATGCTTCATCTTGTTTAATTTAAATTTTCCCCTCTGGCTATTTAGCTGTGCTTATTGTGAAATTTGAATATGGCTCACATTGCAGTATCAAATTATACAGAACCTTTTCTCAAATTGCCCATATATTTGAGCTAGTAAGATGTTTACACTTTAAATGACAGTTCAGTTACATCTTTTATAGGCCATCATCTTCTGCAATAAATACATAAAATAAATTGTCTTAGTACTGGTCTTTTAATGCTTTCCTTCTGCTATATGAAATGTAGAGTTTTTAATAATAATACTTTTTTGACAGCAAGTTTTTCTAAGTTAATGACTTTGCCACATTGCATTTCTATGACTATGTAGTTTCCCTAGTAACATGTCAGAAGGCCTTTGTTGAAGGGTTCTTAAAGTCCAAAGAAATTGTCATTTTTCTTTCTTTATTATTTTGTTGACTTTTGATATCCAGTTAGGAAGGACAGAATTTTCCATGCTCAAGTCAGATGCACTTTTTTTTTCTTGTTTTGTTATAATGAATGGCTGTGCTGGGTCAGCAAACAGCTGTAGCCATCTTGCATCTGATCTGGCTAAAAAGCTCTGGGCAAAGCAGATCCCAGTTTTGTTTTGTAACTTTAACTTTGAGGAACTGTGGGTTGACACTCTATTTAAAAAAAAAAAGGAAAGAAAAGAAAAAAGGAGTGTACTAGACTGATACTTGTACATCTGTGGATGCACACTCATCTGCAGAGTGTGAGTAAACAAAATGAGTTGGTGCTGCAGGAAGCCAACAGATTCAGTGGTGTCTCCAGAGTGAGCTTTTACAGCTCCCAATGTGTCCCTGGGAAAAGGGGTGGCAGGAGTAACTCTGGCTCTGAGCTCCACTGAACTAAAGCTCGTTACAGATGTTAAGTGATCAGAAGCAAGGTTATAACAGAGCCCTCCCAGGTGAAGGAATCAGAGGTTTAAGTCCTATGTTCAGACAAATTGTAAAGTTATCAAAAGTAAATCAGAAAATTCTCAACCTGGCAGCAGGATAATTTTCTGAGAAAACAACAGTCTGTACACAGAGCTTCAACTCTGACTTGTTGTTTGTCTTCATTCTAGAGAACAGCTAGAGTTACTAATTATGATTTGATTAAAAGTTATTTCTTGGTAACATTGTTTCTTGGAAGCATTCCTAATTACATAATTTGGAATAAAGGTGTGCTTACTACTGAAATAGACTGAATTTTAAGCTGTAGTCACTAAAATAAATTAGTAAGGATTAAACATTATGCTGTTTTTTTTTCCTAATGACACAAACCCAAATAAATAACTGTAGGATGTTTGTAATCCAAGATGAAGATCCACTGTGTTACTGTCTTTCTAGGAGGTTGTTTTAAGTTAGTTTGGGGCTGACATTGTCTGTTGCTGGATAAAACTGAGAACCTCAGCCAGCAACTGTTAAGTGTCCTCTGCAGGGGAAAGATACTGGCAAAGCAGCTTAGCACTGCAGGGATAAATCTCAATTTGTCACACCTCCCCCTTTGCAAGTTCAGGAGTTGATTGTAATGCAGTATTGTGTGTCTTAATGCTGCTCTAGCAAGTAGGATGTACAGTTATTATAACTGAATTTAGGGAAAAACACCACTCCTTTGCACATACACCTCTGACACCACCTAATGCTTGAGTTACAAATGTTTTCCCAATATCATCAGCTGGTTTTCCCTGTTGCTTTTATGAAAGCTATCATGCAGCAGGAGAAGGGAGAATAAGAGGTGTTATTATAGAACAGCATAGCTGTTTCCTTCTTACCAGTATTTAGCAATTTTTTTTCTTATTTTTTTTACTCTGTGTGTTAAATGTAATTGCTTAAATAAGAATTATGCTGAAATCTGATATCCTCTCCTCTGTTAAGTTTACTCTGAAGGATTCTTTCAGTTATTTTGCACATATTTGCCAGTTCAGCCTATGTACTTTTCAAAGATGAATATAAGTATTCCTTCTAATTTCAGTGGCACAAAGCATATGCAATCAGAATGGGAACTGTGCTTAGCTAGTACACAAAATACCACAGAATTAATGAGAATCCTTAGCGGGAAACATGAGGTTAAACATGAAAATTATATTTCATACCACTCCCAAAAATAACTTGTGGAATCCTCAGAAACCAACTGTGGAGGAAGCAGAAGAACCACAGTAAGTACGAAGTACAAGGATAATGTTAAAAGAGTGAAGTTGTCATGGAAACAGCTCCCAAACGAGCATAGCCACAAAGGCAGCACCAGACCACAGGATCATAAAGATGCTTCAGCAGTCGGGGGTGAACCCTGGCCTCCAGTTTCTTAGGAATAACATTTGCTTGTAGGAAATAGAGGCACTTTTATCTGTATTTCTAGTTCAGTTTTTTTTTCCCCTGGCATTAAACAGGGAAACTGAATTTAATTAACTTCTTTTTAAGTAGAAGAAACCGTATAGTAGGGTAGCTGTGATACATTGTGCAGGCTGGGAAAATGTTTGGCTGATCAGCTGTAGTTCAAGGGTGTATCATCTTCTTTGGGAGAGACTGTCCTTTCATTATCTTTGAATGGATCTTCTGTAACAGTCATTTTAACAAGTTTCAGCAGGTATAACTGAAGTTAGCTGGCTTTTAATTCCTTGGGCCAACCATATCTATAATTAAATGAAAAATTGAAATGATCTCCTTTTTAAAAATTTATTACTACTGCATTTTCAAACATCATGCAGTGAAGGCTCTTGAAAAAACAACTTCTTTGAAATGACTGGCTCCTCTTAATTACCAGAAATCTGTGGAGGTTGCTGTCTTCTTCATTGGCTGAATTAGTGATTTATTGTTAAAATTCTGGTTTAATATTGCAGAAGTAGCTATTTGCTCTTGAATTCAAACTGATACTGTTAATTAATTTTTTTTTTAACATTTAGTGTTAGAATTAATGCTTCCTTTTATCTAAGATAGGCTTCTTTTCTAAAATTCACTGATAAAGAACACCTTTCCATGTTTTTGAAAAGAAATTTGAACACTTGATACTGGTCATTTCAGTTTCAAAATGTGCAGGACAAAGTTAAATATAGTATAGGGAACTTACACTAAACAAAGTCCTCTGCAGTTGTTTCAGTAGGCCACATTACTTACTATATTTTTATTTGATAAGGCTGCTAAAATTTAAAATGAGAGCAATTTTTTTTCCTTAATTCATATGCTTTAAGAAAGATTGACATATCTGCTTTGCAGTAGCTCAGAGAAACAGCTCCTGCCTTTGTGTTGTACAAGGCCAGCTTTTCAGTACTCATTACCCAGGCACCATCAGAAAACTTACATAGAGCTAGAGCTGACAACCCCAAGTTGACACAAAAGTGGAGCTTTTTATGTGGGAAAAACATCTTTTGCTGAATAGGGAGGTGCGTGTTTTTCCGCTTTTGACAACTTTGATGATCCATGATTATGACTTTACGGTTTTGTTGAGAAGAATGAGTCAGAAAGGAAAGGCTTCTTAATTGATTTGTTTTGCTGCCTGCAAAACGTGCAGTGGGGTTATGTAATATCTCACAAGAGATCAGGCATCAGGAGGAAAGGTGATGAACAATTTTCTGTCTTGTATCTCAGCTTTGTTCCTGGCTAGCTGAACGGGAGGTGAAGGATGTACTGAATTTTTTTTCAGTTGTAAATATTGTTTAACTTTTAAAGCTGCATTGCAGAGGAGATGCACAGTTGGGAAGGAAGCATTTGCTGGTGATAGGAAACTGAAACAGCTCCTCACAAGCAAGGCTGAAACTTCATATTGGCCATCAGAAGATGAAAGGGCTATGTGTTATCTCTGAGCTGTAATCCTATTACTCTGGGACGGTGGCTCTGCTCTCCCTGCTGTCCAGGGCTGAGAATATGCAACTTCTTGGCCCAGTGCCCAGATAGTAAACCTGCCTTTTAATATTCTGCTGTCAGTCTCTTCACAAAGCTTCTGCCTCTAGAACTTATATTTAGTACTATGATACTGTGCAAAAATCCAGCATTGTTATGGAGGAGTCACTAATTTCACATATTTGTAGGTCCTGGTTTTGTGTGGAATGGTTATTCTTCTTTCTTGAGATGTTTTCAGATGCATACAATGGTTTTGTGCATAAGATGGACATTGCTATTCCAGTGTAAGGCATGTAGGTTCAGAGAAATGAATTTGCAAGTTGTAAGTTTTAACGTGATTTATTCTATAGAAGCCTGCAATCCATCTTTGTCAAAGTACTATAACTTAGAATTAAGTGTGGTTTTCAGTGCATTGACAGCTGAAGAGACTCTGCCATCCATTGCAAGAACCATGCTGCAACATACAGCTGGCTATTTCCTTGAGCATTCTCTCTCAAGTTAAAATGTTTACTGTAGTAACCTTCAATATGTAACCCAAATAGGAGTTTTACTGAGAGGATTGCAATATTTGTGTGTTGTTGCATGTAATAGTTAATAATACCCATATCATCTTGCATTAGTCAGATCTTGAGGGAATGAATTCTTCCAATTTGGTTTTCATCTATTATGTATGTATCTCTTGAAAAGATCAAATTTTGTTAATGAATCCTTCTACCCCTTTCTTCCTTGTCTGCACATAACCATTGAAAATGCCACTTTGGATTTCTTAGCATAGGACTGAGATTTAAGTCACTTAATCATAGAAACAGAAAGAAATGTATTTAAGCAGAGCATTTGGAATAAATTGAAGTGGTAGTTGAGAGGTAAAATGTAGGAAGAAACTGCTGGGCTACAGCTACTCGGAAGTTCTGCCCTTTCAAAATATGTCCTGTAACATAAATGGCAGGTTGACTCTGGATGTTGGTGTATCCAAATGCAGAATTTCCATGTGCAAATCAAGACTGCATCTACACAATCATTTTTGCTCCAGCTCTGACCTTTGGAGGACGTTATGTGGAAGAAGAAAGACTTCAGCCAAAGTTTAGAAAAAACAAACATGCCCACACAAAGTTGCAAGTGCTTTTTTGTTCCTCCTAATCCAAAGAGCTTTTTTTTTCACGGTACAGTACAGTGATTCATAAATCTTGTGCATGAACAGTAAAATCCTTTCCTACACAGTTCAAAAGAGCACGTTACTTACAGTAAGCCAAATAGATGGGTATTTTTTACAGAGTGCACTGTGGGGCGGAAATGACTAATGCCTTATTGAGAAAGAACTTTAAAAGATACAATTTTTTTCAAGCCTAACTTGATGTATATTTAAAATGTTTTATCAGTCGTCAGAAATACCCAGTGGAAATATGCTAATTCTAAAGCTTTTTTCTTTTAAGGGCTGGGAAAAAAGTCTGGATCTAGGCCTACAAAATTTTACTATTTTAAGTAAGATCTTAAGGCAAACATTTGTTTTGTTTATAATTGTTAAGATGTTACAAAGATAATCACACTGTCCCTATAATAATTCATAGTTTGTAACGAGATGTTTTAATAGAGCTGCCACAAGGAGGAAGTCATAGAAACTTACTGAAAGCAGATTTCTAGTTACTTCAAGCAAAAGGATCTGGGAAAAAACAAAATACAAAGTGTCAGTAGAAAAAAAACCAACCATGCTGTAAATGCAGCAAACTCCTGAGCACATAATCATTTCACACTAATTTAGCAATGCCTTTCTTGCTCAAAGGTGAATGTGAATCTGAAAGCAGTAACATCTGTTACCTGATGTAGATGGTTTCATTTAAACAAAATATTATTGCCATTTTATAGTTTGCAAGCAAATTCGTGTAAAAATGAATTTCAGCTTTATTTTTTAAGTATCCTTTAGTGTGCAGTGAAGAGTGTGTGGCCATACGTGCTTCCAAAAAATACATTTACGGTTAAAATTTGAGTTCTCTAGAAAGATGCTTTAAAAACCATTTTTCTGCACATGTAAAGCTACCCAGTCTACTTCTTTTGTGGTCAGACATCTGTTTCACTTTTTGTGTTTAATATACAGTGCAGCTCTAGGATAGGAAGGTTGGTCTTTCATTCTTGCTACAAAACATGAAACCAAAACAAATGTTGTTTGCGTTACTAAGCAGACCTTTTCCCTTTTATTATTAGAATGTGTGTTGGAAAACTTCTCAGTAGTTGGTTTCCAAATGATGTTATACAGAGTCCTTATCTTTGTTGTTAAACATGGGAGGGCAAATATTGAGGTTGGGAAGATTTGGTTGTTTTTTGTTTTGGAAAGAATATTGAGATAAAAAGAAATGTAATGGAAAACCTTTACCCTCAACATGAGATGAATCAGCTGGGACTGTACTTTATAGGTGTGTTTTGCTGTTCTACTGAATGTTAATATAAATGTTTATCTTTAAATATTTTATTATCTTTTGCCACATTGAGAGAATTATTTATAGCTGTGCAAGTAATAATATTTAGATCTTCGAAATTATTCTTAAGAATTCTTACTTGCTGCCTGATACCAGCTTTTGTCTGATACTGGTGTAAAGTCATTAGGTGACAAAGCTCAGGTTTAGGCATTTTTGCTGTGTCCTGTCCTGGGATCATCCAAAACAGTTTTGCACATCCCACAGCAGCAGAGAGACAGGATGAGCCACCTTGTGATGCTTCATATCAGGAGCTGGAATTGCCCCTGTAGGTCCTTGTCTTCTGCTGCTTTGGAGAGAGCCTGTGTCCCTCCTGGCCATTTAATTTCATATGAATGTCAAAAACTCAGTGGAGTAAATGTAGGACTTTGCTTCGTGGTCTTCACACACAGTGGGCGAAGTAGACTTCAGTCCTGCACTTCCTTTATTCAGAGGTAACCACTGGGAATGTCACTACTTGACGAAACAGTGCTTTATGATGGCTTGAGAAAAATACACTTACTTGTTTGAAGCTTGCTGCAGATTGGAATTGAGCATTCCTTCAAACATAACTTCCAAGAGAATTATTAGAGTGTATGTAATTTTTTGTGATGAGGTTTTAGCAGTATCCTGTTAATAAGTAGTATTTCCTGGTTTCTGAAGTGTTTTGTTATTTAAATTAGTCACCCGAATTCTCTGTAATTTCTTAGTTTGAAAAAAGCCAAAGAATATTTAAATACATGTCAGAAATGCCTTTTCCTTGGGTACCGCAGTCCGGTGTGGCCTCTGCTTGTTGTGCGGCTCTGCAGTTGTGCCTCTCGGTGCCGCCGCCGGCCCGCTGTGCGGGCGGGAAGCTCTGAGGTGGGGCTGGCACTGCCCGCAGGGCCCCACCAAACCCGGGCCGCCGAGGCCGAGGGGACACTGCCCGCACCCGCTACCGCTGCCTCGGCACCCCTGGAGGCGGGCGGGCTGCCTACAGCCCCTGGCTGGGGAGGAGCAACTGCTGCTTCCAGGGAGGATCTGGTTCTCCGTGCGCCCTTGGGAACTGCGGTGCTGCCACAACGTGGGGAGAGGCAGAAGGGCGGGAGGGAGGGAGAGGCTCCTTGCCACGGGTTGGCAGATGCTGTTTGAGGAGCAGCACAACTTCATCTTACAAGGCAGCAATTGTCCTGAGCTGTTGACTGCATGATGGTGGTTTAAAGAATGTGATGGGAATTAAGTATTTTTACATTTTTGTCTTACATTGTTGCTTGACCTTGAGAAAAGGTACTAAACCCTTTTTCTACTAGATTTTATCTGCTCTTTAATAATGCAGGTGTTCTCTTTTTGTAGAGGAAGAAATTAGAGGCAGGAAAATTGTACAGAAGTGTCAAGAGAGAGGGTTGATTTATTTGTGTGTGTTTTTGGGGTTTTTTTGGTTTTTTTTGCTTGTGCCAGTTTTCTGGTGAAATTCATGTATACGTTTGCTGTGACTTTTGTTTTACAGGCTCAGAACAAAGAAACGAAAGTTCTGGCTGCTGCAAAGGTGATAGATACTAAATCAGAAGAAGAACTTGAAGATTACATGGTGGAGATTGATATTTTAGCATCCTGTGATCATCCTAATATTGTCAAGCTCCTAGATGCTTTCTACTATGAAAACAATCTGTGGGTAGGTATTTTTCCTTTTCTAAACCTTTTTGCTTATTTCAAAAGGTTATTGAAATTTTTTCTTTATCAAAATATCATTTGTCAGATTTCATCTGGGTTGTCACTGTTGGGATGACTGTTCAGTTTCAAAACTAATTTGTAAATTGTGAGTACGACTTAGGAAATTGTCACTGTAGAATTGTGCTACACTGAGTCATTTGGTCAGAGGTTTGAATCTAAAATGTGGAAATTAGCAGTTCATTTTGTGTTTGGGAGAGTTCTCAGCTGGTGCTTATTTGTAGCAGCAGAACTCAAATTTCAATTACATTAGCACAATTTGGAGTGAGATTCAGAATCCACACCTGAAAAATAAATAATGTGCTGAAAAGGTCAGCCTGTGAAGTGTGTACTTTAGATGCCAGTACTTTATTGGCACTCCCGGGTAGGACAGTTTAGCAGGACTTGAACCATAATTAATTTACTTAAACCCTGGCTATTTGTACCTTGTGGGACTGCACGTCCCTGCTGTGCTACATCCTGTGTGTTTGCTTGGATGGCTTTAGCCGTGACAAACAGGTTGTACTTTTAGGTCATCCAGTGCATTATTTATAGGTGCTTTTGGAATGGTACAAAGAATACATGGGTTGGGGTTTTTTTTAAGAGTTTATACTTCATTAAGGTACCTAAAACAAGTAAAAGATTTCCTGGGAGTCTTACAAATAATCTTTATCCTTTGAGCAAATGGTGGAGGTGTAATACCATGTTTCTTGATGCACATTTATTTTGCTAAGCTCAAAACGTGATGATCTCAGTGCAGAGTAAAATATTATATAAAACAGTGGAATAATGAAAAAAATTCTATGCATAAAGGTCAGCATGAAAGCAAGTAGGCATAGAGGCACAATATGAAACTGAGTGGGTAGGCTTCACTGGCAGAATAAAGATAGAAGTAAATACTTGGAAAATAAAATTGTAGCTGCATAGTTACAGTGAAGTGCAGGGGCTTGAAAGCTGCAAGGATAATGATGTGGTAAATAAACAGAATTTAGTGGGGGGAAAAAAGAGAAGAATGATAGTTGGACATTAAATAGACTTTTGCTTTCAAAGTTTAGAAACATGATTTCTCTAGCAAAGAGACTTTTGTCAGACCAACTGCAAATTTTAGAGAAATAAATTCTTCATGTACAATTTCCCACACTTATCTCCTTGGCACACAGAAGCATGTAAATGGAATATTGTTTGCAGGATTTACAAAGAGTTGCATTATATAATACATTTATTGGTACCATTGTTGTGGGGATTAATTGCAATAATAATTTGAAGTATATGTGATATAAGTGTTGTGCTACAAGGTATACTTTGAGGTTTCCTCTTTTATGGGTAATTATACTCTGATTTTAAAATCATAGGAAAAAAAAGATACTATTTCCAAGAATATTTACTGTTGAGATTCTGACAAGCAATACTTCTTAGCTCTCAGATGGAAGATTATAATTTAATATTTAAAGTTCAAATTAAAGGGAAAAAAAAACACCTAAGGAAGAGTGGGGTATCAATCGTGGATGAGATTTCCTCTTTCTTGCTCTCCTCATTCCCTTTGTCTCCCCTCTTTCTCTGTATATATTCTTTCTGTCCTTCACAGCAGCATAGTCTGTGGTCAAAGATAATTGTGGTACTGAGAGATGGACTTGTTCTGGTATTATTAAATTCTGGGATAAAGGCCTTGAAGTATTGAAGGCATGAATGAAAATGAAGGAAAATTAATGTAAACATCTGAATTTAGTAATTTTCTGTAGCTTTTAAGAGTATTTTTGGTATTTTCATCTCATCTGAAACAATATAGGAGATAGCATCAGCTACTGGAAAATCATTTAGCTCTTGGACTTTTCAGTCAGAGAGATTATAGTATAGAAGTAAAGCTTAATAACCGAGAAATGAGTTTGCAGGGATTATGTAAATCACATTACAAGGAGTAGGTTTAAGCTGACTGTGTCATTATGTTTTATAAGTTTTATTATGCTATTTTATACTTGGATTAAAACTTTTGTCTGACGGTCTCAAAGCATTTTTCAAATAATTTGCCTGAGCAGCACAGCCCTACTTTTAGCTGGGTAACAGTGCAAATATTTTGGAGGTTAGGAAAATAATTTGTTGAGGCCAAATAGTGTGAAACTCTGATCTCCCAATAATGCTCTCTTAACCAATGATTCAGTTCAGTGGAACTATTTAATTTCTAATTTCTGTATTTTTTATTTGTTTGTATACAGATCCTGATTGAATTTTGTGCAGGAGGAGCAGTAGATGCAGTAATGTTGGGTAAATAAGTTGTTTCAACTAATAATCCTACACCTTAAAATGATAATATATACTGTAAGACTTGTTTCATATGTGTATTGTTTTGATATGCAAATATTTATGTAATTGGTGTGCTATATGTTTTAAATGTTGGGGTTTAAAAATCAGTATCTACACTGGTATCTTTAATTTTTAAAGTGTTTATTTACTTTTCTAGGCGCTTTTTTGTCTTGATCCTTTAAGTGTAAGTGAAGAGTTGTTCTCTGTTTATGGAGCTCTCTGTTGTCATAACAATCTGTATGATCCCTTTTTAGCATCTCATTCTTCCCCTTACACTGCCACCTTCCAAATTACATTGTGATAATTCTTTATATTGCATCTACCTTAAAGTCAGGGGGGTTTCTGTGCTTAGTCCTCTAATTAGGTGAATGCTAATATCAGTAAGTAAAAGATCTGGTCTTTAGTATCTCTGAGTACCACACAAAAGAACCAGTCTCTATACTATGTAGCTTTTTCACAGTTCAGATAGGTAGGTATACATAATTCATAATGAGAAGGGGGTTGGGTTCAAGGAATGAAATCTTTACTGGAAGGAGCAAATATTCGAAGACAGAATTTTTTTCTGACATATGATGCTCAGAATCTCAGATTAATTAGTTTTCCCATATATTCCTACAGTGTTTGCTATGAACACATAACATGAAATGCAAAAATGTTGTGATTATTTCTGTCTCTCTTGTAGAGCTTGAAAGGCCGTTAACAGAGCCCCAGATCAAAGTGGTGTGCAGGCAGACACTGGAAGCACTGAACTACTTGCACGAGAATAAGATCATCCACAGAGATCTAAAAGCTGGCAATATTCTTTTCACATTAGATGGAGACATTAAACTAGGTAAGCATGGTGCAAATAAAACTCTTTCCTGGAACTTGGCACGGTCTTTTAATTGTATTTTCCTTAGGCTGTAGTTTGTCAGAGTTCCATATTTACCCTGTGAAATACCAATCTAACCATGAGAGGTTTTTCAGAAGCAAGTGGTTTGGTACTATCAGGGGCAAAAAAAGCTTGAGCAATATCTTGACCATACTTGTCACATCTTTCATACTTCAAAATCAGCACAAGAAGTCGTCATAGGTATTATTGTTTCTTAGTATAAAGTTCCTGATTATACCTTACCTTTACTGTGAGAACATCAGAACTTCCCTTTGAAGTTGTTAGTTTGGAAAGGGAACATTCTTCATGATCATCAAAAAGCAGTACCTTGTACTGTTGTCTCTTCCATTATTGAGAGAGAATAAGCCTAGTTCTTCCATGCCTTTTTCAATTGCTTGTTGCACTGAAATTAAAACACAACAGTCTGGATCAGAATTAATACAAGCTTATTATTGTTGATTCTTGAGGTTTTTTAATCCCAGTTTAAGCAGTTATCCACATTTTTAGTCTGATGAGGATTCCTCCATGCAGAACTGACAAAGGGCTGCTGGTGGTGAATAGCATCCCTTCATTCAGCCAGGAAAGGGCAGGAATTATCTGGATCCACTTTGTTTCAGGGGCAAATGTGTATAAGCTGTCAGCCTTTACAGTGGCTCTACCCATGGCATAGTTCCATGACATCCCTGCCTGTGCTCAGGTTTCAAAGCCTTCCCTCTGCATGGTCTGTGATCAGTTGTATTTCTTTGGATGCACAGAGGGCAAAGGTAAGGAGAATTAGAATATTGCTACAGGGAACTGGGGCTCTAAATTCACAGCCTTGATACAGACATTCCTTTTAAATGTAAGCAAAATATGTCCAAATTCAGCAATGTATCTCCTGCTTAACTTGTATTGATCAGTCTCAGCAAGGTACTGTGCACCTTTTCTATTAAGAAACTGAGAATATTTTAAGAACCTGCTTTGCTGTATTGATGGGTTCAGTGTGATTGTGCTTTTCCGTGGATCCCTTTTGTACAAGATTATTGCTTGTACACACAGTCCTTTCTTTTAGACTGCAGAGTACATGTAAATCTACTGGTGTAGCTTTCCTTTGAAGGAAGGAAATGTTGAGTGATGCACTTGGGGTCACAGGCCTGATTTTTAAATGTAATAGAACCACTGTCTTAGTTTCTTGGCACTGCTGTAAAAGAAACCACAGATCATAGCAGGAGTCTCATGGTCAGAGAGAGTCATTTGTTTCAGTTCATTTCCTCACATGACCTGGCTTCTCCTCGTACAGACTTGGAACTATTTTAAGATTTAGTCAAGCTTAGCTGGTACACAGCACCTTGCAGGCTGTCAAGATACTGCTTAACAGTTCAGACCATAGGGAGATTTCTTCCACACGTGCATTTGGTGAGGCGTTCAGGATTGGTAATTAAGATTTCTAAAAAAAGACTTGGTTTAGTTGTGAAAAATGTACAGCATGCTTTGAAGGAGCATTTTACTCCTCTTAAACTACTTGTATTTGGATTCTGTTATACAAAGAAATGGGTAATTCCTCGTTTTGCACAATGTGCAAAGAGATGTGCAAATGGCAAGTAAATTTCTTCCATTGCTTTTTATTTTTATATGGACATGAGTTTTATTATTTCAATACCTGGAGTCCCTCAAAATTTCATTTTTTTGCATTTGAACCAATAGATTTTACTCATTTTTTTTCACAGAGCAAAATTAGACTTCTCAAGTATTGAGCCCATCAAGTAATTTTGTACAGATTAAAGGTGGCAACATATGGCTATTTGCCCCTTTGCTCTAATCTCTAGATCTTCATTAACAAAATTACGTCTGTTATAAGCATATAACACTTATTTAAATATCTTTTTTTTAAAGTCAGAGATGTAGTGCTTTATAGACAAGTAGCTGCAAAGAGATAAAGTCAGGTTTTTTGACAGATATTACATGAAAAGTGCAAGCTTTCAGATATTTATTATAAAGTGAAAAGTCGTGTGGAAAGAAACCTGTAAGTTGAAGGGGAAATGTAACTTCATGAAAATTTGAGTCCTGAAATTAAAAATTGAATGAGTTGTTGAATTAATGAGATAGTTGATGCCATGTTTGATGAATACAGACTTCATAGGCTAAAGAAATTAATTCCTAATTAAAATAATGCACTTTTTGCTACAGTAAATACGTATTTTGCTTTGTCCCACACAGCCCAACAGTAGCATGATGGTTTGGGGTTGGGTTTTTTTTTGGAAGTGTAGAATAAGTTTTATTCAAGATCTTTTTATTAAAATGCTGTAAAACCTTGGCACTCGGCTATCAGAACAGAAATATTTTTACCTCACTTTGAAGTTTCCATACTGCAGAATGCTTGCTGTGGAACATATACCATTTTAAAAGACAACTGTAAAGTAAAAGAAATATAGTATGTTTTCCACCACCCCATTAATAGTGTTTTACTGTTTGCTTTTAGCGGATTTTGGAGTATCAGCTAAAAACACCAGAACAATACAAAGAAGAGACTCTTTTATTGGTACCCCATATTGGTAAGTGCACTCTTTTGCTGACTTTTTAGTATGAACTAGTATCTTAATGTTATTTTAATTTGATATTACAAGCTGATAAACACTGTGTAAATAAACTGTTGGTAGAATGTGCTTCTAGCAGTGATTCAGTGAATGTCTGTGTTTAGAACTGTTTGTTCTCAGAACAGATCAAAAGGCGTTTTCTCATCTGGAACTTCGTTGCTCTCTTTGCAGGATGGCTCCAGAAGTAGTAATGTGTGAGACCTCTAAAGACAGACCATATGATTACAAGGCTGATATCTGGTCTCTTGGCATTACTTTAATAGAAATGGCTCAGATAGAGCCCCCTCACCATGAATTAAATCCCATGCGAGTGCTGCTGAAAATCGCAAAATCTGATCCGCCCACATTGGCACAGCCTTCAAAATGGTTTGTATTTTATTGACAGCTTTCCTACCCCACTCTCAGCCATGCCAAGTCATCTGTTTGCTAAACTTGAGGAGCACAGCCCTGTTGAACTTTGTGGTGTAGCCTCATGGGTTAAGGCAGGTCCATACAATCCCAATGCATTTTGTACATGTGTGTAAATGTATATATGTATTCTCACACAACTGGAACTTTTTTTTGGTCATAGTTCTGTATAGGAGCTTTTATACAGAACCATTTTACAGGTTTTGCCTTAAAATGTATGTGAAGTAGTTTTTTTACAAATGTAGTAACAGACCTGAAGGCAATCTAAAAAAGATAGGGTGAAAAGAAATGAAAGCATCTTTATACTAAGAAAATATTTTGAAAGCCATTTTCTATCTATTGATTTCATATCTTCACCTGATTCAGTTAGTGATATAGCAGATGAGGTATTTTAATAGTCCAGAGCAAAGAGTAAATTCTTATGAAAATGGACAAAGCTTTTAAAGATTGTATTTGTGCTGTATTGGTCTTGGCATTCCTGTACTCTCTTTGTATTTTCCTGAATCAATAGCAGGACTTGGTGTTGCAGTGTAGATTCATGTGAAGCTAAAGAATATTTCAGTTTATATGCTAGTCTGATGTTAAGACAGAAGAACAACCACTGCCTTTTGCTTGTTGTGCAGGTCATCAGATTTTGCAGATTTTCTGAAGAAATGTTTGGAAAAGAATGTAGATGCAAGGTGGAGTGCAACTCAACTTCTACAGGTAGGAAGAGTTAATGGTTCAGAACTGTTGTTTATAGACAAGCATAGTTTGTATTTTTTTAAAAGCAGAACGGTATTATAGTAACGACTCAAATATTTTCAAATTAGGTGTTTGCCCACAATCTGTTTTTAAAATTGATCCTTACTTGGTAGAATTTGATTAAATGTTACCAAGCTCAGATCAGGTTATTAGTTTAACATATTTTGCCGTAATATAACTACTTACTTTGTGTAAGTAATTATACTTTGATACTTACAATGGATGGAGTTGTTTACGTCTGTGGCCAGTTGCTGACAGGTGTTTTAAAAGCTTTAGTGCTCAGCCCTCCTCTGTAATGCTGTCACTGCAGAACAGCTGAACAGGAATAGATGTGACCAGGTACATTTCATTGTGTTTAACGTCAGCATCCATTTGCTTTATCCACAATCTGTCTGGCACATGCTGAATAGATTTAAGCAGCAGGGCCAAGCAGAGAAAGAAGATTCAGGCAGCAGGAGAGGAACAGGTACCTGTTTGCTCTTAAAGAAAAAGGTAGAATTCTAGTTCATGTTTGGAAAAGCTGTTGGAAAGACAAAGCACATTTTTTTTCTAGAAAGAATATTTTTCTAGATAAAGCTTGTCAAGAAATAATTTATCTGTGGAACTGAAATGAAACTTAATTCCAAGAAAAGTAACCTTTTTAAAAATCTTTCTACTTCTGTTCTTTGGATTGTCAAAAAGGTCAGTATAAATGAATCATTTGTATTTTTAGCAAGTTTGTTAGACTACTTATACAGTATATTTGAGTACAAATGTTTTGGCTTTAAGACTTCTGCAGAAAAAAACACATTAGGACAGTTATGATTAATGTAAATTGTGAATCTTCAAATGTGAAGCAGCCAAAGTAACACTTCTCTGAAGTTACATTTCTTTCAAGTTGTGATTTTCCCCCTGTAGACTATGAAGTCACCACTTAATATTGTGCTTATTTTTTTGTTTTCACAAGCATCCATTTGTTACTGTTACTTCAAATAGACCAATAAGAGAATTGATTGCAGAAGCTAAGGCTGAAGTTACAGAAGAAGTTGAAGATGGTAAAGATGAGGATGAAGAAGAAGAAGCAGAAAATTCTCTGGTCAGTTTAAAATTTACTTTTTTTAATATGCAGTCGCCAATTTCCCTTGGAGAATTCAGTTTCAGATGTATTAGCCCAAATGTCACATCAAATCTTCTTGGAATAACATCATAAACATACTCTAAACTTATTACGAAATAGGTAGCCAGCAGTATCAAAATTAGCATGTTTGAACTCTTTAAAAACTAAGAAATAACATCTAATAAAGACTAACATCTTAATTTTTTTTACATGTACATGTGATATTTTAAAAATGGGATACTGATTTTTATGTAAATGATTTTAAGTCATAATGACTGGGTGAATGAGTAAACGTGTTTAAAAGATAAAGGTATTTGACTGTTGTGCTGTAAACTAAGTTTGTGATTTTACAGCGTGGCTGTCAAAGAAAGGGAAAAAACCCCACATATTTTACAGTGAATGTAGTTCTAAAGGTGCTTTGAGAATCTCAGAGTGTGGCTGCTGAGAGGGAGAGCTCGATGTCCAGGGAGGGGTGCAGGTTGCAGAGTGCCCAGGCCGTGCTCCCTGTGCCCCCCAGAGCTGCTGTGCCCCGCTCTGCTGGAGAAGCCAAGTGCTGGAGCAGGTGCCTCCATTCCCTCCTCTGCCATCAGCACGCTCCTCACGTCCCCTGGCCTTCTCACCACGTTCCCAGTGCACCCTGCAGTCTCCAAAGGTGCATTCCCACCAGCTTCCCTCCTGTGCCCCATCCACCACCTCCTCCTGCTGATGAGCTGCTAAGCCATTGATCCTCGAGGGTTGGAGTCACCCTGGGACTCAACCAAGTATCTCACAAGCAGCATTGTAGGGAAGTGTGAGGTAGAGGTCTTCACATTATTTACTTGGGATAGTTTTAAACATTCCTGGGAGATCAACACTAAACTTCTAGAACAATTACATGAAGTATTTTAAATGCAATTTTAAAGGAATTGTTTTTTGTATGCTTGGGAAATTGTTAAGGTAGGAAATGCACAATCAAAGCTGTGCTAGCTGCAACAGCTAAACTAGGATGTTCCCTATGGCAAATCAGAAGCCTGATCTGCAAATTACAGGGTTCCAGCAGTAAATACAGACAGACAGATATCACAATCACTTTGAAGAGTGAAAGGGCAATTTTGGTTAAAATGATGCTTTATTACAATATTCTTTTGGATGTCTCTATGGAATCTGATAACATTCATTCATATTCTGGCAGTGGCAGTTTCTGCAGTGAGGTAACTGTTTCTGTTCTAGTTCTGTACTGCCACTTAACCAGATCTGCTGGAGGTTTTCACCATTTTTATGGGGTTTCAATGTGATTAAAACCAGATGAAAAGTTTTTGGACATTTTTAGCAAAGAACACGAAGCAGAAGAAGGGCTTAATATTGCATTTTATCGGTGCTGCACTAACTAAAGCTACAGTTACTTTCTTGCCCAGCTGGCACAAAGTTGTGTATTTCAAATCCAGCTGTAGCTGAGACTGTTGAGGAGCTGAACTGATTAAAAAAAAAAGGAACATGAAAAGAAAAAGACCCTTGAAGAATAGCTCATGACCATGATCTCTTTCCCTTGATTACAGTGAAACTTCCTGTTCAGAGCCTGTCTGCAGTTCATGCACTTGTTCTGTGATAGTCTAAAGGAAGGACTTGGAGGTTATCAAATTCATATAATTGCATGTGAATTTGATTGTTCAGGTATTCTTCCATAAAACTGTGCTTTGATTAAGGTACAAAATGACTGAATGTTTTTCTTGCTTTAATTTTTTAGCAGTTACCTGCAGAGAAACGTGCATCCTCTGACCTTAGTATTGCCAGCTCTGAAGAAGATAAACTTTCACAGAATGCCTCTGTCCTGGAATCTCTCTCTGAGAAAACAGAAAGTAATGCCATTGAGGACAAAACAACTGGAGATGAATCTGAGGACATTAAATTTAGGCAAACAGCTGATAACATACGTGATACTCCCGTTAGTGATGTGAAAGTGCAGAATGGTTCTGTGCCAACTGGTGAAGATGAGCAAGGCAAAGTGGTGCCAGCAGAAAAGAATACAGAAAGCCTGGAAAAAACACATGAGGATACAGAACCCCAGAAAGGAGGTAAAGAACTTGATGTGGAAATAAAGAATGAACCTATCTTAAAGATAGAAAAAGAAAATTCCATGGCAAATGAACAGACAGAAGATGATAAACTGAAAGTAGTACCTGTAACTGAAAATAGGGTAGAAACTCAAGAAGGCATTTCTAAGGAAACTGGTGAAGAAGAAGAGGAGAAGAGAATAGATCTCTTGGATGGTGAGGAGGAAAAGGCTCCTGCAGAAAATAGGGATACAGAACAAAAGGAAGATAAAGGTGAAGTTCAGAAAGAGGCAGTAATAGACACCACTACAGAAACTCTGCCTAGTGCAACAGTTCAAGTGTCTGATGAAGAAAAAGAACTAATAAAGCATGGAATTGACAACATTCAGGAGATAGGTGCTATTGCTGAAACACCCATGAGTGATGGGGATAAAATACCTGAGCTGGAGGATAAGCCAGTGGAAAGTCAGGCTAAGCAGGAACATGAGATAATCAGCTCTGAAGAAACTCTATCAGAAAGCCAAGATAAAGTCATCGAAGTAGACAAGAAACTGGCAGAAAGTGAAAATGAGGGTATCAGTAATATAAACAGCACAGAGGAAACAAAGATCAAAGACTCTGGAAAAGACATCATAGACCAGAAGGCGTTACAGAACAAACCTGAGGATATTCCTGATAAACTGACTGATATGGACCAAAATTCAGGTGAGCGTGGGCCTGAGACTATGCAGGAAAACAACGTCCAGGTAGACAAAGAACATCCGGCAGTTACCGCTGATGAAATAAACAAGAATAAGCTTCAAGATGCTGTCAGTGAACAAGCTGATGACTCTGAAGTCACTCCAGTCCCCAGTATTAGTATTAGCACTGAAGAAAATGAGAAGGTCAAAACAGATAATCAAGGCAATACTGAGACTGTACAGCAACTGGAATCGGAGAATTTGAAGGAAAATGATGCAGATTCAGGCACTGGTTCTACAGCTGATAACAGCAGCATTGATTTGAACTTGTCCATTTCTAGTTTCCTTAGTAAAAACAAAGAGACAGGATCAATATCTTTACAGGTAAGTGTAAGCATGTATTTTTTAATATAAAATCTCTTGTGAGTGTAACTGTGAAATCATCTCCAAGTGTTACCTTTGCCACAAAGAAAAGTATTGAGGGAGAAACCAGTATGGGACATACATACAAGGCTTTGTAGAAATTCTAAATTGCACAGTACAACAATGTCTGGATTTTATGCAGTTATGCTAATTAGTTTCTTACTGTATTGCATAATAATATAACCCAGAACAGGCAGTGTAACAATATTAAACATGAAGATTTGTGAACGGTTGTAGGTCAGAGCTGATACTCAGAAGACAAGCTAAATGCACAGAGTTGTTTAATGGGAAAAATCTCTTAGAGCATCTAATCTTATACTGAATTCCTGTCACTTCCACCTTCTCTCTCTGGGTTTGGGAGACCCAAGGCAGATACTCTGCTGGATTTGTTTATTCTAATCAGTGTCCTCCTGTGGCTGTACTGTGTCCATGCAGTTATGCCACTATGAATGAGCTTACTCAGAGGAAGCAAATTCCAGACTATGAACTTTACTTGTAATCTTTGTATTAATATGAATATAGCTGTGTTAGGGTAGTAACAGTGTATCATGGGCTTGAATGGAGGAAAAACAAACCTAGAAAGACAACCAAACAAAAAATCATAGGTTGGCACAGCAATGCTAAACATGAGGGTGTTTGCAGTCACCCTGACAAAATGGAGATGATGCAGTTTCAGCAAGGGTCCCTTTCTTCTTGTAATGAAACAACAGCAGCTCTGAAAACTGAGACTCTTCCAGTTGACAGCAAGATCATTATATGATTTTTGGCTAAAATATATCAATAGAAAAATTAAACTAACTTGGTTATGTCCAAAGCAGAAGGAAGTAGGTGAGTAAATTATTATCCTGTTTCAGAATTGGTTTGCAATACCAATGTTGGTATTGGGGAATACCTGTTGGTGACTGGGGAAATCATGGTCAAAAGCAAACAGTAAATGCAGCTGTCTTCAGCTCTTAAAAATAAAAAGACATCACTTCTCTTCAGAGTTTATCTAGCTTAATGTTTTTCCTTCTGGTAGTTTGGATAATCAATAATTGCAGTTTTCCTTTCCTTACTAGAAAGTTTCAGTTTATTGGAATTTTTCAAATTCTCACTTGATTAGTGAGGCACCTGATAAGTGAGAAGGAGTCTTGATTACTGTAATAGTAGATATTCCCAGATATATTTGATATAATTCAATATTAGGAAAATGGGGGGAAAATACTATAACCTAAATAAATACATAATAACTTACAAATGCTTAATTTAGGAAACTAGAAGGCAGAAGAAAACATTAAAGAAAACTCGGAAGTTTGTCGTTGATGGAGTAGAAGTGAGTGTAACCACATCAAAAATAGTTACTGAAAATGACTCAAAAAGTGAAGAAATGCGATTTCTACGGTAAGTGTTTCTAAAAGTAAAATTTTCAAGAGATTAGCAGCTGATACTTTTTTCCTTTGACCAAAACAAGGGGGGCTAATGATCTTATTTCAGTTATATTTGGGGATTAATTAACTTTTTTTTACTAGAAGAGAATGTAAAGTGTTTCTTATTAAGATAACCAGTTCAAAATTAGTTTTACTGGGCCAAAGCTGTCAATGCTCCTTTTTGTCTTTTGTCATTTTCCACTTCTTTTGTTTTCCCACCAGTATTAAGTGTTCTTTGTCCTTATTAGACGTCAAGAGCTCCGAGAGCTGAGACTTCTTCAGAAAGAGGAGCAGAGAGCCCAGCAGCAGCTCAGCAATAAGCTTTTGCAGCAGCGAGAGCAGATGTACAGACGTTTTGAACAGGAAATGACAGTGAGTTTCTGCATTTTGGTGCTCTTAAAATATGACATCTTGGTGGAGTAAGCAGAGTAGTGCTAACAGCAGTCAGGTGTTTCCTGCCATGATGGCTTCAGCTTAACCTTCATTCTTAAATAAAAGGCCATATTTTCTACTATGGAGTACTCAGCTTGTGCTGGGGTTTGCCTGCCTCAACAGTCCCTCACAGCCATTCCCTGCTGTGCTACAGCACTTCACTTAACAGGCCTTAGCTGCCTAAAACAAGGTGCCAAATTATGTTCACAGAGTAAAAAGCGCCAGTATGATCAAGAGATAGAGAACCTGGAAAAGCAGCAGAAGCAGACGATCGAGCGCCTGGAGCAGGAGCACACCAATCGCTTACGCGATGAAGCAAAGCGCATCAAGGCGGAGCAGGAGAAGGAGCTCTCCAAATTCCAGAATGTGCTGAAAAACAAAAAGAAAGAGGTAAGAGATGATGGTAATAAGGAAAATAAAGGGTATGGGCATAGCAAACAGTTGAGAGTAGCTTTCCCAGAAGCCTTGTCAAGCCCATGCTGTACTGAGGTTTGGAAGTGTCGCTAACAGTCAGAATTGTTTCTGTTGTTTAACTGCCTGAAGTGAAATACAAACAGCTGACAGGAAGGTCGAGGTATTGACTTAACCTAGAAAATATCAACAAGTTAAAAGATTTTATTTTTCACAGAGTATTTAATAAAATATTTTCTCTCAAATACTAAATCAAGAAAAAGTATTTTCATAAAATTATGAAAAATATTTGCGATTTCTACTTTAAAAAAACCTAGCTATATTTACTTAGTAAATACTGAACAAAACAGAATTTTGAAGACAATAATGTGGTCTTGATTTCTACTGTGAACCACTTTAATTTCAGATATGTCTTGTTTTTGTTAATTTTGTTAGATTTTTTTATTGAATGTATGATATAATTGTTTAGAATTTCTTTATATGAAGTGACAGCAGTAATATAGATTTGGTTTGTTAGGTCAAAAAGGAAAGCCAGGAGAGAGGAGTCTGGATAACCTAAAATCTTTTCCAGTTAATTTCAGAAATGTCATACAGTTAAGGCAAAATGAATGACACTGACAACTCGTGCAATTAATTAACATGCATTGGATTAAGTAAAGGTGATATGTTTCCATGTGGACTTTGCATCTTAAAAGCTGTTTTATTTCATTTTTGGTTCAATTGTGTAGTGCCCATTTGTATATAAATAGCTCTAGTGTTTGCTCTAATAGTTATTAGACTCAGAGATGTCTTTAGAAAGCTGAACTGTCTAGACTTTTGCATAGAACGATCCTGTAGCACAAAAGTGCAGTAAAAAATAAGTTGTATTCAGTTTGAACTGTATGCTCATGTAAATAACAATTTTTCTTCTTTTGCGGTACCTCTTGCATTTTGAGTCTCTCTCTGTTCACTGGTGATTGGGTCCTACGTGGGAAATGGGGAGTATTTTATGTATTGCTCTGAGCTAAAAGCAGTTCTTTCATGGACACAGGACTAGCATGTGGTGATTTGGACTCTGTTTTCTGATGATGCTTCCACTATTAAACAAACAGGCATTTGTCTCTGGGTGCAGTTTTGTGTTCAAAGCTTGAAAAGGCCATGTACAGTTTGAAGGAAAATGCAGCTGCTGCTCTAAAACTTTCCATGTTATATTGGAGTGCACAATGCTACATTTTTGTAGTTCTGAAAAACAAAACTCATCAGCTAATTAACAGATTAATAGTCAGTTGATTTAGCCAGGTTATATTTAGACTCTCTCTGCTAATCTAGTCTAATTCACCGTGTACTGAAGCACGTTCCGTCCTAGCATACGTGTCACAAAAAGGTTCTTCAAAACATTCTTACTCATTGGTGGGTTTTGTTTTAAATTCTTCAAAACCAAACACTTCCAGCCAAATAATGTTTTGTTTCCTTGTATGATTATTTTGAAGACATAAGATGTGTAGATGTCATTTATGGTCAGAGACACAACTAATGGCATCTTGTAAATTCAGGGTAGAGACTGTCAGAAATAGCTCGTTTTCAATGGAAGTTGTTTTAAGCTTCCGACTGTTTCTCACAGCTTTATGTGAGCTAACATACTCTATAGTCCTCTTGTGATAGTGAATCAAGAAAATACCACTTTTGGAGGTGGTGATTTTCTTAACTATTGACTCTCCTGGCGGCTGCATGGAAGCATAAGTGAGGCACTGCCATTTCTGAGAGCACTGGGCAGCATTTGCATGCAAAAAGCGCTGGCACATCCCTCCTCTCTGCACTGCTGGCATGCATAAAGCACCTATTGTTCCTTCTCTTTTCATTAAGCTCTTTTCACTAAACTAACATCCATGCCACTGAAATAATGCATGCTTCCCAGTACCTCTAGTGCTTGACCTGCATGTCCCTGTGTTCACAGTAATGCTTGCTGTGGAGACAAAGTGTTCTTTTTGCCACCTTCTGCATGCTTATATACACTGTAGGTTTTATGTGAAGTGGAGAAAGCACCAAAAGAGCTGAGAAAAGAGCTCATGAAACGCAAGAAAGAGGAGCTTGCACAAAGCCAGCATGCTCAGGTAACAATGGCAGCTTCAAGCTACTAAAATACAAAAGGCAGCAGTATTCACACAGCTTGATGATTTCACTTCTTGTTGTTGTTGAGTGAATATGGAACTTAACTCAAACTAACCCTGTGAACTGCTCTCTTTCTTCAAGTACTCCCATGTCACATCTTAGACTTAACTGGGTAGAAATGTAGGAGCAGCAGTTGCCAGGTTTGTAATGTCAAGTGTAGTATTTGTGTGCTCTACTGAAAAAGAATGGTGTTTTTCTACAGCAAGTTTATTTACAGTGCTCTTACGAGTGGTAAGTACTCCATGGGTCCTTCAGATTTTAAAGGTTATAGTTAGGAGGAAGTTCTGAACTACACAAGTGCAGAGGAAGAAAATGTCTATAATATGGAAGCATGAGACATCTTGTTTATAGGAGCAGAACAGATTAGGTAAAATGTTATTTAAATGTCAAAGTGTAGGTGTATGGAAACTTTACAAAACATCATCTGTTTTTTCATGCCTTCAGACTTGCTGCTTTTCTATGACCCAGCTAGAAGGAGGGCTAGTATTTTAGAAAAATACTGGGTTTGTGATGGCCACGGCTTGTACAGAGTGAGTTTGAACCACAGCAGAGCAGGTTTGGATTGAGTAACTTAAAGATTAAATGTTTATGTGAGTGACCTAGTAGAAAATAATAGCAACTTTATTCGATTATGTGTTTAATTTGAGAGGAGAGTTCCCAGGATAGAAGGTAATTGAGTTGCAGCACTTTCCCCATACCAAAGATACCTGTCTCTAAACTTATGAAGGAAACAAAATAATTTTTCATAGTGTTTGTAGTGACATGGTTAATTTCCTTTGCTTGTTTCAATTTGTTGAAGAAAGGTGAAAGAAAATTTTAAATGATAAGTACTGGAATGATAAGTACTAAACAAGGTGCAGCTGTTTAGTTTTAGAATATCTAGAACTTCCATCAGCATCTACTTGTGAAATTAGCCTTGGCATTTTAAATGTTTATTACTAACCTACAGCAGATCTCATTTCTTCCTTTTTTTAAGAACAGAAATACATTTCACTATATTATGACACAGGATTACGTTGTGTCCCACAGGGTGTTGCTCAGGTTATGATTCAGTCTTTTCAGTTGTCTTCATGTACACTTTTCAACGCACAAATGCAGGATGTAAGTCTTAAAATGCAACACAATGAAAGTTTATTTTCTTCATTTTCTGGATGTGTGTTTTCTCTTCTCCTTCTGCTCATATGTGCTGATCAATGTCACTGCTGTCTCCAAACCAGTTAGCACCAATTTAGGTAATTGTGCACTGTCCATAGTCAAAAGATCCAAAAGGCAGTAGGTATTCAGTCTGAGCAAGACACTGAGGGTTCACACATGCAACATGATATTTGTTCAGCACATGTGAGAAACATTGTGTGACTTGTATGCTGTGTGTGCAGTGAAATCATGTATTTTAAAGATGTTTAAACGAATTTATTTTAAGATACTTATTGGGCATAGCCAAGTGGTACTTTGAAAAAAGTTGACTGCCTTGCATTGTCTGCCTTTTAACCACCCAACACGTTCTGTAGTAAAGTTGGTGACATTTATTTTATGTGATACTTGAGTAGATGTGAGAAGTGGGAAGGCCAGTGTGTTTCCTGAGATTGCCTGGTTTATCTTACAGCACTAGCAGGTATAAAACTTCATAAGAATTACTCTGTAGAGAGAGCAGCAATTACATTTAAATGATTAAATGTGTAAAGCTCAACCATAATCACTTTCTGACCATGAGTACACTAGAACAGCTTTCCCCCACTCCCTCCAAATCAAAAATCTCCCAGCAAATTAAAACACTGTTTTAATTATGTGTCTGCAGCCTCAGAATAATAAACTTGTAGTAGTCTTTTTATCCTTTTCAGCTATAAAGGGAAAAACCAGTATTTTTTGTCAGTCCATAAATTTGATTAGGTGTGTCTAACTTAACTTACAGACATCACCTTCCAGTTCTTTTTGTACCCTCAGTTCTGATACTGTCAGCTTATTTCACCTCTGGTTTTGTGTTACCTGTCTCACTGTAACTCTACTGTCCACTAAGAGACATGAAAGCCTCATCTATTAATAACTTTCTGTGAAGATGGAAACCAGGATTCTTCTGGTCATAATAAAAAGTACTTTTAATGAACACTTAATTCCATTTGTTATGAACTTCAACAGCCCACCTTGTCAACAAGACCCTGCCATTGTCCTTTCTTTTGACCTTGATTCAATTTCTTGTTCTTAAGGCAGGTGTGAGAGTGTGGTGTGTGTGTGTGTGTGTGCATGCTTGCATGCTCATAGCTGTGGTTTTTAATAGTTGCAAAGAAGAAAGGCAGCAGTAGGTCTTGGGGCATGGGAGGGGGACTCATAATGCTGCCTGCTTTTCATGCTGGGATGCAACTGTGATATACTTGGATAATGGGAAGATGCAGGTGATAAATCCCTTTGTGAGGAGCCAGCTCAGCTCGGGTGTGACCACGTTACAGCCTTGCAGAACTGTGGGGTGTCTGCACAGTGGTCCTGCAGAACTCCCAGCCTCAGCAGCCCTGCCCTAAGGACTAGATAAACCACACAGATCTGAAACCCAACTGTGTAAATAAATAGGCTTTAACTAATCACCCAAAGCAGAATAACCATACATACCTTTATTTTCTTACATACTTGAATAATTAACCCATGATAGAATGAGATCAACTTTAGATTGAGTATTGTCTTTGCTGGCTCTGAACCTGCAACTTTTCCTGAAGAGAGACAAGAAATGGAATGAGTTGCAGATGGCTGGCTAGATTGTTACCTTAGGTCTTATTTCTGAAGGTATTATTTAAACATGAATATGCTTTTTATCTACTCTGTACACAGAAAATACAAAAGATAGATAATTTGATAGCCAAGGCACGATAGGTCAAACTTCCATAGATGTATTTGTTTTCATATATAGCTAATGCTGAGAGAACTGGGAGTTTTATTACCATGTAATGTGGTTAGAAGAACCCAATGTAATTTACTTCCATTGGTTTTACCAGGAGCAGGAGTTTGTGCAGAAGCAGCAACAAGAACTGGATGCATCTCTGAAGAAAATAATTCAGCAGCAGAAGACAGAACTGGCCACTATTGAACGAGACTGCCTCAACAACAAACAGCAGCTCATGAGAGGTATCCAGCACCAGGCTCTCTTTGAAACAGGCACTGGTGTTGTACTAAAACTGTGGTCTTCACTTTATGAAGTCAAAACCTTCATGACTAATCTAGAACTGTAATTAAAACATTTGCTATGAAACAGCAGTGTTTTTAAAATGCACCTGTAGGCCACTTCTGAACATACAGCAGGAGGTTGGGAAATATGGGGTGGGATTGCAATTCCTGAACCAACCTTTTTTTTTTCCCAGCTCGTGAAGCTGCATTCTGGGAGCTGGAGGAGCGGCACCTACAGGAGAAACACCAGCTCCTCAAGCAGCAGCTCAAGGATCAGTACTTCATGCAGAGGCACCAGCTGCTTAAGAGGCATGAAAAAGTCAGTGTTGACTTTGACACTTTCTCTTGTGTATTATAATACCCACTTTATTTATCAAGTAGTCTTGGGATCTTTCCTGGGGGTGTTTGCACAGGCAAGACCCACACAACTATCTTGAAGCTGTTATGTGTGCTGTTGAAATTTTTAAAATCTTACTCATTTTACTTGAATACCTTAATAGTATATTGAAGTATAAATAATATTTTCCCTTTTGATTCTTTAAAAAACAAAACAAAATCAAAAACCCCACAACTAACCACAACATCAATCTTTTACTTTAAAAATACCAAATTCTACTTATCCACCAAAACCAATTTTGATTTGTGTATAAACAAATCTGCTCAGAAGTAAATCATCCTGGAATTAAATGAGCAGAATGAACTGGATTAGCTTCTGGGCAAGTAGCTGACAACTGTCTCTTTATAGCTAAATCCTTACTTTCCATAAGGCATTTTGGTTTTTATAGGTTACACAAAGCAACTGGTTCAATTTCTGAAAATGTCAACCAGTAGAGCGGTGTTAGAGGATCTCCTTGGTGATCAGAGCATGAGCAGCTTCCACTGAAGGCTTGTTCTGTCCATTCTGGTTTTTATCCCATGTGGGCTGTTTCTTCCCCAGCTTTTGCAGCTGCTCCTCCACAGCTGCAGCCCAGGAGTTCAGTTAGACAAAAGGGAGTTTCTCCTTTTGAATAACAGGCTTTGTAAAAGGCAGTGCAGGAGTTGAGTAACCGCTGGTCAAATATGTGTGTATTTATTTATATTTATTAGAGAATTTTCTCTGTGTTGGGCATGATCCAGAGCTGTCTGAAAGAAAGCCCTCCTCCCCACTCTTATTCCCGGGGCTGGGAGTGGTTTCTGCCGAGAGGCACTGACTCACAGGGAGGACTTACTGATGAAAAGAGCTGTACATTGTATAACATCATAGTTACTGTTTAACATTTCCACGTGGTTAATGTTTCAGGAAACAGAACAAATGCAGAGGTATAATCAACGCCTTATAGAGGAGTTAAAGAACAAGCAAACTCAGGAAAGAGCCAGACTGCCTAAAATCCAGCGAAGTGAAGCAAAGACTCGGATGGCCATGTTTAAGAAAAGTTTAAGAATCAATTCATTAGCCTCTCCAGACCAAGATCGTGAAAAAATTAAGCAGGTAATTAATAAATTAATATTTAGTTTTAATAGTGTAAATGCTGAATGTGATGTATATGTGGGGATGGAATAGAGTGCACTCTCACAAGGTCTCAGGTGGTACCAAACTGGGTTGATGCACTGGATGGGGTCAGAGGAAATCATCCTTCCCTGCTGCTCTGGTGAGACTTTTCTGAAGTGTTGGGTCCAGTCCTGGGCTTCCTGGTACAAGTCAGACATGGATTTATTGGAGTGAGTCATGCAAAGGGTCTTGAAGCTGGCTCAGAGACTCGTGTGTCTTGTTACACGAGGAGCCACCTGGGGTACCTGGGATGCTTCAGTCTGGAGGAGAAGAGGCTCAGGAGGGTCTTACCCATGTGTATAAGTACCCAACAGAGGGAGCAAAGAAGGTGGAGCTAGACTTTTCCCAGTGGTGGCCAGCAACAGGGTGAGAGGCAGCAGCCACAACTGAAATACAGAAAATCCAACTTCAACATGAGGAAGTATTTTTTTACTGTGAAGATGGTCAAACAGAGGACCAGGTTGTCCAGAGAGCTTGCAGAGATGCTCAGAACCCAACAGGACACAGTCCTGTGCAGCCTCCTTCTGGTGACCCTGCTTTGAGTAGGGAGGTTGATCTTTGCAGGTCCCTTCCAACCTCAACTGTTCTGTGACTCTGAAATATTTTTAAGGATACTTGATTTTTGTGAACTTTTGAACTAAAGCTGTAGGTATTCACTCATTCTTTAAAAGGGAATGCGGTGCAGAGGTTGAGAGGTTTGCCTTCTAACGATGCACCACAGTTGCAAATCATAGTTTCGTATGGTGAGCACTGGAAGGATGAAAAATGTGGAAAATATGGTCTCCTGTAGCTGTTTAACACCAGCCTTGGCTGATGCTTGCAGCTGCACTGCTGTGTCACAGCTTCAGAGGGAGGTGATTTCAGGAGTCTGGAAATTAAATGTACTGCGTTTTAAGGAAAAATCAGAGTGCAGACAGAGAAATGGAATTAAAACTGTAGGGCACTTCCTTTGTAAGTATTTAAAAAAGAAAAAATAAAGAAAATTATTGCTTAAATCTTTTAGAACCATTCTTCTCAGTAGTGTTCATGCTATTAGATGCAGTTCTTTGACTCATGCAAACTGTATTATTCAGGGGTACAATATAAATAATCTTTTTTTTGAATTTTAGTTTGCCATTCAAGAAGAAAAGAGGCAGAAGAATGAGAGACTGGCGCAGCATCAGAAACATGAAAACCAAATGCGGGACCTTCAGTTGCAGTGTGAAGCAAACATCAGGGAACTGCATCAGTTACAGGTTCAAAATAGATGATATTAATTGACCATTCAGTGGGAAGACTTAGGTTAATAATGGATGCAGGCAAAGCAGAAACACCTTTTCCTTAATTTTTACTGTGTACAGTTTTTTCAGCTTTTTTTTAAGGCCTGCAGTGCACCTCTTAGCCAGATTCATACGCTCCCATTAATTAATGAGGCATCATTTTAAATGCAAGAAGAGCATGAACCAGAAGCAGATGATCACTTCTGGAATATCTGTCAAATTCCCAGGGCTATTTTCTGTAGGCAGCATTTCTTTTTAACCTGATCTTCTGGAATGTCATTAATCAGAACAGAGGTAGGCAGCACCAGGCATTACCCACAAGAAGTTTGCAGCAATACAGGAGTGAGGAGGTTTTTTACCAAGTGCTGCCACTTGCACGTGAGCTTCTGGAAGGTACTTAGAAGGAATTCTCTTGTGATAAGGAGCTCTGATGTGTCTCTTTTGGTATGCATTTTGTAAAAGTTTCTGCTGGATACCAGAGGCTAGATCTCCTTTTCTGTTAAATCAGCTTTTCTCAGTTTCAGGGACACAAGGCAGTTTTAAAGCATTAAATGATCACCTGCTGATAACCTTTGCTTAGAGAAACTCTGCAATGACCAATGAAGCTCATTCTACTCTATTCACTTTCTTACATCCTGCAAAAACAGTCCCTGGCTGTGCCGCTAATATGCCCCAGTAAATCCCCAAGTACCGTGGGAGAGTTTCAGCTCCAGTAAAATTGAGCAGATTAGGGCTGCTCTGAGCTTCACAAGAAAAACCAGCCCCTTGCTGCAGTCAGGTCTAGCCAAGTACTTGTTGCTTGTGTTGCTGTGGTTCTGTACTCTGCATCAGACCCATTTGGGACTGGAACCGTAGAAACACAACCACTGCCAACTGCGCTTAAAAAAGCGCAGAGATTTGAAGCCAGATAATTAATTTTTTTTTTCTTGCCAAGCTTCAAAAGTCCTCTGAAAGTGAGGCAGATGCCTGAGTACCTTACTGAGAGGAATGTGAAGCTGAGGTGTGGTTTGATCTTTCATAGGGTGATTCTGAGGCTGCTCCTGCAACCATGTTTATCTCTTCTCTAAGCTCTATTTGTTCATCTCAGCTCTTGGCACCAAGAGTTGAAATATTTCCAAGAAACAGCTTCCTTTTTAACGTAATTGATTTTAACAAATTACACGGACTGTCTTTAAAAAGCAAAGCAGAAATGCTGTGTGACCTTGAAAAGCATCATTAGGCAGTGAAACACAGTTTTGAGTAACACTCTCAGCAGCTGCCTTAATGATGCTCAGCAGTGTATTTGGGTTGCCGAGTGTTTCTTATCTCAGTTGGCTCCGATGGAAAGATCAGCTGCTGAAAACACAGCCTCGTAACTTTTATCTTGTAATTATTCACGTCACTATTTACACGGAATAAGCTAATTAGAAAGAATTAGGACAACATATGTCACTGTACAAATGCTGAGTTGCCTAATCTGAATTAGTTTTACATGAGGATTATCTTGTTTTAAGAATGAAAAATGCCATCTACTGGTTGAGCATGAGACTCAGAAGCTGAAAGAGCTGGATGAAGAGCACAGCCAAGAACTGAAGGAATGGAGAGAGAAATTGAGACCGAGAAAAAAGGTAAATGGGAGCAGTTCATGAATCAGGAAATCCTCAAGGGTTTGATCTAGTAAATACAGACTGTACAAAAGTATTTTGTGGAGGAGGAGAGTCAAGCTGCTGTACAAAGCTTTTGCAGTTCACTGTGTAATAAAAGAGGTTAAAGCTGAGCAAAGGGCAGGTGCACCAAAACAGGCTGGGTGTTCCCAGCCTCTTGCAGGGCTCCCACCTGCAGCATGTGTGTGCAGGTTGCATGCAAAACTTAGCTGGAGGTAAATCTGGGGTTAGGAATTAATTTCAGAAGCCAGTAGATAACTACAAAACTTGAGTGATGTATAGCAGGCATACAGCTTGTGGTAGAGGTTGGTCTTGGGGGGATTATCTCATTTTAAAAGGGAAAGTACTAGATTTTCACACAGTTCAGAGATGTATCAGACAAAATGTCTCCACAATAATGGGTTTCTTGTACTTTGCCTTGTTAATCCTGTGACAATCTGATTTTGGTTTTAGATGCTGGAAGAAGAATTTGCCAGAAAACTGCAGGAACAGGAAGTTTTCTTTAAAATGACTGGAGAATCCGAATGCCTTAATCCTTCAACACAAAGCCGGATTTCCAAATTCTACCCAATCCCCAGCCTTCACTCCACTGGGTCGTAACTCTGGGAACTTCTGTAGGTTTTTCCCTGTTTGGAATTCTCCCTCCTTACGGTCTAACCTGACTCACCCGCGGCGTACGAACATCGGGGACCTCGCGCGTCTTGTTTTCAGAGGAGACAATCAGCGTCAGGAGCGGTTCCTTCACTCCCCTGGACAGAAGAAAGGAACCAAGTGTTGGTGTACAGTGCTATTGTTACGTCCTTCAGATGTTTCCAGACTAAGTGGGCTTTTTATCCCAGTCTCTAAAAGTACGTTACCTACGGTTTTGACTTTAGGCCTGAAATATTAATTATGCTCTTGCTCATCACAAAAAAACGGTTTCTCATCTGAACACTGAAATGGTGTAATATTAGTTCTGCTACTGTGTTTTTAAGCATCAGATTTCCCTTCAAGAGAATTCCACAATTGAAACTGCCATGAGAGGTTAAAATTTCCTAATGTTGAGCAGTGTCTTCATGGCAAGGACTGAAACTAATTACTGAGAACATGCCAGTAATCAGAAAAACAAACCCTTATGTTTAAACACAATTGGCAAAAGCATTTGAATTAAACTTCTTTCAAAAGAAACCTCTGGCATAAATTAAACTGAGCTGATCTCCATGACATGTTTTGTCCATTAGTTCCATAATGAAATGGGGTGCTAGTTTAATTAATACAGTGCCTGAAACACTTAGATATGCTGATCCTGGCAACAGGATACTGTTTTGTCATTTAAAAACACAAAACTCCTTAGTGTTGTTGTTACTGTACAAAACAAGATTTCTTGCTGCTACTGCCATTTTTGTTGTAAATCCTCACCCTAAAATATTTTGCACTAAAATATGTAAAGGTGAAAGAAATGCTAACTTTAAAATGCACAGTTTATTATTTTCCTTAGCTATTACATACAGGTGGTTAGTTCTACAAACTGAAAAACTGTAGAATGTATTTTTTAGAAAGCAGTGTGCAAAATGCACGTGGTTTCTCTAACTGTACCTGGAATGGGTAGAGCCATTGTTCTGTTCTTACCAAAGCCTGTTCATTTAAAACTCCACTGCAGAAGTGGAGGTGGATGGTCATATTTATAAATAACCATGGCTGAAGTCTGATTTCACTAGAAGCGTTAGATTCCATTTTCTTTTTTATTTTAGTCATTTTATTTTAAGGAAAGATTTAAGTTAAATATATAGACAAGCTCCTTTATGAAACTGGGTGTTTTGCTTTTGTGTTGCCACCTACTAACATGTGGAGGTTTTATTTTTTGAGTTCATAGATGTACCATAAGTTATTTGCCTGACTGATCTGCAGTGGGAAATCTGAACTGTGTCTCCTGTAGCGGGGTAGGGAAATACAGCTCTTATTAGGTCACTTTTGCTGCACTCCTTTTGGTGGGTAGAGGTTGAGTCGTATCAAGACAGTGTTATAGGCTGTACTTGGTATGCTGGAGCTCCATTTGTAAAATAGTATTTGCTTTCTCTCTTTTGAGGCCTGACTTTCTCTGATCTCTTTGGGTATCAACTGCACCTGTTTTGTTTTGCTTGCTTGCTTTGACCGTGCAACTGGTGCCCATTCCATGGCGTTCATTTCATGGGAACAGTGTTGCTGCATGGCAATGAACTCAGAAATTAACATAGGACTTTAATCAGCTGTTGTTGAAACCTTGGATGCTGAAATCCTTGGACGTTGAACCGATACCTTCTCAATGAAGACACTTAATTTACAGCACAGTAAAAAAGAATTGGAAAATGCATGTTTTAATTTAAATTTTGTAACTTTTTGATAGCATAATTACTTTAATAGCTAGCCTTAATTTCTGGCATTTTATTATTATAAATGTGTATTGTGTACTGTTGTAAATTCACACACCATATCTCTAGAATGTTCTCTGTTGCTAAAGGCAAAGTTCTTTGAATTGTTTGTTTAGTAGGGAGAAAAAAGTCTTTGAAGACCTTTTGCTTTTTAAGCTCCACCTTTATAAATTGACTGTTACTAAGATAGCATTAAATAATCTTCATCTCTATTTAACAGAATTTGTTTGCAGTTTCATATGAAGTAGGCTCAGTGCTTTACTTTGGGAGTAGGCAGGGCAGGCAGATTTCCTCTTCTGGATTATGTCTACATTCATCCCCATTAAACCCTCACAGGGGAATGTTAATTATCTTCTCCTTACGTTTTTGCTAGTTTCAGTCATAACTTGCTAATATGTATTGGCATTCTGTTTACCTCTGTCTGAATCTCTTACATTTTTTATTTGAAGATCCTTTTCACACAGGCCCTGCAATCTGATCTCATTGTAAATTGCACAAATAACTGTAACTGAGCTCTGGGATGGAGGGAGGGATCGGATGTGGCGATGGAATCCTTGCTCAGGTCTCCAGGTGGGGAGCCCTGCAAAGCACTTGTAGCCTTGTGGACTGGGCTGAGAATTGATACCAAGTGTGAAAATATGTTTTCTGGGTGATAACGAGAACTAGCATGGGTACTTAACACATCTAGACTGATAAAACTGGGTTTAAGTGTTGCAGAATGTGAGAGAGGTGTTATGATATTGTATCAGTGTCAGAAAATTCAATTCAAGTTAGTTTGGTCTCATAGAGGCCTAAAAGAGGTCTCCTGAGATGTGAAATCCAATCTCGAAACTATCTCATGTCACTTCCTCAAATGAATGTTAGCAGCTCCATCTCCAGGGTGGTGGGGTGTGTTTTCTGCAGCCAAAACAATGTCCTTACCCACAAATTCTTCCTGTTTGGCAGATCTCATGGTCCTCAGACACTCTTCCAAAGCTGACCACAAATCAGTATTTGCTCACCTTTGTGGTTTACTCCATTGTAAATTCTGTCCACAGAAATTTACTCCATTGTAAATTCTGTCTCAGGAAAATGAGCAAAGGCAGTAAGTCCCTGGATTGCAGTGCTGTGTGTGGGTTGTCCTCCTGTGTTTACAACTGATCCTCATGGAAAATCTGCCTGCTTCAGGGCCTCAGCTTCACACCATGTGCTTCCTGAGCTCTGAAAGTGCATTTTGGCAGTGCTTAAGGCATCCAGGGAGATCTGGGGCGAAAGGTCTTTGAGTGCTCCTGCTGTCCCTGTTTTTAGGAGATTCTGCAGCTCCCCTGCGTGGGGTGGGCTAAGGAGGGGTTACCAACCCAGGGGAAAATGGGCTATGGCAGCCCTTGATCTTCTGAAGTTCCAGGGGAAACTTTGCTGCTTATTTTATAAAGCAACAGTCCAGCATTTGATCCTCTCTGATTCCCATAAAACAAATTTTCCTTCTCCAAGCACTCTGCTGTCTCTGGTGTATACATGAGAAGTATATACAGCATGTAAAGCTATGATACTGAAGTTGTAATTCTTATGATTGATTATGTAGGTCCTGATTTATAAACACCTTCTGAAGCAAAACCTTGATTTGGATTGGCACCTGAATTCAAATTCCCTGGTGACAGGGCTGCACTGTCCTGACCAGCAGCATTCATTCAGAGATTTTTCACATCACATTAAAAACTGATGTTCTTGGATGGATCCTTTTTTCCAAGTTATCTTTTAAGCTAACATTCTTTTAAAATTGCATTCATGGGTACTCAGTATCTAATCAAACACACAGTTAAAGAAATTATTCTTCTGTCCCAGAGGACTTTATGATAACTCCATTCTACTGAATTGTTTTTCTTAAAAATTGGAAATGTAGCACCTTAACTAAAGCAGAGCTGAGCAAAGCAGCAATGAAATTGCTTTTGTCACACCACGCCTTTTTTGACAGCAGTATCACGGAGGAAATTTAAGCTGATTCTCAGCTGAAACAGTATCTGCCTTGCAAGTATTTCAAGCTTGCTTTGGTGTAGGAAAGATTTGAATAAGGTGTTTTTAATTCAGGCACTTGGGTCCACGTTTAGGCAGCCTGATTTTCAGAGCTGCTGTGCAGCTGCAGTTCTCAGGGCCTCAGAAATACATCCTTGCTGAAAACTGAAATGTACAAATAAACTCAGTGCTAGCTGCTTCCACTGATCTGCTGCTTCTTGGTTCATCTGCTGCGGGGGAAGGGGGGCAAGCTTGAGGACAGTGACTCTGGTGGGTTGGAGGAAAGGACAGGGAAAAGTGTTTAGGACCATTGCTGTATAGACAAGTTCTCTGCTTTCTGTGTTAGCATTTACATTCTGGTCATTTTACATCAAAATCTGTACTTCTGGATCTCTGAAACTTCCTTGCAATGATGTGTCCATGCAAATTCCCAGAGTACTTCTGCCATCTTCACAGCGTTGAAGTAAGATCAGAGAGAAATAACCTTCCTCGTTCAGGCAAGCCAAGGCCAGGATGCCCTATCATTTCTCAGTCTTGAGAAAGATGAGGACAGATCAAGGAAAGGAGAGGACACAGGAAAATTATGGTGTTTCTTTTACAGAGCTTTTACTTGTTCTGCATTGCCTTTCTCCAGCTCAGTCCTTGTGCTTTGTTTCTGTAGCTCCTTTGCACATCTGGTGTTTGGGCAGTTGGTGGTGCCAGAGGAAAACCCCTTTAGGATGAACATGCTCAAGCCCAACCCATGAGAAAGGGCTCATGTGCTTCCCAGTACTGAAAGCAGAAGGGAGTGGCTGAGCCCAGGGTCACCCTGATTTTACAAAATCTTCCACAATTACAATTAGGTGGTAAAGCCTCTTTAGTAATGAGAATCAGTCCTAAAATAGTGGAAAGAACAGAAACTAGAAAGGGATGTTGAGTGGCATCTAATGTTGAACTGTCACCCCATTTTCTGTCAGGAAGCCAAGCAGAGCAGGAGCATCCTGTGACAAAACACACGCCTGAGGCACCGCCAGCCTCGTGTTCTCCCAGCAGTTTGTTGAATGTTTTGTGTTAACTGCAAACCAAGTTATTTTTGCCTTACAGAAAGCAACCAAAAATCATGAGATGGATGAATAATTGGCTAAGGGTCTCTGTACAGCTCATGGAAGTGAACTTGCAGTAGCAGCCATACAACAGTTTTGGGTTTTTTTGGTCTTGTTTTTCAAAGTAATTTGATTTCATGGCTTTCTGTAGAATATTGTAATAATTCTGCTGTAAATACAATAAAATCACAGTTTGCTGAGATTGCCTCAGTTTTGTTGATGGAAAACGTGCATGAAATACAAGTGATCTGTACAAGTGTTTAAGGGAAGGGGATGATTTACAATGTTTAAAGTAACTGAGTATAAAAAGTACTTAAATGTTGTGCCATTGTATTTACCACTGTACCTCAGACCCATCTCAGATGCCTCACCCTGCCCCACAACAACCTGCAAGCACAGAATGGCCATCCTGAGTAGTTATGGGATGGGGTTAAAAACACACTTTAATTGGGCTGTTTACATTAAAGATTATTTTTCACCAGTGTTTAAAAAACCAGAAAAAAATACAAAAATATTTTTTAAAGATAAACAAATTATGTTTAAAAGTGCTTCGGTTCGGTCCCTGTGCATGTCCTGTCTCACTGTGCTGCTATAAATGGGCTCCACTTGGGGTTGGCAGAGCTTGGGGAGACTGAATTCCATGGTGATACAAGCTTAGTCCCAGGGTTTCTCACAGGGCCTTGTGGGCTACATCTGATCCCTGACAAACCATGCATTTGGTGGGGTTGGGGTTGTTTTCTTTAGTTCTTTTTGCTGCATAGTTGGCTACTTGTTAAAAAATCCAGGGTTTTACATATCTGGGAGTAGTAGTACAAGAAGCCTGGACTAGGTGAGACAGGAAGCCTTTGTCAGCCCCAGGATCTCAGCCTGGGAGCTCAGACACATGAAGCCAAACATCAGTAACGGGAGCAAACACCCACACTAGGGCCATGCTGGACACACACAAGAGACATTCAGATCTGAACTATCAACTCTAAGGGGGCAGCTGAGCGGTGAGGATGTTTTAGCATTAAGGCAATGAAGACTCAGGCTAATTCTCTACAGGCTGCTGGGAATGCTGCCCTGTGCAGCACTGAGCTACCTCTTTCCTTAAACACCAGTACTTCTTCTTTTCCTTCTGCCAACGTACACTTGTTCACCTGGGGACAAGAAAGTGAAAAGGAGGGTTAGTTGGAAAGTTCAGGTGAAAAGGCAAAAGATCAAAACCAAAAAACTGGGGCTGTGTTTTCCAGCTATTCCCAGGGATTGGCTGGTGCCACTCCCTGACAGTCAAACCCTGCTCTCCTGGGGATGGCAGGTGTTCCTACCTTTCTCTCCCTTCTCTCCTTTTGGTCCCCTGTGCCCGTGTCGTCCTGGTGGGCCCATTGGCCCAGGATCACCTGAAGGAACGAGAAGACCAAGTTTGCCCTTAAGCACAAGTGGCCCAAAGACAAGAAGAGGCCAGGGGAAGGGAGACCAAGTCAGGACAATATTCTGGCTGAGATCCTGAAGGTGCCACCTCCATTGGGAGAGGGTGTGACCTCAAGAAGTGCTGTGACCTCTGATCACAGTGCTGCTTCCTGGGCATCACAGGGCTGAAGAGGGAAAGAATGGCAAGCCTTACCTTTGGGTCCACGATAACCCCTCTCTCCCTTTTCACCAGGTGGCCCCTGGATGGCACCATGTGCTGGAGAGGGAAATGGAGGAGAGAGTCAATGAGTGGGACAAACCACTGCCCAGTCAGAGAACCTGTGAGTCACACTGGAAGGACATTTCTCTTGGTTAGATGGGATTAGACTGACAGCAAGGTTTTTAAAAATAGTTTTGGTCCCAATAAAGTCCCAAGGACAGGCTGTTACGTCATTTCACCAGCACTGCTCTGTCACTCTCTGGGTGTCCTGGCAGTTACTAGGGCTGGAGCTGGCCTGTGCTCAGGGTGGGGAATCTGAGAGCAGAGTGAGCAGCTGGCTCATGTTTCTGTACATGTGCCAGCCCAGCCATGTTAAAATGGGCCACAGAGGTTGTAAGCACAAAGGCCTTCAGGGTTTGGGACGAGTTTCCTACAAATAGTGGAAAAACTGATGTCCTTCCTAATGACAAGACTGCACCTCTCCAGCAAGGAAGAAAGAGATGGAAAGACCATCCACCTTCAACTCTGCCCCTTGACTTTTGCAGCATGCAAAGGTGGAAGATCAGTCAGCCTATGAGAGGTTGAGAAGATCTCATATGCATGAGCCAGAAATGCCAAGTCAAAATGTCACTCACTTCTAAAGAAGTCCATGAGGTCTGCGGTGACGTTGCCATAGGCTGCAAAGACCTTGCTGATGCCAGGAGGACCAGGAGGGCCTGGGGGACCTGCAGGTCCCTGTGCAGTGTAAGACATCAGGTCCTGGAGAATACCTCGGCCTGTGGAATTAAAGATGTCATTTGAAAGGAGCTCTGGGAGAGCTGTGGCTGGATGCTGAGGCTGAAGGCGTAAGGGAGAGCTGTAGGCAGCAGGAAGGAGAGGAAAGTGAACAGCACGCCCAGACACAGGGGCCTGGGAGTCGTACACTGGGATAGGGAGGGTCAGGATGAGCAGGCAGTGCACTCACTCTGCAGGCTCTCTGACACACGGAGTGCCAGCTCGTTGTAATCCAGGGAACCGGTGAAGGAGTTGCTGTAGGATCTGCTCGACCCCGCTGATCTCCTGTGTGACTCCTCCTCTGCCAGCAGCCCATCGAAAGCCCCATCAGTGCCCAGGGAAGCATCGTAAGCGCCGTCGCTGCCCACTGAGGCGCGGTAGGAGGACGTGCTGCTCATGGAGCTGCCATACGAGCTGCCTGTGCCCAGGGAGCCCCCGTGGGAGCCCTCAGCACCTCCATGCAAGTGCTCTGAAGCTCGTAACCCTTGGTATGATGAAGACATAGACCCAGACACAAAGCCACTGTCTCCTTTGGGTCCTGGTGGTCCCTGTGGCCCAGGGGGCCCAGGGGGTCCTGAGATGTAGCTTCGAACTTCATCACCTGCAAAATACAAGGGGGAAACTTCAGGGACACTGGGCTGGGCAGAGGTCCTGTGCTACCTGAATGAAGAGTGGAGTGTGAAGTTCTGTCCCACCAACCATCACGGTGACCCTCATCCAGTGCCATTTCTTAGGCAGCAAGCACATGTCAACCTCATACTCTACAGATAAGCATGACACCCTCCTCCTTCCTATCTCTCCCAGAATTTTGTGGGCCCAATCTCAGGAATATGCCAAATGATTTTACAGAAGGGTGCACTCCTCAGGCCAATTTCAGCACCTCTGCCAAAAGAGCCATTCTGTGACCAGTTTGTCAAAACTGAGGAGTTTTTGAAAGACTGCCCTGGATGACCTGCCAGGATGAGCTCAGACCATTGGTGCCTCACAGCTGGCTCAGTGCCACCTTCCAACCCCTCCATTATCCATGGCTCTGTGGGCAGGTGTTTGCCAAAGAAAATGCTTTTCCCATGGCAAAACTCTGCTGGTGACCTTACTAGGCACTCCCTGTTCAGCACAGGCCAATTGTAACTACTCAGTAGCTGTCCCTGTTATCTCACAACACAGATTTTGGCTGGCAGTTAGACGGGAGAAAAGCCTATGGGGTGCAGCACACTCCTGTAGACCTGGCTGGAGAGGGAAGGTATTGCTGTAGCCCCAGTTCAGGGAAGGCTCCAACAGGAATGTCTCAGCTGTGGCAAAGCCAGTCACCTACATGAGGTAAAGCATGGCTTGGGATGTGTACAGGGAGGATGAATGGTGTCCCCTTACTCTTCAGGTACTGGATCAGCTCGCTCCTGAACTCGTCACTGTGGGTGATGTCAGCATAGGACAGGAGGCCAGTTCCAGAGAAACCTGGTGGTCCTGGAGGGCCAGGAGGGCCAGGTGGGCCCCGGACTCCAGAAAGGGAAGAGTATCCAACATCTTGAGAGAGAAAAAGAATTATTTTCCATTAGTGAGAGGATAAGAAAATTTCACATGTCTGGGGTTCTTGAAAGTTTAAAGGCTCCAACCCCAACTTCCATCCCTTTACAGATGACATTGACAAAATTTTTTTCGTTACAGTGCCTTTGTCCCAGTCACATCCCTGCTAAGCTAAATCTCAGCCTCAGTCCCCCCAGCATCTACAAACAGAATCTCCCTGCCAGCTGTGAGAAACACAAGTGCTTTACTTTGAAGGTAGGCAGAGACGTCCTCCAGAGAGGTGCCTGGTGATCCAGGGATCCCTGGAGGTCCTGGGGGGCCTGCAGGACCAGGGGGCCCAACAATACCACTGAATTCAGAGTCTGTAAAACACAAGGGAAGAAAAGAAGTCAACCAAACAACCACAGTCCTGATGGGTGTTCCTTGACAATACAGGTTATACCAGATACAGCCAAGTAGAAGGTGTTTTTTTTCTCTGCAGTACCTTCTGCTGCAGCCTTCTTGGAGTACCTCACTTCCCTGCATGTACACGTCACATTGGAAAGTCAGGTGATTCCAAAGAGAGTAAAGTCCCTATTTTTTAAATATACTTGTAAAGAGTGGCATAAAAAATGGTGCCTTTATGCTGCAGAGTTTGGATATGACAAAGGGCTCTTACATGCCAATGTCCAAGACAGCCCCATTGCTGTTGCTCCTCACAGGAGCATGGTGATCCAGCTGCAGCCCCCTGTGGGGTGTGCAGGTGCCAGCAGAGGCCTGCAGTGCTGCTAAGGACAAAGGGCCATCAGAAGGTCATTTGTGATGACAGACAAAAAGGGAAATTCTGTGACTAAGACTGTAAAAAAGATCCTGGGGGCATGTAGAGCCCTATGGCAGGGGAGTGAAGAAGTTGGCTTACTTCGCAGGTACGCTGTCAGGTCACTGTAAGATATACCAGGTGACCCTGGAGGCCCAGGTGGTCCAGGGAGCCCAATGCTCATCCCAGAACCTGCAAAATCAAACAGAGCCACATTATCAGAACAGTGTGAGCAGACAGGCCACAGGGCTTGTTCATAGGCAGTGCAGGAGGGGCTCCTGCAGAGTGCAGTGTTCCCATCAGCAGGCTGTGCTGGGAGCCAGAGCTCAAACCTTTGTTCTGGACTTGTGAGTTTGCCCTGACAGTCCCAAGGACACCCACAGACAGGCAGGCAGCAGGTTTCTATTGCTGGCAAAAGCTCTGCACCTCATGAACCCGTGATGCAGTGGGGGCACCCCTGGACTTGCAGCTCAGCTGTGACCCACAGGCCGATGCATGTGCTGCTCTCCCTGTGTCTGCACGTCTGGGGCAACACTCTGCACTCTGTAATTTGCTTTAATGAAATGTCCCTGCTGACAAAATGCAGGCTGTCCTGCCTGAGCCACTGGAGAGCTACCATTGAACTGCAGTTTCCTGCTGGAAATTCCCTCCATCTTAGGGGCAGTCCACTACTGAGATCTGGTCTCAAAGAGCAGTTCAGAGAAACTGACTATGGACCAGGCTCTGTTTTTAAGCAGACAGTCACTGCTACCAGCATTAGGCATTTTAGCACTGCTGCTGGGGATGCTCAAAGAATCCTCTCTGTTGAACAGTTCTTACATGCCATATCACCCCTTTGCAGATGGGAAAACGAAGCAAAGACATGGAATTTGTTTAAATTAACTTCACACTTCTAAGAGTTTGTTGCCTGAGCTGCCTTGACACAAAGTGGGCACAGACTAACTCTTTCACAGGGAGATATATCCTGACCACAGAGATAAGGGTTAGAAAGGCATTTAAAGGTGTTGATGGGACTTCTGAGATGGCTAAGATGAAATTTTGGTCCTCAATTTTTAACGAAGCTCAATTTTTAGCAAAGAAAGGATTCATTACTAGTCTGTGGGTAGTATCTTAGCTACAAGGTTATCTTTTTCTCTTCCAAGTGTCTCACAGTCCCTGTGAGGAGGTCTCTCTACACAGGGAATCACACAATCAGCACTGGAATAGTTTCCACTGACTGACAGAACGAGCTTCGTGCTGCACTCCCAAAGAAACAGAGGGAAACACAGACTAATAAAACCATTACTTGACAAATAGCTGATAAACCTCCTGGTCAGCTCATCATAATCCAGTGACAGAGAAGTTCCATCTCCCCCTGGCCCAGGAGGTCCTGGTGGGCCCCGAGGTCCAATGAGGTACTGACGAATTTCTTCTCCTGGAAGTGAAAAAATGCATCTTTTAAGGCTGTCCAGCTATTGCACAGACACCAAGTGTGAGGAGTTCCCAGTCTGTGAGGTGAGCCCTCACCACTAGGGAAACCATCAAAACTTATGGATGCAAAGGTCCTTGGATGCAAAGGTCCTTCCCTCCCTCTTTTCTCAGTGAATTGTCCTGTATACACTGCCAGAAACATCTGTGACAAGGCTGGGAACCTCCTATAATAAGGATGTGAGGAAGATGAGAATTTGGATTGCTAAAGGGACCCCCTTCATGTTCTGTTTTTTCCAGGACACCCTGGACAAGTTCTTGGGTAAAGGGAATGAAAAGCAGCTCAGCTGGGAAAGATCATGCTGAGCTTTGTGGCACTTCAGTAGCCATTTGGAGCACAATGCTGGCCAGCATCATCAACACATTCAGGGACAGCCAAATGACATCCTGGAGATTTACCTGTCAGCCCACAGTAACAATGTGTGTAGAAAAGAATGCAGAGCGGGGATCCCCCTCACCTTAAGAACAACAACATAGCAATGCTAGGGGGGGAACACTGAGAGTTGGGGAGCTGGAAAGCAGAACACTGAAGCAGCCAGAGGTAACTCCAGTAGCAGACTGGAGATTGGAAGGGAAAAGTAGATCTCCAGGATGATGGGATGCTTTATCCCAGTCCCATGTTTCCTGTGAGGGTCACTTACTCTGCAGCAGATCCAGAAGTTCTTGGTACAAAATGGATGTAGTTGATACTGAGCTAGAAAATGACTCATAGCGACCTGAAGAGCCTGTGGGAATGAAAAGGTGTTACATGAGCCAGGATGAGACAGAAGAGGAGGAGGGGTCAGGAAAGGACAAAGGAAAGATGAATTAATTAACTGGTAGAATGGGTTTCTCAAACCCCCAACTATGAAACAGTTGCTATCTCACACATCCTGGTCATCTCCACAGCTGTGTGCTCTGTGCATTTCTGGTTGAGATTCTAGGCTACTTCCAAAACCTCTGGGAATTTCATCTACTTTAGGAGGGCCTCAAGGACACAAGACAACCCCTGAATACTTGAGACCACATATCCTAAATAAAGCCACCTCTGTTTGGGTCTTTGGGGTGTCAAAGAGCAAAGGTTTAATATGAGACTTTTCAAACAGCAGCAACTGCTAGTCAATCTAACTATTAAAATAGGACAAGGCTCAGAGGACAACTCAGCTGTGTGGAGTCCTGGGCCTAGACTGCTGAAGATGAATAACCTGGTTGGGGTGCTGCTATTTAAAGACTTGTTTCTCCTCTGGTTCTCACTTCCTAGGTGCTGCACAAGCTCAGCTGAGGGCATGACTCAGTACAGAGTTTACCAACATAATGCTTACTTGTCATATAGCTCATGACACGGGTAGCCAGCTCTGCATAATCCAAGGTCACCCCATCTGCAGTGGTGATAAGTCCGGGTGGGCCTGGAGGGCCTGGTGGGCCTTGGGCACCAGTCAAATAATGTCTGACGCTGTCACCTACAAAGAAGATACACCCACATCACTAAGAGGGAAGACTGACCATATGCACAATTACCAGACCCTCCTCCCCTGACAAAGAGCAGGACAACAGAAGGACAGCTCTGCAGAGGCCACAGCTGTGGACAACAGCACTTCAAGTATTCAGCAGAAATAAGCCCAGAGTACCAGGGCTGTTCTTTCTAAAAGAGGAGGGACAAGGCCCTAGTGAGCAAAAGAGAGAGAGGCATGTAACTGCTGACCCACAGCAAAATTCTCACTATACTCACTCTTCAAGTAGTCAGTGACATACTGCTGAATCTCTTGAGATGAACCTCCACTTGGGCCAGGAGGACCAGGTGGCCCAGGAGGTCCTGGGGGTCCCTGAATTTGTCTGGATCCACCTACAGAAAGTAAGGAGAAGGAGTGTTTTTAGCACAGTGGCATTAGACCAAATGATAGTGAAGTGTAGTTGCATTAAGTCCTTCCCACAGGCCTGGAAAGACCTTTGTAAATTGAATATGAAGGGGCTCCCCCTGCATCTTTAAATGCAGTCTGAGCATGGGCAATTTGGCAGTATAATGTCTTCAATTAACTCAGCATCTTATAATTCAGCCTGTGCAGGGCTGTGTCCAGAGACATTCCTGGCTTTGTACAGGCAGATCTGGTGGGTTTGTGCACTAGAGTGAAGTGCTGTGCAGAATACAGATGGAGATCATAGAGCCCAAGCTCATTAGTCTAACATCACTGCCCTCTGCTCCCAGTCCCAGTCAGCCTGGGCAGCACCAGTTCAAGAACCTGTCTGCACAGCAGCAAAACTCTGGCTTAAAGGATTCCCAGTAAGCTGGAAAAATAAAACTGTCAATTCTTAAATTTTCTGATTTAAGGCAAGCTGTGCAAAAAGAGATTTTGAACACAAATCCCACCAGCATTACGTTGGCACCCACACTGGTAAAAGTCAAAGAAGCTTCTTCAAAGCATCCAACAGGATATCAGCATTCCTTCTTAATATCAGAGCAATGATGATGTGGCCTCTTACCTCGAGAAGTTCCTGGGATGCCAGGTGCACCTGGGACACCTGCATCACCTGGAAAAGAGTGAGCGAGACAGACACTTGTAATGGGTGTGACTGCATGTTGCATACTTGGTCATGTGAAACAGTTGAGCTACATGTCACAGAAACAGCTACCCAGCCCTTGCAATGACTGTCTTGAAATGCCAGCTTGTTGGGAAAGAGCATAAGGAAGTGGCCATGGCAGCTTTCCTGAACCTTCTGTGACCTGGTCAAGTGCCTTGTGCTCACAGCACTTCTATTGCTGTGGTCCTGCTCTGCCTGAAAAGGCAGGGGTGAGCACAGCTCTAGTTCCCAAACAACAGGGCTGTTCCATCCTTTAGTCTCAACCATGCTTGGATGTGTGAGGCCAGCCCCAAAGAAAGAAAGAAGATTTTTAACTTCACCTTTTGGTCCAGGTGGGCCTGGTGGGCCTGGGGGTCCCTGTACGGTGACTCTTTCACCTGCCAATTGCAGAAACAGAGTCAGAGATTCACAGGAATAAAGTATGTGAACAAAATCCTGGCTCCACTAAAATTAACTTAGAATGAATAGAGCAGGATTGTGGCCCCTGACTTCAGCCTAGGGATGATGAATTCAAAGGAGGAAAGAGGGCACAGACTGACCGTGGGAGGTGAAGGCTGAAAGGCCAGGATCACCCGGTTCTCCTGCATGAGACACAGAAATGGAGGAGCAGTCACATACCCAGGCAAGCTACCCTGAAACCCACTAATACCTCCTGGAAGCCTCCTTACCTGTGAATCCCCGTGGACCTCGTTCACCTGTGAACAGGGGAGCAGAGGAACAGTGTTAGGATTTGCTTTATTCTCATCAGCAACATCCCAGCCCACACTGCAGCACATCATCTTGGCCTTCAATTTGTAGGGGAGGAATGGGTAAAGGGAACAGGACTGTGTTTCCCTGCCAGCTGAGACCTGAGCTACACTTCACAGGGCCACCTCCTTGCACTGACTTAGCCCACAGTGCATTCTGCAAAAAGGCTCTCCCCTTTGATGGCAAATCTGAAGCTCTGAATGTTCTTGAGTATAATGGGCTTGCAAAGTTGGGATCTGAATACAGCAACTGCCTTGACACCAGCACTGGAGGCTAATAAATTTTTTTGACAAAGACTGACTTGTTTTACAGCAGACAGGAGTCCTATTTAGTGACAACTGTGCTAGCTCTCTTACAGACAGAGAAAGGTAGGACCTTCTGGTCCTAAGCCCTTCCTTCTTTTCAGCCTAAGGTGCTGAGATCCCTCTAGCACTTTAGTGAGGCAGCATGATATACCCACCTTGGTCTCCCTTGGGGCCTGGTGGTCCTGGTGGACCTGGTGGACCAGTGAAGAATGCTTCTGCAATTGAAACAAAGAGATTTCTTCATGACATTCAACAGAACATGACAATAAGGTTTCTCTGGCTCCACTTGGTCCTAGCTATGTATGTGCTCTTTGGAACCCCAACAGGACATTCCCAGGACCAGGCAACAGAATGAATGGCAAGAACCTACCTGAGGTGGACAGGGATGATCCTGGTCTCCCTGGTGGGCCTGGAGGTCCTGGCAATCCTTCTCCTAGGCAAAAGGGACACAGAAAGGCTTCAGGAAGGATAAGCCTCAGCAACGTAAGTAAATGAACAATAAGGGCTGCTACATCTCCAGCCATGGCCTTAGCTTGAGTCTTTCCCAGTGTAGGCTCTTACCACTGTTTTCTTCACACATTTATCCCTGATAGTTACTTTTCACTATCATTTGCCACCACAGCAGAAAAAGACAGAGAAACTCCTTTCTTTGTTGTATTGGGAACCTTTTCCTACTGAGCAGAGAGCAAGGAAAGGAGTCCTGCTCCTGTCATATGGCCTCCCACACCTTCCCTGTTCTGGCTGTGAAAGGGAAATCTGTGTTAGAGGATGGGGCATGGGGATATGTTCCTCATTATAAGAACCTCTCCATCTGTCCACTGTTGAAAGTTAAGGCTAAATAAGTAAGAAGTAAATATGGAATTCATCGCAGTTACTTCCTTTGGGAACTTGAAAACTTTGAGTGTCTTCCTAAAAAGTATGGCTTTTACAAATTAATACTCTGGCTAGAACCTTCTGCCAAAGCAAATGTTCTTTGTTGGGCAGCATCTTGCTGCAGTGAAATTGTATTGGTAGGAACTCACTATGTGACATTCTGCTTCCAGCCCTATGCCTTGGAAAAACCTCCCACTTTCCAGTTTGGTTTCAGAGGAACAAGCTCTTACCTGGGGGACCACGAGGTCCAGGAGGTCCCTGCACAGATTCACCTGATGACAAAAGAAACAAGGGTATTAGAGAATATTTACTCAGCAAGCTGCATGGCCCAGAAATGTGCCATGTTGTGTGAGCATTCCCTGCTCAGATACTGAGATCTGTCTGTTACACACCTGGTGGTCCAGGGGGACCTGGTGGTCCTGCTCGCCCTTGTAAATCTCCCAGCACTGTGCAAAAGAAAAACACAAAAGGGAAAATTATTGCTATTGAGCTACTGCTGCTATGGAAACTGTCAATGTATTGCTGTTAGAAGCTCTTACAACCAAAGGTGGACTAAGTTAGGACCTGGGTGACCTAAGCCCAAGATGAAGCAGAGGAGGGAGAGGAGAGATGCGCTTGGTTAGGACATGAAGCAAAATAAAGTGCTGAGCAGGATATTGGAAATGGAGGAGAGTAATGGCTGTTGAGAGAAAGAGCAAAGGACTAAAAGGCTAGAGAAAGAGGGAAAGAACTTCAAGAAGAGCAAAGATTCTTTAAAAGAGGCAAGTTTTGGGAGGAAAACATAACAGAGATGTTATTTAACAAGTAGCTGCACTGTGTTATCTTCATTATACTGTGAGAGGTACCCTCACCTCCAAGCTGAGGCACAAACCCAAAGTTCAGTGATGCTGTGATCCAAGACTCCTGAATGGGGAACTGGACAGTACTGAAGCATGTCTGAATCTGCATGGCACCATTCAGATGGTGATCAGGCAAGGATCATTTATAATTTTATGCCCTCTTCTACCTTGCTGCAAACTTGCAGAGGTCCCAGATCCTAGGAATACCAACTCTAAGTGCATCACACATACAGTGTTACACAGAGCAAGCACTCTTCTTGGGACCTGCTAAACCATCCTGTTCTGCTCCACTTATTTTCATCTTAAATTTTTAAAATTTTTACAAAATGTTAAGTTTTTTTTTTGTCTTAAAATTTATTTGCTCCCCTGTGAATTAATCCTTTAATTTGAAGAGAGATTATTTCTGTTGCTTAGATTAACATGCCTTTTCAAACTGGTTCTCCTCTTACAGATGGCTCCATGTTCATACTGCACAGGGAACTGCTCTGTGTGAACTCTGTCTGAAAGCTCTCAGCTCTGTATCTCCCCTGTTAGTGATGCTCACCAGTCACCATTCCTCAGCTTTCCCCTCTTTGACGTGTGCCTGATGCCATCTGCCTCCTTTTGAAAGGACTTTGGGATGCACAGATGAGAAGGAGGGCAGAAGAGGCAGCTGGTGTTGCAGTCCCAGCACCAAACACACACTTGCTCCATATCAGATTGAGAAGAAAGAGTTAGGGGCATCTCCTGGTAGCTGTGAGCAGGCCTTGAGGCTCTGACACATCTCCAAACAAAGGAGTGGAAAGGCAGGGCCACTTACTTTGAGATGCTAATGAGGAGACTTCTGTTTTGATGGTTTCTATCACAGCTTCACCTGGGGATCCTTTCTCACCCCGTGGACCTTTTTCCAGGAAAAAGAAAAAAAAAAGCAACAGAGAAAGGGAGTTATGTAAATGAGAGAGGGTGACATTTTGTACCTGCTCTGACAAGAGGTTTGGACTTTTCTTATGAGAACTGGGAGCATGACCTCAGTCCCCAGATCTGAGGGACACTGCATTCAAATGTGGAAATTACTGCCCAGTTTGCTCTAACAGGGTCATAGAAAAACAGCTAGAAGAGGTTCTTAGGCCCTTCCAAAGACATTTCTGCCCAATTGGCAGTGCTTTCACAGTGACATTAATCCCAATTTGGCTCGAGTTTGTTCTCCTGCCTTTCAAAATGGCAGGAGGTATCCAGCTGGGCTAGATCCCCTATCACAGAAAGGCAACTGCACTTGAGAAGTGCCTTAGAAATACCAGCCCTCAGAAAAAATAGCATAAGAAAAAAAAAGACATTTGCAGCATCCACATTACACTGGCTCTTATCACCCTCTTACCACCCTCCTTCTTCCCCTGGGAAAACAAAAAAAATTATAAAAATTCTTTACAAGATTAATTAAGCCAAATAATGCAACAAAATTAATTGAAAGGAAGAAATCTGCAAACAAAAGGGAGAGGGAATGTGCCAAAGGCTCAGAGAATTAGAAACAAAGAAAAACTAATGACTTCCTTTATCTTAAGAAGCATAATCAAAGCTGAAGGAAAATGGTACCTTGCTGTCCAGGGAGACCAGCCGGTCCAACAGGACCTAGTTTCAAAGGAAAAAAAACAAATTTCATTACATTTTACTGGTTGTATTTTACAATAGCAGAAAAGAATCAATAGGACACTTTTAAAAGAACTGAGACTATCAAATAATGTATTTTTTCCACACAACTAAATGGAATTTCTATGGGGTATGAATTCATCAATGCCCCATGTATTACTTGAATTTCCATCTCCTGGCAATTAAAATGCTTGGTGCCTCCTGGAGTGGGGAAATAATCAGAATGCCACTGACCACAACAGAAAAGGAATGCAATAGACTTAACCCTCCTCTCACATTCTCTGCTGCAAACTGAGACTGTCTCTGCCACACCAGCCCCAGGACTAGCCCCAGGCACAAAAGTGCCATGAGAACCAGGGCTCAGGAACTCTGCTGCCTGACACCAGCATGCTGGAGGGCTGTGTCTGACTGGGACAGAGGAGTCTGAGGCCCGAGCTCATGTACAGCCAGACTGTTTGTGTGAGAAAGATTTTCAGATGCTTGAGTGGGAGTTCTGCTGCTTGAGTAGGAGTTCTGCCTGATCTCAAAGCTGAGACAGAAAAACAAGTACTTCTTAATTTCAGCAACAGTGCTGGGAAAGGGATTAGACACAAGCCTGCCTTTCCAAGAAGCAAAAGAGCTTGACTTGACCTATCACTACTCTGTACTCATCAGTACTCACCTGGAACACCTGGGGGACCAGTGGGGCCAGGTGGGCCTGGGGGACCTGGAGGGCCTGGCAGAGTAACAGTTGACAAACCCTCTGAAAAACAAATACATAGATTTGCACACAGACATTTATATTCACACATCCAGGGAATGTGTAACAAATCTATGCTTAAGGAATCCCACATCAATGGTATATATATTCTCCCAACACAGGGAGCCCCAGTACAGGTCAGACACACAGTCAAGATGAATTGAGGAGGCATAAAAAAGCCCACAGAAAACACTCCTAAATCAGAAGTGTGATCCCTCACAGCACTACATACCTGCACTTAAGACTCTTCCTGGCGCTCCAGGTTCTCCTAGGAAAACAAAGGTACAGAAGTTGAGCTTCTTTTCAGGGGGGTGGGTAAGAGCTATAATAAGCTCAATAACATTGTATTATTAAGCATGTAGTTTCTGTTCTCTCTGGCCTTGATCTCATCTGAGAAGTCACAGCACTAGAAGTTGGGGGGAAGCAAGAGAGTTGTGCTAATCCAGAGATACCCTCTGATCAGCTTTCCAAGCACTACATCTGCCAGCATAGCAATAGCCAGGATTTATCTAAGGCAGGCACACAGCTTCCACTGCAGTCACCAGGCATCTTTCTCGTGCTCCGGGCAGAACCGGGCTCCAAAGGTTTGCTCAGAGGAGAGCTGCCATGCCCAGTCCCTCAGCAGATGCCCTCACTGCCCTCCATGTACACTCAGGGAAGCTTTGGCTACCGTGCTTCCCAAACCTTCCCTTCCCAAAGCCACTAGATGCCACTGTTGATCCAGAGACTGGTCAGTGGAGCAGCTAATTCTTGCTAAAATGAAATCCTTACAGAGAAAATGAGCATTAGGGAAGAAACAAACTCACCTTTAGCCCCTGGTCGGCCGGGGTTGCCTGGAAGTCCTGATATGAGGCAGACAAACAATTTAAAACAGTTAGTGCAAATATTGTTTGCTGTATTTTTTCAGGTACCCCAGCTGAGTTTCACTTGTGGATTTATAGAAGGATCTCCCTACTCAAGACTCCCTACTAAAGGCTTTCAGCCTTTATAAGCAGGTCCCTGAGGACTTTATAAGCAAGACTGAGCTGGTAGTGTCCCTGGGCTTCCCTGGTCCCACTGCTCCCTGGATGATGACACTGCTTCACAGATTTACCTGTAGGTTCTTCTAGGTACTGCTACCTGTCCTGAGGCTCCTGATGAACTGCCCCACCCCCCATCCATCTCTGTTTACAGATGTCACATCATCTGTTTCCATCTCTACTGCTACATCCTCTCCCTTCTATTTCTGCTGCTGATTAGAAGGACTTTTCAGTGATGCACAGGGAACTGAAATGTTATGTTATGGGGAAAGGCAAAATTTTGACACTCAAAAGCCCTGCATTGCTCAAAAATTGCACATCTTGCACAAAGCCTGTCTCAAAAGCCAAAGGAGATGCAGAAACCTTGGGATATCACTTTGGAAGCCCTGAGCACCATAGAGGGAAAATTACAAGGGTTTATTGAGCCCATATCAACGTGTGTAAATTGGAATATGGTGGAAAAGCCTACCTGGCGGTCCTTGGGGTCCTGTAAGACCTGTCAGAAAAAGGCAAAAACTCTTAGAATGTCTAAAAAATTTCATGTGGGAAAAGGATAGACAGGGAGAAAAATTATATTTATGCGAAATTATATCACAATTAACAAGTGGTGGAAACTAGCCTAGCAACTGGTATGTAAATCAGCTCATAGCAGCTGATGTTTGCACTGTGGGCAATTTTGGGATCATAAAGGGTCTAGATTCTTTGTGTATTTTCCTTTCATCACCACCTTAAGAATACAGAGATCCTCTGCCAGACTAAAATTCAAATTAAGAATGGAAATTGACAAATAAGTCGGTGTTCCTGACTGAACAAAAAACATTTTTCTTCTCTGCATGCTTTTACCTGGCTCTCCAGCATCTCCAGTGGGTCCTGGAGGGCCTCTGGCACCTGGCATTCCCATAAGACCTGGTTCACCTAGAGGTATAATCACCATTAACAAGACAGAAGTCACTGATGTACAATCTACCAATCCATTTAAGCTTGGCTGTCCTGCAGCACTTTCTACCTATTGTATTCTCACAGCCAACTGGCCATCACCAGCATCAGTGTCTGGGAAGGGAACATCAATGACAGAAGAGTTCTGCAGAGAGCTAACTGTTTACAGCCTGCTCCATTATATGTCTCAGTTTCATGCTTACATGGTCACTCTACAGTTTTGAGACAGCAAGACCCCAGAACATGAATCTGCTGCCATCTTTCTCCCACAACCTTTACAAATCAGCCTCCTGCCAAATCAGAAAGTACCTGCACTTCTACCTCAGAGCAAGCCCTTACCTTTTTCACCTGGCTGTCCATCACGACCAGCTTGTCCTGTCCAAAGAAAGAGATTGTCAGGGACTCCTGAAACAGTACCACAGTTGTCCTGTCCTCCTCCTGAGTGGAGCACAGCCCTAAACCTAAGAGTGGCTTTTCATCACATTGCATCTCAAAGAAACCTTGGCTGCAGTTACTGAAGATCCAGAATGCATTCATTCAAAACTGAACTGCAGGACATTTTTTCTGAGTGTACAGACTAATCACAGGGGTCTAAAGGAAAAATCTAGGATCACAACCAGTATGATTCCATTCCCATGTTGTTTCCTTGTCTGTGCTCACAGAAACACAATCTGGGTGGCAGTGACAATGTCTCACATATAAATACAGCTGCTTTCTGTACCCACCTACAGGTCCTTTAGCCCCTGGCTCTCCTGGAGGTCCAGGTATTCCTCTTGAGCCTTGTTCACCTGTAGCAAAATAGTACAAAAGTGAATCAAACAACTCTTGGGCAATTCTGTCAGCAGCATTTGCTGCTTTGCAACTGAAAACCAGCATTGACAGGATATTCAGGCCTCATGATTCACGACTGTCTCTGGGTATTCAAAATGCTCAAGTGACATGAATACAGGGCATATGAGAGAGGATTTTCCTAAAACTAAATACAAAGATTGTTACCAAGATTACTGGAATCAAGAATGGGATCTATTTGTTTATAATTTTGGTGTAAAAATAAACTCTTATAACCAGTAGCATCATTTTAATGTTTCAGAAAGCTAACTGGGATTGGCTGGGCTATACTTTTATTAGGTTGGCTGTTACTCCAGTATTTCAATCCACTGACCTGTCATTCCACGAGAACCCTTCTCACCCTGATCACCTGTAGTACAAAAAAGGGAAGCATTCTGTGAGATTGGTTCTTTGTAAAATGTTTCCATCAGAGAAAATAAAGTCTGCTTTCTGACAAAACACAGAAGAAAAAGCCAAGGATAGGGACAAAACCCATGGTCAGTATCCATATCTAACAGAATCTAAAGAAAATAACCACAAAAGATACCTAAATGGTCAACATACCTTTGGGTCCAGGGGGTCCACTGGCTCCTTTTTCACCTGAAAGATATATGGATGATTGAACAGTAGTAATAACAAGTCATAAGGGAAAGGCATTTAATGCATCAAGAAAACATAAGGGAAATACAGATTCTCTGTTACCAGACAAACTCAAACTGGAAATTCTTTTCCTCCAATACAGCTCCATCCATCCAACTGCTTTTCCTCTCTTAGATTGCTCTGTGTTACCTCTGTGTCTCCTGTATTTCTCAATACTTGCTCACAATCACTAGGTTTTGTTTTGCCTCCTCTTTCCTCAGTTTTATGCTTTTCTTTGCCCATAGTATCAAAATCCGACGTGGTCAGACCACGTCTGCTGCTCAGAGTAACTCCAGAAAAGCACCTCAGCTAGTGCTGCTGTAATTGCCAGGGGGAAGAGGAAGTTACCTTTAGCACCTGGAAGTCCTGCTTCCCCTCTAAATCCTTGTAGGCCAGGAGGACCTGCAGAAAAATGAGATGGGGGTTTTCATTCATCCCACTCATGCACCACAATGCATCACTGATGCAGAAAAAATATGAGAAGCTGTCATTTTTTGTTCTCCCCAGTCTCTAAATAACACAGCAAAGGACTGCAGCACTCACCTGGAGGACCTTGTGGGCCTGGAGAACCCATCAGACCTGTAAGAAACATAGATTTCCTTTTAGTAACACCATAATTAGAAAATGAACAAATTGCTTTCAGTTTGCCCAACAGCATCCACAACCCAACAGGTGTTTAGTGGATTGGAATTGCCCCAGCCACTAAAATAATTTGCATTACTGGCATCCTCAAAACCAGGACAACAAATTTACAGAACTTAGTCCTTGTGATATTAAGGAAGTGTTTTCCATGTAAGTAAAGTAAAGAGGCCCAAGCCCTCGATCTTGGCTGAGATGCTGGGATCTGGGCTTCAGACCATTAGTTCACTTTCCTGGTTACTGCAGAGTAACACAAGTGAAACAGGACAGCTGGGGTGCTCAATTTTTCCTAACCTCTCTGCTAGGTTCTCTCTCTCCATTTTCACATTTACCTTTCAGGCCAGCAGAACCTGGGGGTCCAGGTGGCCCTGGAGGACCCTGCTCACCAATAGCACCTGCAAAATAAGAGCATGAACAGACATGGTAGAATACAGCTGTGATTCCATTTTTTCATTATCCCACCTACTGTTATTCTTTCTCTGGCAAGTGTCATGAATAATCTGCTCGTCAGTTCAAAACACCCAAATAGATATGCATTGTCCAAGAAAAAAAATATGAGCTCACTGGGCTTCAGCAAGAGAAATCCCCCAGCTTTGATGATTTGGATAATAGAGAAGAAGACAACCTTGACAGTAAAGTGATTTTGCTTCTGTAAAACTGAAACTTGACTGTGAGACCTGGTAAACCAAAGCAATCCTTGTTTACCCATTATAAGTCTGGCAAAAAAAATCCTTTAGTCCTTATTAATCTGTGCTGGGAAATATCTAGATATGAAATCTGGATTTGAATAGTGAAATCAAATTCTATCACTGTGGTGTTTTATTAATCAGGACCAAACTGCAGCTTTTGTCCATCTCTATTTTATTCAACAATAAGACACCTGGTTCCTACCTCTGTCTCCTTTTTCTCCAAACCCAGGTGGTCCTGGCTCCCCTCGAGGCCCTGGTAGCCCTTCTCGACCTCTTTGTCCCATGGGACCTTCCATGCCAGGCTCACCTACAGGAAACAAATGCCTTGTAAAACCAGGTGTCTGTGGGAGGGAGGCTTGGGCAAAAGGATCCATGGCCACTTCCACTGGGGAAGGCAATGATCACACCAGCCAGGTGTCTGTATTCCTATGCCATGTGTCAGCCAGCTGTGAAAGACTCACAGCACTGACAGAGATGCTCACCCATGCTTCCCTTCTGTCCTTTTGGTCCTTCTGGTCCTGCATGCCCAATTGGACCAGGAATGCCTGGAAAGAAAACACAGGAAATGTTCAGAGCTCTTGACTGTGTAACATAAAAGAATAACAAGTTAGGGGAACCTGAAGCCTGGAGAGATTAATTCTATAGGGTAAAGAATATATTACTCATAAAGTGGGTACTTGATCACTTTAGAAGAACACAATACATACAAAGCACAAGAAAGCTGAACCAAATATTTATGCAGCTGTAGGACTCTTTCAGCGATAGACTGGGATCTTCACAATCCCAAATTCAGAATGTTCAACTAAGAGGAAGTCTGGCCAAGGCTTTGCCTGTAACCAAATCTCTGAGCTGTGTCTGTAGCTCAGCACCAAGGTATTAATCAAGTGACTTAGTCTATGCTAAATATTGACTCTTTGGAGAAACACCTTGAGCTAAGTTTGTGGTGCAAAATTTGTTCTTGCCCACAGTAATGTCACTAAATGTCCTCCCTCAAAGAGGAATTGAACCATAGCCCACCTGGGAGACCAGGAAGTCCTCGGTCACCTGTAGACAGAAACAAAGAGACAGTCAGTGGGGAATAAGTCTTCTCTTTTTGTCACTTTGGCTAACCCTCACCCTCATAAAAAAGAAGTTTATGTTCCTGGAATATTTACAAGTTCTAGTGTCTCCAGCAATCGTGTGTATTTATGCAAAGAATTGAATCATTCACACCATGCAAAACCCTGTGTGCACTGACACACTCTGTGATTAAACCATCTGATGATGTGTAGAGCCTGGCTTCAGGAATGACTTTCATCCAGGTGAAAGGAGCTTCCAGATTTAAAGTGAGATCTGTTCTCTTCTACTACAAACTCTAAAACTTTCTTTAACCAGAAACAAGAAAAAAACCCCAACCTTCACAAGAATATCTGAACTAATAGGTAACTAGCATCAGCTTCTCCAAATTCTGGAGTAACAAAAAACCCTTTGCTGCCCATGCCTTATGACAGGCTGCCAATCTATCTGAGAAAGCAGGGAACACCAGACTCACCTTTGGGACCTTGTATTCCCACGTCACCTGAGAAAAGTGGAAAAAAAGTTGAATCAAGAGACATTCTAAGATTATTCATTCATTTTGCCTTCTAGTTGCTTCCTCACCTTCAATGAAATACGAAGGAGTTATGGCCAAACAGGACACTTCACACTTGAATAGTACAGGATCAGACCCAACCTGGCCTTTCACACTGGCACAATGTAAGATTGGGCCTCCTGTATTGTTTTGTGTGGGATCAGGGCCTGCACAGTTTACATGGCAAACTGCTCTCAGCACTGGTGAGGCTGCACCTCGAGTGTTGTGTCCAGTTCTGGCCTCTCATTGCAAGAAGGTCTTGAGGTGCTGGAGTGAGTCCAGAGAAGGGCAACAGAGCTGGTGAAGGGTCTGGAGCACAAGTACTGTGAGGAGTGGCTGAGGGAGCTGGGGGTGTTCAGCCTGGAACAGAGTAGACTGAGGGGTGACCTTACTGCTTTCCACAACTGCCTGAAAGGAGGGCAGTGAGCTGGGGGTCAGCCACTTCTCCCAAGTAAGAAGCAACAGGACAAGAAGAAATGGCCTCGAGCTGCACAAGGGAGGTTTAGATTGGATATTAGGAAAAATTTCTTCACCAAAAAGGGGAATTGGAACAGGCTGCCCAGGGAAGAGGTTAAGTCACTGTCCCAAGAGGTATTGAAAAGACATGTAGATGTGGCCCTGAGGTGGTTTAGTGATGGACATGGCAGTATTACCTTTATGGTTGGACTCCATGGTCTTCAAGGTCTTTTCTGAACTAAACACTTCTGATTCTTTTTGTTCAAGTATAAACTATCTTCATTTTTCTCACTGCTAACTGCCCCTTGAAGCAACAACCACCCCAAAACCATACATTTCCAGAGCCAAGGAACTGGACAGGGAAAGAGAAGGACTATGTGGCTGTACCTTTCTCACCACGTTCTCCTCTCTCCCCTCGGAAGTAGCCTGTAACAGAAGTGAAGGGGCTGTTAGAGTGCATTATACAGCAGAGTAGCTATTCATTACAAGAACAAGGATTTGAGGCTACAGGCAGCACAGTATGGCTTTGTGAATTTCCTCAGTAAATTTGTTTTCACAAATACATGAAATTTCTAAAGATTTGAGAAAGTAGGCTCCTCTGTTGTTAATCTCTTTCCATCATCTGCTAAACAGAAGTAAATCACCTCTCACTTGCTAACAAAAGTAGCATGAGAAATAAGGTATGGGTTCATTTTTTGACTCTGCTCACCTCGTTCTATTTCCTTATTCAGCCTGCTTTTCACCATCAACCAGACTGACTCTTCATTTTCATATGGGAAGGTCGAGGAGGGCGAGATACCATGAAGAAAGTCTACTCTTGAAACATCCTTTTCTATTTTTGAATTCCCTTGGTTAATTGCCAGGAGGTGACCATTGATTTTTTCCAGGTCTTCCACACGAGATTTCAGCTTTCTCACTTCTTCAGCTGGAAGGTTAAAGGAAAATGCTAGGGAACATGCTGCCAGATATGCATGCCTGAGATACCTTGTGCTATCACAGGGACATGTCAACACTGTGTCAGATAGCTATGGCCACTGAGTTTTCCAGAATTCTTTGTATATTTTTTTTTTCTCAGCAAGGATATCTGGAGTTAAAATGACAACTTTGGAATCTGTCAGTCTCAGAGCAGTAAGACCTCAGATCTCAAGAGCTCTCCTATCCTACTCACCCCAAGACTATATAACTCCTGAACAAAAATTGTATTCCTTATCCATTCTTTCTGCCCATTTGCAGAATCTTAGTGGCAGTCACCATCAAGCTGAATGTTTTCCTCAGTTCTCTGGCTTGGTATCTCTGGTGCTTGGGCTTGTTCCCAGCTTAAACCCTCTGTCCTTCTATACCATTCAACACTTTTTTCCTCAGTTATTTCTTACCCAGAGCAATGAGTCCAAAAAGCAATCCAAGGAGAAACAACCAGGCTAGAAGCAAACCCAGGAGCCATTTCCACCAGCTACAGCAGGAACCACAAGGACACCAGGATGGTGCTGATCCAATTGCACCTCCTGCATCACCACTTCGTATTTCTGGAAGAGGGAAGGAGCAGTCTCCTGGTTAATGAAGAGTTACTCTTAACTTCAGAGTTAAGAATCTCTTAAAATAAAGACACCAAGATCTATTATACAAAGGGCTATGGAAAAAATCCTTACACCACTCTGTGCACATGGTGAGTGTAATTCTATTCCTGTGGAACCTGGGAACAGTATTTCCCAAGGGAATTCCAACAGGGGACAAAAACACTCAGTGCATTTTAAAATAACAGCTGGAAAACATGTTCCCATAGGGATAAATTTTTTGTACAGATCTGAGCCATAAATGAAAGCAATAGCCAGCATGGTCTGTCTGAGCCCTCTCTTCCCCATAAATCTGTCCCAGTAGCAGGATGCAGCTGTCAGCTATCTGATTTTCTCTAGTCATAAAAAAATATCCCAACTGTCCACTCATCCTCAATCAAATCACTGATATCAGTTTCTCTGGTAGCCTCCTGAACATTGCCTCCCTCTGATTCATTGCACAGAATCATTTCTTGTCCCTCAAGAACAATTGCTTTTTTGTATATTGTGCTTTGGTGCTTCTTCCAATGAAAGGCTGAGTTGCATAACTTACCTGCGTAAGTTTCTTTGTCCCTTTTAGGCATGGATTTCAGCCCTCCTGTTTTAACAACAGTAAAAGAGGTTTTACCAGTCTATCTGGGCATGATAAAATTTAGAGTGTGGGCTTGAAGGGAAAGGTAGTAATGGAGGCAGAAAGAGAAAATTCTGTTGCATTTCCACAGGATCAAACTCTTACCATTTGCATCTGATTTTAGGCCAGTATCTGTAGCGTAAGAGGAGGAAAATCCCTGCTTCTCTTTCTTCAAGGTGTCTTCTACAAAAGATCCTGAACAGGAACCAAATATAATTAAAAACATTACACCAGAGGTTAAACCAGGCCTATCTTCTTTCATTGGTAAAAGGTGTATTACTCTTAGGAAGACACAACAGCTCTGCCTGTTTAAACCAGATCTAGGGGTTTTTCTCTCAAAGCTCCTGAGCTTTGTGAAATATCCTGAGGCACACTCTGGAGCTTCAAATACAAAAGCCAGACCCAGATTTCAGCTGGAATGGTTAAAAGCTGCTTGCCTGCCTGAGGTTCTTGTATGATGTACAAGTCAGGGGTAGCTGAACTTCCCCTATGATCAGACTCCATTTCTCTGCCCTCAGAATAACCACATGTCCTGAAAAACGAACGTTACCTCCATTAAGCCCGGTGTTAGAAGCACTAAAGACTTTGCCGGTGTCCTTTGTCATGACCAAGAGCTCCATCTCCTTTGCTGGTGCCTTCTCCTTCTCCAGCAGCAGGAACTTGCAGTCTTTGCGCAGAACGTCATCTCCCTGGGAGCTCAAAACAGTTCCTCCTGGAATATTGGTAAAAGATAGTAAAGAGGAGATGAGGGTGGGCCACTGAGTCCATAACTACAAACCACATCACTTTTGTTCATAAAAACAGGTGGTCACATTGTGATTGGGGCTGCCTCTACAGTAAGCACCATAACTTCTATTTTTAAACCTTGTCTTTGGGAGTTCTTGGATTACAAGGCAAACTTGGCTTTCTTTACACACACAGAAAAAAAAGTGTAATTTATAACTTCAGAGTTGCAGAAAAGAGCCTGGGAAGGATGAATTCTAACTGTTCAAGGACAAAGAGCTTCTCTCATTAAAAAAACATAATCTGATCATGTATAAGTCAATTCCTTCATTTTTGAGTGGCTGAAGCTGGTACTACTGAAAAATTATTTTTAAGAGCAAACTTGCAAATGTTTTGGCTTCAAAGGGAGTACAATTTCAGATGTGCTCTTCTATCCAGCTCCCTGCCTGCTGAGCAGAAATAGCTCAGAATTAAACAATGCAAATTATTGTCTCTGACAGAGATCAGAATCAGACCAGTTCATTTGCTCATTCTTAGACCCTGACTTTTTCTTTTCAGAAAAATACTTAAGGAGACTTGGCTAGAGACAAGGTATGCACCTGAGTGTCACTCAGCTATGCTGAATGTCTTATTTGTTTTTATGATATGCTTGTACAAGGCCATGGCTGAACACCTGTGAATGACATACTCACCTGCTGAGGCAGACACACCAGTACTTGCCATGGTGTTGCTCTGAGAAGTGTTCTTCATCCCATATGCTGCAAAGAAGAAATTCAAAAATGACAGAGATGAGGAATAGCAAGGGGTCTACACACACCAAAGCGTTTCAAAAATCTTTTCTCATTCAGTGTTCATAGGACAACTCAAACAACCAAGGATTTCCCCAGCAAGCAAATCTCTAGTGCATCAGCACTGGGAGCTGTTCCTGCACATGCAAAGCAGAAGAAATGTTCCTCAGTATCCCTCCATACCACACTGTGCCATACAAGAAGGTGTTGATCAGGGAGCCTCTGTCAAGATGAACTTTCTAGTCACTACAGAAAAGGTGGGAGAAGGAAACACACATTGGTGACCCTCACACTTTCTCTAGGCTTACTTTGTTGCTGACCTGCAGAGGCTGCTGTAGCATTCTGGGTTGCAGATGAAGAGCTTGGAGCCAGGTTGTTTTGAACTCCAAACACTGCAAAGAAAAACATTGCAATGAAGGTTATCAGGAGTCCTGCAGTGCAGGTGGCATTCTGCCTAAAACCCAAACTAAACCAGTGATACAATAATAATGACCTCTCCAAACAAATTTCATGAGCTATCTAGAGGCATCATGGGCCTAAGCCTTTCTATAGGAAAATCTTGCTCACAAAATGTTTTGTAACTTAGTTCATTTTGCTGTATTGTTATTGTTGGCCCAGGACAATAATGGTGACCATTTAAAAACATTATCTCAAGTTACTTTGAGAGGCCACTCTCATGGCTGCATGGACATTTCTGCAGGTGGGGCAGTTCGGAAAAAGCTGCTGACACTCAGATGAGGAATAGAAGAGAAACTGGTATATAGGTACTATTTCACTGCACTTGTCTGCCAGAAACATGGTGCTGTCAAAGTGCAAAGGGAAGAAAAATCTGACCTGTAGAGGAAGAGCTCAGGCCTGCATTCAGAGTATGATTGCTGGGAGCCAGGTTATTTGGAACACCAAAAACTGCAAAAAGAGAAAGTGAAATATTATTACTTCTCTCAAATCAAAAATCCAACACCCAAAGGTCAGTGGCATGGTCCCAGAAATTAAGAATCTACTTGGAAATGCAACTAATGCTAATGCACAATAATTGCACAGAGGAAAAATCTTGAAAATTGTGACAACAAATGACCCTTTTACTGAACTGACAAAGGGGAAAAAAACCCTACCTCGGGCACGTTGAGATCATGTGACAGTGAGAGAAAGTAAACCAGGGAATGTAGAATCCCTGGCCTTTAAAAATGGGCCTGACCAGGTGTAAGAACATACAAAACTTACTTATAACATTTTTAGTATATGACCCATTCTTATAATGGGCCAGGATAATTCAGTATTAATTTGAGTCTAAACTAGTTTTTATAGAGAATGTGAGCCTGACCTCATTGATGAAGATGTCATCAAAGTTTAGTGACAGTCAGAGAGTCAGGACAATAGATCCTCACAAAAAAGGATTTTCAGATACAGTCAGTGTAGAAGCAGAGAGCAGCAAATTACAGAAAACCCAGAAAAAATTAAAGCATATCCCTTGCCATTTCAATTATTCTATCATTTTAGTTCATGCTGTGCAAAAAAAGGCACTGCTTTTAACCCATTTTCAGGATAGTTCCATCCTTTAAACCTGGGCAATCCAGGGAGCATACCTGATCCTGTAGAGTGAGACATGGCATTGATCAAGGAAGAGCTGTTATGGTACCCCCCAAGGGAAGACCCAGCAGGCAGAGTGGAGGACCACATGTATGAAGGGAGGGCAGTATTCAGTATGGTTGTGTCGTATGTCCCCGACACTGTAAAAAACCAAACAAACCTAAGTGGTTTTCAATGAGACCAGGCTTGTGGCTTAGCATGCACTGCAGATTTACAGGGCAAACAAATTTCAATTACCCTTGTGGAGTCAACACAATGACTCCAGGTTAACAAGGCATAACTGACCTCAAATGTCAGCTGTTACAGCCCACATGAATTTTAACCAATGGAATAAAGATTGACCTGACAGTATGATCATTCACAAAACACCTTGAAGAGACTCCATTGCCCATAATTGTTATGGTACCAGAATAAACCACTCCAGTCTGCCATTCCATTAATAAATCACCCTGGGCCATGGGATGTATGGCTTTTGCTTCCCACATATGTCTCTGCTTGGTTCACTAGATATTGGACTAAAATTTTCAGTTTCAGACAGGACTGGAGCTCTGAGTAAGATAAAAGATATTCTTTGTTCTTAGATACTGGTGGAAGACAATGGAGTGAATGTCAATACCACCTCTTCAAGACCCATGGTGAGGTGTATAAATAACTAAAGAAGGTTGTAGTGTTTTAAGTACCACTTCACTTATAGAATCACAGAATCATAGAATCACAGAATGGTTTGGGTCAGAAGGGACCTCAAAGACCATCTAGTTCCAACCTCCTGCCATGGGCAGGGACATCTTCCACTTGACCACACTGCTGAAAGTCTCATGCATCCTGGCCCAGAACATTTCCAGAGATGAGGCATGCACAACTTCTCTGGAAAACCTGTGCCAGTGCCTCACCACTCTCAAAGTAAAGAATTCCTTCCTAACATCTGATCTAAGCCTGCCCTCTTTCAGTTTGAAGCCATTTCCTCTTGTTGTGTCATACAGTTCCTGATGACTTATTATCAAATGGTATGGCTAATAAATCACTCACTGAAATGTTGTCTTCAGTCCCATCTCTGTCTCACTTGGAGATAAGAGATCAAATCGCTCTCAGACACATTTGCTTAGAGCTTTTTTCGCTGTCACAAACACCTCTGAAGCTGATGGCAGAAAGAATGGACTTATTTTTTTTGAAATTAGACTAGTCACTAGAAAGATACCCAAAACAGCTCTTGTTATGGCAACACCTGGACAGTCTTTCAGCATTCTAACCCTTTTTTGTACAGGGACACCATGTATTCTTATCTGGATATTCTTAGCAACTGAGTACTTTTTATGGCAAATGCTGTTTGGAATGTCTGCAACATTGCTAAAGGCCAAGTACCTGACTGAGAGCTCTCAGTGACCATCTTTGTCTCCACCACAGCCTTTTTTGGTATCGGGAGTGTACTGGATGGTGACCGAGTAGGGCTGCAGCTGGCAGATCGACTTCCTTTCAGCAAGCGTTTCACATCATCCAACTCTGTCCCTAGAAGGAAAAGAAAGTGTCCAGTCACCCAAAAGCCAGTGTTTCATTGATCTGTAATCCTGCTCTGCATCTAAATCATTCAGTGGAATTTATCTGCATGTGTATGAAGTTGTTACTTTCTGGGGGCCACTTAATAACAAGGGTCCAGAGGATGTTTCTGGGACTAATTTTACATCTTTGCAAGAGCACCACCTAACCCACAGCATGCTTCCTTGTCCAGAAAGGAGACTCAAAATAATGTTCATAACAGGAAAAAACACAGCCCTAGCAGCAACACCCCCTATCTGATACCCCTGGAATAAAAACCATGGCACTTACATCTGCCAGAGGGAGACGCGCTCTGCAGTCGGACGCGTATTTCACTCTCTGGGAAGATATAAAGCAGATGATGAATGTGGAGAGAGATTCACTTGGGCCCTGGGCTGGGAATGAATCTTCAGGCTGAAGTGAATTCCATCCTTCTTGCTGTCTATGTTCCACCTTGCTGTCTTGCTGCTTAATCTGAGCAGTATTCATTGTTTATGTGAATCAGTTGCAAACTGGCTTGGGTGACTTTTTGTTTTGGGGCCACATTTTGTTACTTTAAATTCCAGAGAATTATATTTCACTCATTGATGGCCTCTGTTGAAGTCAACAGTGCTGCTACAGATGTACAGAAGGTTTAATTATGCAGTCCTCAATCACACTGATACTCCCACTCATCACAAATATTATTTTTATTGTCCTTCTGAACAAAAAAATTTTGAGAGCCAAAGAAGTTTACTAAATACAGAAATATCCTACTACTTCTTGGGTAAAATTGACATCTCTACAATGGGCTGTGTGATTCAGTCTCTTACTATGTGCTGACTTCTCTTTTGGCTCACTGAATGCAACCAGTCTAATTTTCAGCCAACATTCTCAGCAGATATCCAATGCTATTGCCTTACTTTTACTGGACCTTTACTGTCCAGCACAAGAAACTACGAAGTTAATGTGATTTGGCTGGGGTAAGACTTTAAACTTTCCTCCCCCAAGCAAAGTGGCCAGCCAGAACATGTGATACATGCTCTTCAAGATGAAATCTGACAGTGCATGCACTAGAAAAGAAATACTATCTGTGGCATTCATGTGGAGAAAATGATGGATTGGAATTATTTTCTGAAGTAATATGAGAAGCTGGACCTGATTCTCTGGTGTCTACTTTATTATGCATGGCCTAGCTCTGCTGGGAGCTCAGGTATGTAGTGTGCCAGAGGAGACTGTGATGATCTGAGGCAGAATAATTGGGAATGTGACACTCTCCAGGAGGACTGTGCAATACCATGCTGTGATTTATACCCACTGCAAAAATTACCTTGAATAAAGTGACATTATAGTTACCTCTTCAAGCAACTGGAAACAGATACTACATTCTTAAAGACCAAGATAATCCTTCTTTCCCCAACACTGTTAATAAATTATTAGAAGAGCTGAATGATTTAAACAATGCAGAACTTACAGTGAGCTGGCTACACAGACCACAGTAAGTCCACAATTTCCTCACCATCTCTTTACTACCAGCATAAGATTATTTCAGGGTATGGCTTTATGATTTGCAAGACAGATCACAGTAGGAGAAGCATGAATGCAATTACTGTAAATATGTCAGAGGTGGGTCCCAGAGCATGGATGGACTAAGGTTATGGTAGGAAATAGACAGGATGGAAGACTATGTCCTATGTCCTCAGACATAAGGTTCTCAAGAAGATCCTCCTTTCTGACACAGTCTGAACTACCATGACCTTCACTAAGGTCATTTTTTATACCAAGCTTGTTTAAACAACTGCTTACAGATTCATGGTTCACATCTGAAGTGGTGTAGATCCACATACCTCATCTGACTGCTCTACATGTAAATGGGTGGATTCCAGCTAAAGAATAGGCCTGTTTAACACTCCTGAATTGTGCTGAACTGAAAAAAGGAGGCTTCTCAAAGAACAGCTTCACTCACCTCGACTTTGGCTTCTCCCTCTCGTAGAGGCAGATGCTGTGAACAGCAATGAGAGAAAAACCATATTAGTCTTTACTGCCTGTGACACCTCTGAAAATTAGCACACCAAACGTGCTCAGAGGGCTTATATCCAGACAGTAACTCTTCTTGGAGCACAGCTGGGAGAATTGAACCATTAAAAGTTTTTACCAGGCCCCCTTTAGACTATAAGGTGTCTTAAAGATTCAGCAGCACCTTTAGCCTTTCTGGATGAGATGTTGTTTCTTTTTGTACAGAGAAATGTCGTTCATAGATGGTGACGTCCCATTTCAAATGGCCAGAAGCAAGTTGAGAGGCCTGATTACCCCACTGACCACTGCTGCATATTGTGAAATCCTGCCTCCTCTATGAGCCAGAAGGTGACCTGATCATAATGTTTCACTATCTTCACTGAGTAAAATCAGCAACTCAGAGTTTGGACACGGCAAGCTAATACCTGCTGACAATGCTCAGTGCAAATGTATCACTTCATAGCCACTTGATCTTTCCATATATACTTCCTAAAGTTTAGAAATGAGCTACTGGAAAAGTATATCCAGCAATGACTCAAATCCTAAGAATCTGGATTTTCTTCCTTGCTTGCAGCTGTTCTGGGAAGGGTGAAGAGAATGCTAAGAAGTATCCCATGTCTGTCTTCTGCTATCCATGTCCTATATCATACAGGGAGCATCACAAAATCAGCTGAGAGTAGCAGATATACAGCATGCATCCTCTGTTTGAATATGATCAGCTAGAGTCCTAACTGTTAGCTGTTAATGTAAATCCCAAATAACTCCTCTGAAGGAGCTGTATGACTGCCCAATACAGAGGCAGCACAGGTAAAGCAGGACACAGCACTGTGCAAAAAGCCATTATTGTATTAATTCACATGACCTTGCCATAATGTTCACAGGAACAGCTCTAAAAAGAACATACCAAAATCCTTTCTAGGAAACTCAGGAGAAGAGTTGGCACTGGAGCTCCCTGCAAAGAACAGAGAGGTGTTCATTAATACTTTGCACAAGATTATTAAAAGCTTTCAAAACATGCCTTCCTGGAAACGGTTTAATCTCAGTGGGCAGCAAACATTTCCATTTAAAAAAAAGAGCTATTCAGGTTTCACATGAAAGAGCTGCTAATGTCTTTCAACAAATATATGTCACAACCCCCTTTAGGAATGAGCATTACTCTTAGGATAAATAGGACTTCATCACTAAATTGTGTCTCTGATGGCTTATTTCCTAGGAAAACCACAATGAGATTCTTGTACTACTGGGGAGAATTCTGCATTCATGTGACTTCAGAGTGCACTGCACATTGCCTCCCTTCTATGGCAATCTATGTGATACCTTCATATGTTGCATGGCGATTGACGTAGGTTTTCCTTTCAAATGTTGAGCTGGGTGATTTGGTGAGAGTAGAGCTGGGAGATTGGGCTTGTCTGTAGCTGGAGGATGATGATGTTGAATTCAATCTACCACTTCCACCTATAGTTAAAACAAAACACCCTCAGCAAATGGAAGAGAAGCCCTGGCAGTACACTCTGGATGCCTTGGGTGGTTTATGTTACTATCTTCTGAGATGGACAAATTTGTATTGGTGTTTCACAGCTAGAGATGGACAAGAACAGTATTTGGGTCTAACTCTGGCTGTCCTCAGCATTCATTGCAGAGAGGAGTACTGGTTATCAGTGTGGTTTCAAAACAAATCTTGTCAATGACATGTATGAAAACAGGTTCAGGCCTAGGGCAATAGTGACCCATCTCCCCTGAGCAGGAACAAATCTAGCTCTGGATGATGCTGAGTTTTGGTTAGGATACAGATTCACTTGTAAACTCAAGTGTTACATGAAACAAGCTACAAAAACTGGGAGATTGTTAACCAAACTCAAAGTGCTGAAGTTTATGAGATAATGGAAAGCAGAGATGAGTCCACTTTCCCATAAAGCAGCTATCCACACTCCCACTTAGTCCATTTTCTGGAGAAGTGACTGAGGTGTGCATCAGGCCCAAGACAGCCTGGAGGTAATCAGTAGCTGTTATATGTAGACAGAGGAAACAATTTCCCTCCTAATTCACGTCAGTGCTGTGGAGAAGGAACTGAGCAGCCATAATTAATGTGTTCATACCCTTGAACAAAATCTAATGCTGGATATGATCAGGGTGCAGAAAAAGGGAGCTCTGTGATAAACTGCAACCTACCTATGCTGATCAGCAGGATCAAACTGGATATTGTTTACCCATCCCTACAAAGAGAGTGTATCCTTTTTACCTCAACAGTGTTTTCATGCCAACTTCCCCTCTCAAAGGATCTGCTTTGTTCTGTAACTTTGCCATTTAATTCAGCAGAAAGAGCTACTGTAGTAAGTAGGCCTCTGTTAGAGGCATTCTTCAAGAAAGTGGGAAAGAAGAGACTACAGAATGCTCTGTGAAACTGCAAGAACTCAGTATCTCTGAAGTTCAGGTTCTTTCCTCTTCTTCCACAGACTGAAAGGAAATCAAAGGAAGATGGTAATCCTGCATGGTCCTCTGAGTTTGCAGGACTGGATTCAGTTCTCACACTGGTGCCAGTCCAGACAATTAGGCTGACATCTGCACTGGAGTTACTTCCCACGTGCCCTGAGGCAAAGTGATTCCAGCCTCTGGTGTTTAACTGGCCTGCAGGTGTCTGACAGATCTCTTTGGTATGGCTAACTCTCACCTTGAATCTCCAAACTGCACTTCAGACCCTTTGGTTAGTCAGCTCCCTTGGAGCACAGAGAATGTTTTCCAATACACTCAGTCCCACTGGGCACACAGAAGTGTGCCAGGTACCTGGCTAGGAAGCTTAGTCTTTAGAAGCCTGTGCTATGACAGTCTAACAGCTGGGCAAACAATGCTGTTAGAGAAGAATCCTGGTTTTATGGAGTAGGCAGCACACACTGATTTAGCATCTCCAGAAAATCTGGCAAAGTGTTCAAAGTGATAAAGTCATGGACACACAAATATAAGAAAAAATTTTCTAGGAAATTCTTTAATAATATTCTACCCTCAGCAAAATCAATAGAAAGATTAAATAAAACTGTCTTTAGAACAAAAATGGTCAGAAAGACTGTGATTTGGAAAAATAGAAAGAAGGGAAATTCAATTTCTGAATGACTTCTCAAAAACAGTAGGAATGACATTTGTTGTTGTTCTCCTGAAATTAGGTTTTCCCTGTGGAAAACAAGACTTTTGCCATTTACTCACCCATTCTCAAAGCCAGCTTTAGGGAAGAATACCTTTGCTTTGTCTATGTATTTGCCACTTCTAATTTCATAACCCTGTTTTCCTTACCCTTGCTCACCCTACTTCCCTGCCTTGAATCTCTCCTCAGCCCATTTCTACTGCCTTTGCTCTGTCTCCTACAGGGCAGTGCTTTCATTCCTTACTTGAGGTCACATAGCTGCTTCCATGGGTGTATGACCGCTTTTCCACTCCACTCCCTCCAGTGTGGGATGATGTTTTGAGCCCACTGCTGCTCCCTCCTTCTGAAAGAGATGAGCACAAAATGAGACATTCTCTCCAGGCCAGGCATGAGATAAGAAGAGCAAGGACACTGCAAGACAAGGCAGAAGGTACCAAAAGTTGTCCACACACTCAACTACAAGTACAGCTTCATATCTGGTGAGAGATCAGAGGTGCAGAGAAATGTCTTGGCAGAGCAGACAAGCATTCACACTCCACACTCAGCAGGTTTGTATTTAAGTTTTGCTTCATATACAGACTGAAGAATACTGCTGTTAGCCCTCATCATAAATGAAATGATGGTGCAATTCCTTGCCAACTCAGCTGCAGCAAGCTAATCCAGAATATGGTGGGATAAAAAGTGTGGAGGATTCTTCCCTGTTTCAAGCTTGTACTTCTCTGCAGAGGTAGAAATGAGCTGTGACTTCTGATATTACCCAAAAAGATTCACTCACTGTTGCCAGCTGGGTAAGATGACTGGGAAATAATACACTGCAGACCCAGCAGTAGAGGCTGCAGACCCATCACTCTTGATTCTTGTTCCCAATAGACAATCACCACTGGAGACCCTATATCTGAACCTAAATCATTGGAGAGTCTGATCTTCCAGTCCTGGTGGGCTACGTGGTTTTGTTACTGACAATACCCAGACAGGTCCCCAGATACTACTCCTCTCCAGTAACAAGTATTTTGTGAGAAAAGCATTTCTGAAAATCTTATGAAAATAATGGAAAAAATGCAGACAAATAAACAGCATGAGGAGGCACAGAACACCAAGCAGAAGCAATGCAATGACTGAGAATTACTTACTGGGTGGCAAGGACGTCAGTCTTGTGGTTACAGTCTCTGTAATAACTGAGGGAAGAAAAGGGTGCAGAAGTAATGGCACGTTAATATAGCCAAACTGGATCAGTGTTCTACCTATTCTCCATGCAAAAGCATGACTTGTTCAAAGAAGATTGACTCATTTAAATAAAAGTCCCTTAAGACCACACTGCCTGGGGCTGTAGCTGCAGGCTCATTATCATACAATACTGTGTTTCTTGGCAGGCCTTTCTAGCTCTGAATAAGAACATCACTGCCATGAAAGATTTTTTTCTTTACAAGATGCCTATAACATTTCTGGACACTTCTGAACCACACCCATTGCTGTTACATTGCTGATCATGGTCAGACCCCTTAGTAGCTTCCTACTAGTTAATTCTAATAAGGTCAGTAGAAAATTAACTTCTATTTTACACAAAGACCCCAGACAATTTCTAGGCCTTCTAGGGCACTGATATCAGAGGTAAGTGTAGCATCTCAATGCCTGCATTACAGGTTAGAAATGCTACCACAGGGCAATCATCTGGTTAAAAAATCAGGTCATGATACACATCTTTAAATGTCTGTCTTGGTCCATTATTTTCTTTACACTGACTTCAACACAGAGGCCAGGGCCAGGAGCAGAATTTAGTTCTGGACTTCTGGTCAGTATTTAATCCCTTACAGAAATGGCCATTTACTTCTGGGATTTCTGAGATGTGCTATAAAAATTAAAAATCTCCTCCTTACGTCTTTCAGTAACTTCTGATCCATCTTGCCTTGTTTTCTTTGTTACAGAATCCATATCATTGCCACCTGCAAGGAAAACAGGAACTGCACTCAGAGCTCTGTGAAGAGCAAGAAATGACAACAGCTCCCCACAAGTTCCATCACTTTTCTCCCTTTGGATGGAGACTAGACTGCCTAGAACATGTCTGTGCCAGGCACTTTACAGTGCCCTGCCAGAGCCACGTGATTATACTGATGGACTGGCACCTTCAACACTAGATGCTGCAAAAGGCAGCAGAGCTGGAACACCAGGAGGGGCTGTAAAGCCAACAGGTGAGATAGAAGCAGTTGAAGCTAATCCCCTCAGAGATGGAATTTAGACCTGGATTTATATCCAGACTACACTCCATTATGGTATCCAGCTGTGCCCCTATAAAGGCTTGATGAAAACCAGTGGATCCAAACACCACTCCCACACATTTGCTCTGGGCAGGACTCAACAGATCAGGATTAACTGTGCACGGAAAGCTGCAGGAGTAAGTTACCTGCACCCTGCCAGTACTGCCAGAAAAACCTCAGCAGACATACTGCTGCTCTGCTGACAGTAATAGTACATTCTCAGGGTACACTGATGCTTCAGCCACAGCACTGACTACAGCAAAGCAGAAAAACAGTGGAGGTACATTTGAACTAGCTGGGTTTGGCAGCAAGGAACTTAAGGTAGGAAGTGCTTTATCTTGCTTTACAGGTAGAGCAGCAACAGTTTAGAGACTCTGTCTGTGGTTTTGGAATCTGATCTAACTTAATGCAAGCTCAGGTCAGTCTACACAGTGTTGGAATCAATGCTGTGAATGCTGTGTACACTCTTTTCCATTACTTGGATCCCTCTCTAGTCAAAATTATAATCTCTACCAGAGGTATGACTGTCTGCCAAGGAAGGAATACCACAAAAAACATGACTGTGGAGAAGAGACAATCTAGAAGAGAAAACACTTCTGTCAGAAGGAACCACACAATTGCTCATTCCTAGTCTTGCTAAGATAACATTTCATCTTGTGCAGCCACAGACAATGAGAGGGAAGATATTTTAATTTACGCACAAGCTCACCACAGGCCAAAACCCTTCACTGGATTTGAAGTCCTCTCCTTAAAACCAAAGGCCCAGCTGTACCAAAACAAACACATTTAAGATGCTGAGTCTAAAAAAAGCTTTGGGCAAAATTCCTTCCACATTCTAAAGCCCAGCTTGATGCAGAACCCAAGACCATGCCCTCCAGTTCTGCTAAATTTGAGTTTGACCCTCATGATTCCTCTTACTCTTCCATAAACTTCAGCCTCCTTGGTGTAAAACTTGTACTGCCCAGGCATAAATGCTGACACAAGGCAAGATGCAGCAGAGAATCTGCAGGAATATACAACATTCAGATTAAATTCTGTCTTTAACCAGCTCCTGCTATTCCCAGAGCTGGACAGGAACAATTTGAGTAGAGAAGACACAGTGCCAGACAAACCACTTTATCCCCCCATGCAGACTCATCTGCACTTTGCAGAGAACACCACAGTGTCCACAGCCCTCACTCTGCACTGCTGACCCTGAGCCTGCCTGAACAGCCCCGTAAGTGGGGCTCCTGTCAGAAAACCCAAGTCCTTACACAACCTGGTAGCAGCAGGATGCTGTTCAACCTTTACAATGCTTGCTGACACTAGGGATTTCCAAGGGATTTTCCAGGAGAAAGAAAGACTGGAGCTATATGCATTAGGAGAGTTCCTCCCCCTGCAGGATAACAGTCCCCTGCAACAGAAAGGTTTCTGGTCATTCACTCCAAGGAAAGGCATTATCTCTGCTACTCTTCCTTAGTGCATCAACAGTGGAAGCATCTTCCAAGCTCTCTCCCTAAAAAAAGATGCTGGAAGCTGTGGTCTAGATGTCAGCACTTGTTGGTTGTATCAGTGTTTTTGGCAAGGAGCAGAGTTTTGTATTTGGTAACTCCAGAACTCCACTTTCTCTCTCTGCTATTGGGAGGTGGTGCTGGTTATGGATGCTGGAAGAGGCCATCACCACCATGAAGTGACTGCATCTTCTGCATCTTTGCCTTCCCTTGAAAAAGGGAAGTATCTTGCTGTGATATCAATTAGGAAAAAAAAACAGGTTAAAGCCCATCTTTGGAGCCATGCATGCCACAGGCCAGCCCACACAGTGCCTTTGCATGTGTGCTTGGCACATGGATGCCAGCAGGCTGACTGTGCTGCATTTCCATTACCTGCCAGGCCTGACTCATCCCCCGGCTCCTATCTGGAGTCACAAAGGCATAGCTGTGGGCCATGTCTGTGGCACTGCAGCAGCGCTGCTGAATCACAGAAGTCCTCTGCAATCATCTCAGAGCAACTAGCAGCAACTGGTAAAGTGGGGTCACTCAAACACTGCAGGAAGGTAAGATAGAGCAACCCTAGGGCTCCCTTCACATAAGCTCAGGGGATGCAGTGTGGCACTCACAGAAGCAGAGAACTTGCAGCCATTACTGGCAGTAGGAACCAGGAGAGGTCTGGCACTGTCACACTCGTGCAGGCTGCTTTTTCTCTGTACAGCATTGAAAGCAGAATAGTAATAACTGCCCAGCACTGCAAGATATGCTCAAATCTGTGCTTTCCATAAAAGCCTGACAATGCAGGGTACTTCTTGCACCCCTTGTTCCACTTCGCTGCAGTGCAGCACACTGGCAAGGACACTAAGCCATTCTGAGATGGGACATTCAACCCCCTCTTCTTATTTTAGAATCTAGGTATTGTATGCAATGGTAAAGTTTATTACAGATGTTTTTTAAAGGGGAGTGGAATATCCACAAAGATGTCCTCTGGTGGATAAATAATAAAAGCAAGCACGTTTCAGATCCTTTTATCCCTCCACAATGTTCTCCCGGTTTTCATCTCACAGTGCTGTTGCACTCACAGCACATCCTTTCAGCTCTTTTCTCTCTCCAGAGGTTCCTGCTGTGAGACACTCTATTAGAAGAAAGAGGAACCTGCAAGTGCTGAGATTAATAATATTACCTGTCAGCAGAACCTTTTGAGCCTGAATACTCTGACACTCAGCAGATGCATCCAAATGATACCACTGACTATGCCTCCTGTCATTTCACATTTTTTAGGGTGTCCCTTCCTCTTAACCAAGCCTTTCAGCTGTCACTGGTCTAGAACTAAAAGAATTGCTTAAAAAATGATCCCTTATCTCTTTTACCCCACAGACTAGAAATTTGATCTTCTCAATCTGCTCTATAAGCTGTTACTTTGAAGTCATTTTATCAAAATCAACACAGTCAGAATTGAGCAAATCAAATCATACTTCCAACTCTGGTCATTCTGTAGGCTGAAATGATGCAAATGCCAAGGAAATTGGTTAGATGCCCAGCCAAAGCTTGGACATGCTGCAGGAACCAAATTCTGCACTGTTCCCAACCTGTCCTGGCTTCTTTGACACCAATACGTGCTCACATCTCAGAGCACAGGCAACAGCACTGCCCAGACTTCACTCTGCTCTGCCAGACACCTTCCTTTCAAAAATATGTCCTTGCTGTCCCTATTTAACTCTGCTACTCAAAAAGAAATAGGTCATTCTGACCTGCACAAACTTCTTGGCTCTGGCAGAGAAAAGGAGACAAACAATCTGGTATTAATGAAAAAAGTGTTTGCAGAAGGGGAAAGATCTGCTGTCACCATTTCACAATGAAGCAACAAGTCACAGATGGACAAGTAGCTTCCCTAATGTCACTCAAGTCAGCCTAAAGACAGAAAAAGACAAACCTTTTACTTTATGCCACTTTGTTCAAATTGCTGGACCTGCTATAGAAAGGATTCAAACTGATTCTCAAATCACACTTTTATGACTTACTGTGACCAAAAGAGCTCATAATCTTCTATGGCAAAAATACAGCACAAAGTACATGATCAATGAGTCACTGCTGATAACAAACCCTTTTCTTTGAGATAAGTAAAGTTTGTCCATGGCAACACAAACTTTCACTCAGAAGCAGTTCTAGGCATTCTCAGGACTAGACATTAATTCCTTAACATCACACCCTGCACCCACCATCTGAAGCTCCAATTTACAATCACTACTGCTCCAGCACATTCTAGATCTGCTCAGTTTTAAAAACAGCCAACAGATGATCTGCATTTCACCATGCTGGTACCCTTATGGAACAGAAAACATTCAGCTAAATGTTATCTATTTTCCAGTAGTTTCACAAAATGCATAAAAAATGTACCTAAACCTGGCTTCGCATTTTGTTTCTCCCCGCAGGCAAACTCCTTTCATTGGACACTCACTTCAAAAGAGCAGTATTCACTGACAAACAGAAACCCAAAATGACCCAGCCCTTATGCAAACTTGTTTTTAAATTGTATTCCCCATAGAAAAATGTAACTCCTCCTTTATATTGCCTGAAAAGTCAGTCCTTGTTCTTAAAGGAATCTGGAAGATAGAAAATAAAGGATACTTTTTTCTGCCTTTTTTAAAAAAGTAATGTAACTTACCTGGAGTGCTTTGGTTACTGAAATGAAAATCTTTTTTCTCCTCAACTGCTTCCCTTCTACCAAAACTTGGTCACCTACACTTTATATTACGTCCTTCCAAAGGTGTGTGGAACCTGAGTGATCATCCAAAAATGTTCACTTCTTCTTTATTTATCCTGTTTTATTCTCGCCCTTCTTTTGCTTTTCTATTCCCGTGCTCTTATACAAGTCCCAACAAAGGCGTGTCGTGGCTTCCTGCCTCACCCTACCCTTCAAATTATCTGACACTCACTGAAAAAAAGATCTGCCTCCAGGAATCAAACTTTATTGAAAGCAAAAATGCTCCTTCCTATTTGCTCAGGTAGATTAACTATTGAGATCCCAGACAAAGATATAAAGGCTTATGTCAGGGAACATGAACATGTATAGGAGCACTTTCTGACACATGATCTGAGATCTGTTTGGGCATTTTCTTGCAGGAAATTACACAGCACCTGCTGATGCCACGGCAAAGCTGCCTGCAAGCTAAGCATATTCTGCTGATTGCAAATACAACAGGCTGAACTACCAGCTATTACAAACTGGCTGCAAATAAATCAGTGATCTGAAGTTGCCAATCCCATAGATATTTATCTCTGTTCAGAAGACAGCAATATTAATAAATAAAAAATACACCAAACTGAGTAAGAAACAAAATTGCTTCCATGTATTCTACCTGCAACCTTCTCACTGGATAGGAACTGAAGCAGAAGGGCAGCAGCCATGGTGGGTCAAAGCAAACCTCCATCTAGCTCATGACCCTGCTTCCTAACCAAGGCTCATTGTAACAGCCCCAGGAACACCAGGTGAACAGGACAAGCACATGCAGATACTTTCCTGGTGCACAGAGTCAAAAGCAACAGCACTGCAGTCATTCTTTGACAGATGGTTTTCCATTAATTTGTTCAATTAATTTTTTGAACCTGTACGTTTTATATGTACAGTGTCCTACAACAAAGATTTTTCTAGCTTAACTATACCTTTGTAAAGGTATACACTATACTTCTGTAAGGATTTTTACTCCTCCTGAACATAACAGCACCATTCAGTGCCCCATGTTTCTCTGCAAGAATCAGAATTCACCTTGGCTTTTCTCACCCTTCACAGATTTTGACAGATTTGTTCCCCTGAATAGGAAAGAACTTAACTTGTGGATTTCTGCCCAGACCTTTTGAGGGAGCATAACCTTGTACTGTCAAGATGGTGCCCCATTCTTTTAAGTTCCATATTGGAAATTCCCAAAGGTGTGGAGGGACACGGCTGCTCTACAGCACTGCCCCCCATTCCAAAGGCTACCAGCTTTTGTGGTTTTGATGGGGATCAAGACTTCTTCAGAACTGACCAATGCATCTTCTAAATTCCAGACCTTGTATTTGTATTTATCTTCTGTCAGACAGATATTTATGCAGCATAATTTCTTCCTTGCATGCAGGAAGCATCTATTACTCTGCTTTTGAACACGAATCAAAGAGCACTTAGTTGTTTAAACAAGCTGCATCTGGTAATTAAGTCATTAAGAGGTGTAGAACTTAGCCTGAGACCTGGTCAAACTGCACTTGGCTTTAAGCCTTGACCAAAAGGATAAAAGCGGCTTTAGCTTTCTGAACTTCGTGCTCTTTGAACATGACACAAAACTATCCCACTTGTCATCAACTGGACCTAAATCCTGCACTTCTTTCATCTTATTTTACATTCACTTTCAGCACATAGTTTAGAGAGGTCCTGAGTTGCTTCACCTCTTACTGAAGTCAGTGATTGCCTCAGATACTCAGTCACTGAAGTCAGAAAGAATTGCAGTAGACCCAGCTTCAGGTCATCAGCTGCCACTGCTGCACTAACAGTGGTGTGTGGACTGGTGGTTAGAGCAGGGGAGACACCGGGAGCTCCTCTCAGAGCAACAATCACCATCCTCCCATCCCCCATCTGTGCTGCTCAGTTTTGCTTGTAGCAGCTGTAGGAGTCTGTTGAGGTAGAGACACGCTCCTGTTGGGTGTACCTGGAAATGTTCTACCAGATGCAGGGTTTGCTGCTTTTCCTGCTCCCAGCACAAGAAGCAGCTGCAGAGACACTGAGCTTTCAGTGGATGCCTCAGTCTGGCAGTTGGACACATCAAGTCACAGTCGAAGACAGCACCATTTTCCTGGTGAAAGATGCTCCAAGAGTTTATGGCACCTGATGCTGGCACTGAGAAAGTTGAGAAGATGAGGCAGAGCTCTACCCTGCACATTCACTGCTCCTGGAGGTGGGCTGTGCTACAGCACATCTGGATCACTTCTTACTATGCAAGAGGAGTCCAAATATAAAGGTGAACCAGCTCATTTTGTCATGGCCATGCTCTGAGAGTTTAATGTGTTTTCATAGTTTAGAAGCAGACAACTTATGATAACTTGTCATCTTCAAAGGAAGCTGTGGAGCACAGAATAAGGTGCACATTAGTCTGATAATTCTGTCTTGACTGACACATAAATTACACAACTCGTGAATCAGCCAAGAAGCTGATTGGAATAGTGCAGGCCTACACAAAGATGGTTTGCACAAGAAGAAGCCACACCTATTTCTGTATAGCAACTGGAGTTCCCTCCATGCCTTGGTTTTACACAAGGCAGCCAGGCAGCCACTGAACCAACCAGAGCCTCTTGAGTCACCCTTTGACTCAATGCCCTGAGACCATGGTTTGCACATCACTTGGGAAACTCACCGTGAATAATGTCAGGCATGAATAAAAGCCTTGTTGGGAACTGATCATCTTTTCTGGGGTGCAGAGAGGTGAGTAATGTCAGGATGCAAAAAACCATTGCTAACTCCATCTCTCAGGTCCCAGGATAATTCTGTGATTATCAAGAGTCTTGGCTGTTTGTACTCCTTAATACAAAGACGGTACAGCTAAGGACTGCCTTTCCTCTCTCCTAGCTTTATATAGCATTCTGCATAGCTTCTCAGTGCAAATAATAGATAACAATATTTATAACAAAGCTATAGCTTCATATTATGGAGTATTAGAAAACAGAGATCCTCAACAGTACAGGACAAACTGAATTCTACTGGCCCAGAGAGGCAGGACTGGACTGTTCCGGTGGGACACACCAACTGAGAGGAAGCTGCTGAAGACTTGGGCTTTCTGCTCTTTTTATCACCATGTAGACAGGAGGAGTGTGTCTTTTCAGCAGCTGCAGACAGCTGTGTACCTCTGCTCAGACAAGTCTGTACAGACACCAGGGCCCTGGTGCTGTCACAGTGCTCTGCAAAACAACTGCCTAAGAGTTACTAGCAAGCAGCCCAGTCCAAGGGCTGGGGATGGACATGTGCATTGCCTTGTGTGTCTGGGATTGCTCCTGATAATGTAAGTTTTGGTGACAGACAGATCCAAATAAAACACACCTGTCTTAAAGGCCCCCTTGTCCTCCATGCTGCTTTTTATACACATTGATGCTTGGTTACATTTTACATCTTAGTACAGGTCAGGCTGTAGACAAGAAGTTCTTGGCAGAGCCAGGACTTATCACCCACATCAGACTCACCTCTAAAGGCATCAAGGCTGGGATGTAAACAGACCTGTGTGCAAAGGTGCCCTGCTGTCATCTCTCCCCACCCTCCCTCTCCACACCGCACCCCACTGTTCCCACAGCAATCAGGGAGCTACCCCAGCTGTCCAGCACACTCCAGCATCTGCCACAGAACAGGGCTGTGCAGCAGATGAGCCTGATCACTGCAACTAGGAGGGGTTTCACTGTGAGTTTAAATGAAGTAATTTGCATCCAAAAGGTTCTTCTCCTTCACAGTGCTGGCATGATGAATAATCCCTTTCACTTTGTCCTCTAGGTAAGAGTTGCTCTCAACGCATGCTGCATAGGGCAGCACAGCTATGAGCTTTCAAAGTCCACCTGTGAACCCTTAAAACAGTTTTAGCACCAGTGCCTATTAGACAAAAACTGTGTGCTAACCTCACATATCAGATGTTTCAGGCAGACAGCAAAGGGACACAACCAGTGCCAGATGACTGGATGTCAATACACTTTACTGTATAAAGAGAAAAGTCAACGTAGGCTGTTTACAAAGAACTGGCACCATGGAAAAAAAGCCAAAACACTTTAAAAAAGTCTTTCTGGCAGTGCCAAAGAAAATAAGGTATGATTTGTGACCAGTTCACCAGCATGTCCATGGCTGAAGTTTCAAGCAATTAGTATTTCAAACAAAAATTTCTACCAGTTCTACCTGTGCCAGTCCAAAGCCTTCAAGTTTAAGCACCCTTACAAAAAGCAACACAGGGAGAATTGCAGTGCAAGACTGCATACAGGACAAAAGCTGGAGACAAAAGCTGGACAAAAGCTCTGCTTATCTTGGAGATCTGCCTTGTAAAATTATGGGTGTTGGCAAATAAACATGATTTCTGTCTGCAATCTTGACAGAAAATTCAAAGCACATATTGGCAAAAAAATCCTGATGAAAAATCTCTGGCAGGCTCAGCTACACTTTGTAGCAACTCACCTCCTATACAGAGAGAGGGATTCTTGTTAGCAGGAAGGCAAATGCAGGGGATGGTAACTGAAAGGTCTCTGAGACAGTTTTCTTTTGCTTTCCCCTTTTCCAGACCTATACTACATTCCTGCCTTGCAAGTCCTTTTCCCTGCTAAGTTACAAAGAGTCATTTCTGCATCAAGGATTATTTCACAACTCAGAAGTCTATAGGAATATATGCACCACTGATGTTGTGTCACTCAGGTGAGTTTGTGCACAGAACAGAATATTTCCTGGAAGTACCTGGGCACTGAGACTGAAACTAAACACAAGATTGTGTTTAAAGTCCACAGCTCATACCCAGTCCAAGGAACCTGGCCAAGCACTCGGGATCACTGCTGGGGAATAAGTGAAGAAAGCACCAGACCCGTTGTTGCAAAGACAGTTGGACTGCAACCTTAGTCTGAAATCTATGTCAAAATAAAATCTAAATACTCTGATTTTTTGTGGGCAAGAGAGAGAAGGTCATCCCAGTGGTGTCACCTGCAACATGCAAACACCTATACAGTGATTTAAACCTGTGATTTTCACACTGTTCTCTCCAACCCTGTGATTAAATAGTCTATCCTGGGCTGAAGGGGCTTTGAGAAAATGCTTCCTTTAAAATAATGAGATTTTTTAGGGAATTTTCAAGGTTAGGCAGCAAAGTTTCTAAGGGGAAAAAAAGGAGGTTTGTACAAACATGTTAGAAGAGACATGCCCTGTATATCCTGGGAGGTTTTGGCTATCCCTCAGGAAAAAATAAAGACTGAGGCCATTCAGTGAATTTCCTAAGTCAGACTTTGAATGGAAGGCTGCAGAGTTCTACAAGATTTCTGTCCAGAGATGGTCCCTGCCAACATCATCCTTCTCCTCCTTTGCTAGGAAGGTACTTCCTGTGATTAGGCTCTCAAGCATTTCAGGGTGGTGCTCACTTTTCACTGCCAATGTAAACGACAGAATGAAAAGTCCCTGCTGGGCTACTATAGTGTTCCCTCTATGGGAACATGCTCTGCTGTAAGCGCTGTTTATTGCCACTGATCATTATGGATTTATTATGGACTGCAATTTATCACAGTACAGATTGGTATAATTAGGGATGGGCATTTCAGCTCACATAAGCTTTTTGTTCTCTTGGGTTTTTCACAACCATAATTCAATTTCCAAACATATGCTTATCTGAGTATTGCAAAATTGTTTTAAATCAAGAGACTGGTTTCTATTAGCATAAATCTGGATTGGGCTTGTTCCTGTTGCATTTGTTGAGATCTGCATTAATAACACACAATAAAAGAGCAATCTGGATCTTACTTTGGTTCTGAAGGTGACATAGCACTTGTAATTGCTTGTGGCAAGAAAGTGTGTGAAACTGCTTCTATTCCTATTTCTACTTATATTTATTTGCTGAACTGGTGGTCCTCAGAAAGGTTTGAATCCTTCTTCTTGGCTGCTATCATGCTGCACCTGCTTTTCCTGGGGCACACAGGCTCAATCTGCCATGTGCAGGCTTGCAAAGCCCCAATTTAAATGGCACTCCTTTATTAGAGGATACATTCCAGAGGCATAAAATATTATTATCCGATACACATGACTAGAAGACTGCTGATCTCCTGCAGGACTGCAAGCACAAGATGGGACATGAGATTCTCGGTAAAATCTCTCTCCAGAACACACCTCATGTGGCAGCTGGAAGCTTCAGACGTGTTGTCAGTACTGAGGCTGGAGACCCTTCTCTCTCACACTGCAAAAATTCTGAAGTAAAGAATGAGTCAATTCGTTGTAGCTCTCACTTCTTCAGTTGTCTATTCTGTGGAAACACTTTCCTACATTATGGAAATGATGTTTCCAACACTTTTCTACCTCTTCCAGTGTTCAAGAATTCCTTACTATCCTCCTCAAGAGAGACATATCAACAATCCTCTTTCTACTTCTTTCACAAATTTCCCTCATCTTCTCTTTTTAGCAAGTAGTTATGGGAATTTCTTAATTCCTAGGTTTTGTGGTCATAGGAGGGAAGCTGTTATTTCAACTCACATTAAAACACAGTTGTGTGAGTTTTTAAAATTTAATACTTCAACTGTGCCTCTATTTCCATAGGGAAGTTATAGTTGTCTTCACCAGAACACACTTCTGTCTTGACTTTCAGGGTGAATGGGCTGTTTACAAAAAGACTCCTTTATATGACATTTGCAGAAAGCATAGTGCTCTTTCTTTTTCAACTGGTTTGAAAAAGTTTGGAGATACTAAAGTGTCTACAGTGTGCTGCCTGCTCCCTGATGGTTATTCTGGAGATAAGAGAAACCTTTGCTCTGTTCATGAGGAAGTTGGCACAGACTGAAATTGGAATCCATTCTTTTCCTACACTGGGATTTATTCTTACAATCTTGGCCAAAAGGTGCAAGGTCTATCTTTCTAAATTCTGTTAAATATGGATTTTTATAAATAGCAATTATATATCTCTTTCACAGTGTCTTTCACCTGTATCTTGTTGTGCTAAAATTATAGTGTTTGTGGACTTCCTTCTCTTTTGATATGCAGCACTTCAACAATCTTGATCAAGTTTTCTCATGTACATCCATCACCCTAGCACAGAATTCCTGACCATACATTTGTTCCCACAGAAAGAGAACAGACCAGATCCACAGAGAACAGTCACAACACAGACTCAATATTTCTCTTCAGAAACCATTTGGGAAAAAACAGATACAAGGGTTAAAATAAACCAGACCTCACACTTTCTTTTTTGCCTTGAGTCTGAGTCAGTTAAGAACAGACATATGTAAAAGTCAGAAACTGTGGCTGGAGTTAAAACACAGTTAGAGACACACCATTTATCAATAGTTAGAATAAGAGTAAATGTTTGAGCAATATTATAGAAGCAAAAAGTCATGGCTTCCACCTCATTAGCAAGTGTTTTTCAATCTTATTTTTTTATGATCTCTCACCGTTCTTTAATCTAGGACATCTTTTAGTTTGCAGCTTTCTTCTCATGTGGGTTTAAAGCAGTTTTCAGCACCATTCATGGTTATTTTGTTTATGCTCCCATTCCCTCAGAATGGGAAACTCTCCAAGTTTCTCACTTTTCATAGAGATCATGCTTCTGCAAGCAAATCTCTAGCCAGACACACCTTTGCCATACAAACCACAAGTGATATGCTAATTCCAACCCAAAAGTGTGTGTTCAAGGATAAACAAAGAGAAGATTTGCGACCCAGAAGAGAACAGACGAGTATGAACCCTTTCATATTATTTATTTCTGCCTTTTAAGAACACAGAGGTAGAATCCTAGAATCACAGAATGGTTTGGGTTGGAAGAGACCTTAAAGACCACCTAGTTCCACCCCCTGCCATGGGCAGAGACCCCTCCCACTAGACTGGGTTGCTCAGAACCCCATCCAGCCTGGCCTTGAACACTTTCAGGGATGGGGCATCCACAACTTCTCTGGGCAGCCTGTGCCAGTGTCCCACCATCCTCACAGCAAAGAATTTCTTCCCAACATCTGATCTAAGCCTGCCTTCTTTCAGTTTGAAGCCATTCAGCTCTTGTCCTGTCCATACTTGCCCTTGTCAAAAGTCCTTCTCCAACTTTCTTATGGGCTCCCTTTGGGTACTGGAATGCCATAATTAAGTCATTTCAAAGCCTTATATTCTCGACTGTGCAATCTCTGGAATATCTACCCATGACTGCTGGTGTAGTAGTAGTAAAAAGAGTAGTAATAATAACATAACAATAATAAGAGCAAATATTACTTTTATAGAAACCATGCAGCTCTTTCATGCATGGCAGTCTTACAGTTAGCTCATGTGTAGTTAGAATTCAGACAATACTAAGTTGCTGTATCTATTACAATTCATTTAATTGAGCTGTCAGTCTTTGCTATGATTAAAATGACAATGTTAGGGTGACAACTGTAGGATCAGCTCTCCAATATGCCAGAGCTGATGGAGATGTTTTTTCTTTTCAGCAAGACTCACTTCTGTGGAGTTAGGCAGGAACACTTCCTCATTTTACCTGCTGACTTCTTTCACTCATTTCTCTTGATGATCCCAAGCAGGCAGAAGATCACACTGATCCCAAGCAGGTAGAGGTTCACACTGCCTTGCACAAAGGAGTTTTGCCTGGAAAATCTCACTATTTTTGCTAAATGTATTACAATTGCAGATGCAGTGAGCAAAACAACAAAGATATAAACAAGGAATATTCACAGAAACATAATGAGCAGCAGCTGGCATTACTGGGAAAGCCTCTACATAATCTGGCTGCCAGGTTCCAAGTGACTCTTACTCTCTGCTCTCCTCAGTCAGGGACAGCAGTGATTCTATCACTCCTTCACACAATGTCACCTGTAAGAGGATCTCATTTTACAAACCAGCTTTTCTCCAGTACCAAGAAGGTATTTAAAATCAAAAGTAAAAGGATGAAAGCATGATGGCAAGTACAGTGTTCCAGCTGCTCAGCTGGAAGGGCAGAACCCTGGTGAAAAAGGAAGTTTTCCTTTTCAGGACTCAATCACTGACTTCAGACTAGCAGACTATTTTTTCTAAATAGTTTCACTTGCAAACAAAAATTCAAAACTTGGATCCAAGCTATTTAAGTTGCCTCTGCTTCCAGTTCTTGGCAGGTTTTCTGACTTGGCTCTGAACCTTCTGACTGTGCCCATCTCTATTTTCATGTCTCTGCTTGAAGAATCCTGTTTTTTATCCAAAGCACAAAAGTATTGCCTTTTCCAAAAGCCAGGTCTGTTGTTTGTCACTTTTTCTCAGCAAGATGACTGGCTGCAAACTTAGGTGCTACTCAAACTTTTCATTTCACAGCCATTCAGATTCTCATTAATTTGCTTCCATCAGAAGTTTGTCTTGTGAGACCTGTGATAACACGCAGCTTTCTCATATTAAAATCAAGGCATTCTGGACTCATCCTCACGCCATATGTTAGGTATTTCAGATGTTCCTGCTGGCATTGAGCTTTTTGGGTATTTTTATTATTATCACAGGGTTGCCAGATGCATGGTATGGTGGCTGCCTTCCTTATCCAGTGCCTGCAAAGGTGCTTTTTGGATTCTACTTTAATAACATCCATGATTAAAGCTGTCAGCTGAAGGCTTTGTAACTACAACACCTAAAGATGTTTTTAGTTTTCAGCATAAATTAAAGAGTTCAGAACAAAATATTTACACCTCCTCCCCCAAATATTAAAATTGGTATTAGGAAATCGTTCTGTTAGGCACAATGGCAATATAAAACTAATGAATAAAACAGTATAGGGGGTGATTTGAAGTTAAGTACCTTCACTAACAAGTGTTTGTATTTTCTGGATTTCAGCACAGAGTTCACTGAATCCATTTAATTTTGAAACATGAGGCCCAACACCAACAAGAGCACTGATCCACTGCTCCCATTTCTGTCAGAACAGCATTTGTCTAAGCCTATAAAGAAGAACACTGTGAGAGTGTATACACTTACTTTGATGTACTTGTGTAATTTTAAGCACATAAAATGATACAACTGTGGAAAATAAGGTTGTAAAGGCCTTCAATTAGGTTTCTTGTCCATCCCTCTGTCCAAAGCCTACCTCCACATTAATTATTCTTCACAATTTTTTCTTTAAAACACTTTTAAAACTTTCCATGAGGTTTCAGAGCCTCCTGATGTGATCTGCTCCATAGCTCCCATACTTGCTGTTAGAAAATGTCTTGAAGTTCCAAACAAGTGTCTTGAGCAGACAATCACTTCCTTTCTTCCCTTTTCAGTGTAACCCATCTCCTTTCTTGCTGTCACCTTTTATGTATTTGAATGCTGTGGTCACATATGCCATTAGGGTTTCCAGCACCAAACTAAGCTTTTCTTGTTCCTGCAGCTTTCCTCAGACATTGAGTTTCCTAGACCTCCAACCACCAGGAACTACCTCCAGCCTTCACAGGGAGTACCCACGTGCTTAAAGCTACACACATATTTAAGTACTGTGTTGAGCTGGGAACTTCATTTCTATTGTTGCCCAAGGCTGTCAAACACACGCTGCTCTGGTTTAATTGCGTGACATTTCAGTTAATTACTGTTTTGATGATCAATCTGGCAGTTTTGCAAATGTCTTTAAAATTGTAACTGCAGGTAAAAACTACCCTATTTTGCTAATGAAGGACAACCAGTGCCAAACTGTGGTGAACCTTATCATTCTGACCAGCAGGCATTGTTTAACTTATAGCTTCATAAGGTATTTCCTTAACAGTGCAGGCATGAACAGTGTGTATTGGAAACTGGTGTTCTTAATATGGCTAGGAGGAAATTCATTTGCCAGTAAACAGCCATGTCCAATACCTAATGCACTGATACACACATAAATCCCCATCCTCATCCATGAAGAGGTTCAGCTCCCTCCATTTGAGTACCCAAAATGCAGCAGACAGAATAGCATCTGTGGCAGCTGACACATGCCAAGTGTATGCAATCAAGCAAAACATAAAGAAATCAACAAGCCAATACATGTACATAAAATATTATAATGAAAGCTTGGGCAGACAGAGACCAAGTGGGAATAAGATGGAATGCAAACAGAGACTAAGCAATTGCCAGAGTCAAGAGCAATCAGCTCACAGGTGGGAGGGCAGTACACCATGGCTGGGCTGGTGTTAAAGGGGCTTTTAGAATTACATGCTCCTACTTCTGTTCTGTTTACTTTACTGTTGCTATTTGCAGTGTCAGTAGAATCCTTCAGCTTTTCCTAAAACTAATGCATAGTGTTTGCACAACAAAACAATAACAAACTAGTTAAAAAAAAGACCAACATCTAGAAGCAATAGAAGTCAAGTGTACAATAAAAAATTGGGATGTACAGTTCTCAACACATAAACAGCTTAGCAGTAAGCAAGTGTATGATCCAATACAAAAGAATTGTTTGCTATGTATTGTGTGAATGTGCAATATTCACAGAATATGTTTGTGTCAAGTACTCAGGAACTGTCAGGGACAAATGCAAACAGTATTTTAAAGAATTAGGAAGAATGTACTAAGAGTGTTCCTTCAATGCATTTTTTAAAGACTATTTAGGACCTGCATTTTTTAAAGTCAGTGAAAAAACACATTCAACATTCCTTTGTGGAATATATTCTGAAGATGCTCTGAACACACCCCCATCTTTTCATGAAAGTCTTCCTGATCTGGTAACCACCTCTCAGGATTCCTTCACCTGAGATGATGAAGTAAAACTTTAATTACCCACAGCATTGGTCTGAACATGGCTGTGGGACATAAATGTAAGGGAATCTTGGAGTACAGTTGCATTAATTCTAGTAATGGCTTTAATAGACCAATACACTGAAGAAGGCTGCATCTCCTACATAGCTGCTTCCCACAAAAAAAGCACTTGGGCATTCAATCTTATCTCACTTTACTTACCTTACTTCTACTCAAATTATGTAGTGAACAAAATTCTTACAAATTAATTAAATGAAATTAGCTGTTGATACAAAATCATCAATTTCCATGAAATCAGATAAGATAAAGATGAAATTGGCTCATGTGGTTTTGATGTTTAAAAAAATGCAGCAATAATTAATAGCTGCAATAGCATTTGTCATGGTAACCTCAGGGTGTGAGATTTGATCCTCCACATTTGGATGGTAAATCACTGCAACTTCTCCATCATGTCTGTGTAAATGGTTCTTGCACATAGGTTTACACTGAAAAGTAAGTCCTTCTTTGTAAGGAATGTATATGAGCCACATCCTTCCTATATTGTTCCTCCTCTGTGCTATTGCTCCCATTCTCCTGGTGACACACCCAAGTCTATAAAGTGCATCACTAATGACTTCACCTCTCTGGCCTGCTCCTGAGGCTTGGCAATACTCATGGCAATCAATCTTTGGTGGACTAGAATTTATAATAAAAGGAGAACTTATGAATTATTTATCTTATTGAGGTTCTTTCAGCCTCTCCACTACCTGGGGGACTCTTCAGAGAGCTGTACCTCAGGTTGGTTGCCTGGTGTCAAAATCAGACTGTGAAAAGTCTGGAATAATGAGACTGGCAGAGCTGAGGGAGAGCCTGCAGCACTGAGCAGAAAGGGTAATTTCTTCATTTGCAGTTTTTCTGGCAGCGCCATGCAGGAACTCTGCCAGCATAAGCTTGCAGCATCTCTCTCAGTTCGGGCTTTTGAGATCTATTTGTACTTCTCACCTGAAAGATGTACCCTTGTTTACCTAAGAAACTGGAGATGAGTAAAGAGAACTATTTATTTGTACTAAATGGAACCTGAAATTCCTTGAGAAGGCAACTGCAAAACATCAAGACCTTTCAGTAAGGGATACTGGTACAAACATTCTCTCTGGATAAGAGATCCTCCTCTCGCTGTCATTTCTCACCTCTGCCTATTGCCCTTGATCTGTTTTTGCTTTGTTTCTACTGTTTGTGTTGTTAAACAGATCTTTTGGAAATCAGCAATTACAGCTAGGCACATTAACTGGTAAGGCAAAGCAGAAGTAGCTTTTCCATTATAATGGTATTTGTGAGAAAGCATGCCTCTAGGTTTGAGAGAAAACCTTAGGACTAGGAAGTGTTTATCAGAGAGTTTCACAGCTTCTAGGCTTGATTTTAGACAGTTAGAATCCTGCTTTAAGGAAAAAAACTTCTGACCCAGAATTCCTCACCAAGATGGAAAAGAAATGTGTCACCAGATTAAACTGTAGGGAGTAGATGATGATATCCTTGATTAATCTTTGCACCCACATGCCACACATGATTAAGTAGTGTACACCCGTGTGTGCACTGTTGATCCTAGAAAACTGAATTCCACATAAGACTTCCTATTCAGACATCATGTGTTTTAAGGTTATTCATGCCCAGTTTCACAGTCTTAAGAACAGGCAGGGTATACACCATGTAAAATTTAAGAGTGATCTATCTGCTGATCTAAATTTTGAGGAGCCTTTCAAGAGAAAACTTGCCAGTGCATACCCATGTGTTGAGCTACCACCATGCATTTAACAGTGATGAAATAGCTTATCCTGGCATATGTCACCCATGAAATGCTTGTAATTAACTCAAGGAAAAAATGCACTAAACTTTAAAACATCAAAACCAGAATAACTCTTTCAGCTGTGAATGAACTGCAAGATCTCTGTTTTCAGGAGTGTCATGTAATATGGTATGGCATGGCTGTCATCAAAGAGGTTGATGACAAAGAGAGCTTGTTCAGGGTCTGTTGATATTTGTGGTGGAGGTCACTGCAGCCAGGACACAGACTCAGAGTTATGTGGCCTGCTGATAGGGAAATGTCCCATGAGTTAAAGCAGGTGAACTTGGTTCACTCAGCATCAGTTCACTGTTCCTGCACTCCAGACAAATGTTCTTCACCCAAAACACAGTTGCCTTAAGGTGTTGTGAGGGAGACTGGTGGCTTTCCCACACAGGGGGAAACACTTACATTAATGCCCTCAGCTGCAATTCCAGTATCCCTGGCACCACATGAAATAATACCATTCACTGACTCTATATGCTACACTTCCACTGACTTCCATCAGGATAGCAGAGTTCTGCTTCCCTTCAGTTCAGCAGGAACTTTCTCAATGACTTCAAATGTCACAAAGACTAAGCTGCCCTTCTGCAGGAAGACAACACAACAAGGGTAAAAGTAACATAACAGTCATCACTTGAACCCACTGAGGTTGTCAGAAAATATTACACACTCATCAGTAAAGTTTTCTGTATGTTGGTGTAGAGAAAGAGACTCAAAACACAGTTATTTCAGACAGGAATATGAGTAGAAAACTTGAAGTTGCTTTGGAAATAACTGGAACAAAAGTAATACAAGTCATAAACACTGAAAAATTTATTTTTTAATGAGCCATAACTAGCATAAACAGCATATTTCATTCAAGAAAAGGGGAGAAGTCAAAAAAGCTTCACTGCACATTTTACTTGCTAAAGGAAATGGCACCAAATACATTTTTGTTGTCTTCCCTTTAGCTAAGTATTTTGGAAGGAGAGGTGATGAAAGAATATTTATTGAGTTCCCATTGTTATGAGTACATGAAATCTTTTGACTTTTAAGAATTTGCCTCAACCTTTACATTAAGAAGTGACAGTTTCATATCTGTTCACAAATTTTGGTGAATTGCCAGCCTCACAATTCTGAGGCAGCTGTCCTTAGACATGTGATTTGGTTTGCAGAAATATTATACAGACATACACCCCATCTCACAACAATCATGCACACTTGAAATGTTACACTGGTTACTGACTGTATGGAAACCAGGAGAGAGCTTTAAGCCAGCTCTCACTCCAGTGTACTACTCTTGAGCCTGATCTGCAACATAAGGTGGTGGTAGTGCCTGACAACATTGCCACATCGAAATCTCAGCCCTCTAGATATGACTTTATTCTCAGCAGTATCAAGAGATGGAAAACTGCCATGAACACTTTAATGTTTCATCCTTAGGAAAAGACTTCTAAATTTTTACTTTATAAGGCTTTCTCTAGCCTCAGATAAATGACCTAATTCCTTTCCAGGGAGGAAGTGTATTTTTAAGCCTTGCCTGCTGATGCTGCAGTTTGGTAGGGCATGCTCAGTAGAATGGTTATTTGTTCTAAACCAAAGAAATAACCAGTGGTGCCACTGAGGTGGTGACGGACACTCACTCATGTCTGAACTCAGAGTAACAGGGAAACCCCCAGCAGCTCAGGAAGAGGGAGAATTCTCCATCTCTGCTTAATGCTCACTGGGTGACTTGTTTGGTACACCAGTTTAACCCAGTGGGTCCCATCAAAGCCTCCGAACTATGCCCAAACCAGCTTGTCTGCACTTGCAAATAAACCACATTCACTTTTTCAGCTTCACCAAATCCAGCAGTACAAATAAATGTGAGCAACCCAAGAGCTATGTGCATACAGCATGGAGGGAACTCTTACATCAGGTATTTGAGAAAATGAAATGACTTTTCAAGCTCCACTCCAATTCAAATACTTTTAACACAAAAATATGCTTAGACCATCAGAGATGGCAAAAGCTGTACCAGGGACTAGTTTGGGCAAGGGTTTAGATTTTAAAAGGCATGAATTTTATTAAAATAATGATCAATCAGTTCTCCAGCAAAGACAAGAACACTGAAGGTCCATTTATTGTTTCCTTTGTCTGCTACAGTCTCATAAAGACTTCAAACTGCAATCTTTGGCTTGCTATGTCAGAGAAAATCCCACAGACACCGAAATGAGAGACAATCATATGCTGACCCCTTTTATTAGCACTGTGCCTCACCCACCTGGTTATTCACACACACAACAGTGAGAACTGCGCCGCCCATCTCGCCTGGCTCTTACATTATCTCTGTAATGGCAAATTGCAGTGCCCCTCAGCTACAATAAATCCAGACAGTTTTTCTTTTCATGACAAGTACCTTGAAAATTGCAAGCCACAGATGTAAAGCAGAAAAGGCAAAAAGAATTACTTTGGCTTTAGCTTATGCTGATGTAATTCTAGAGACCTTCCTTTTAGTTACTGGGCATTTGCACCATTATGAGAGCAGAATTCATCTCCTAAGGAAGGGTTTTGTTGTAGTAAACTGGTTTTACTCCAGGAATCTGGAGTAAATAAAGTCCTTCTCTTGGTATATTTACATGGCTACAAGCAAGTCAGAACATCTTTCTGAGAAGTGAATTGCAGCCAGCAAAAACACAGCCCCAGGCTGATGCAGAAGTGGGTAGGATTTTAAAACTTTCTGCAGCAGTTAGTGGTTAAGCACATGAAAGCACCCCACCCTCCTGCCCCAGGCAAGAAAGAATACGCAGACAGACAGTGCAGAGTGTGCTTCATGCATCAGGATACATCATTTGGCTTTAAACAAGATCAACAGATTTCAGAAAAATGAGAGAAGGGGGTAAGACATATGTGTTTTAAGACTCAGTATGTTGACTAACATCCCAGTTATTCAGTGGCAATGTTTGGGGGGAAAAGGCCTGGTTGTTGTGCCCAGCAACCTGTTAAATGGAAGTTTCTCAAACTGAAGTTTCTAAACTCAAAGTCAGTATCCTTTACTATTACTTTCCATTTTGATTTTGCTAGTACAGATGATGCCCATAGGGGAATTAAAACATGTCCTTGTCCTGAGAGCTCTGATGTACCAGCTCCAGTGCTCTTCTGATACCACCACATTATTGAGAGGGTACATGGATGATATCTTTCACCTGTGCAGACAAACTGGTGTACACTTGTAAGAAAAAATAATCCAATTGCTAAAATGTCATCACAGAAATACCAAAGAAAATAAAACCAATGAGCACATTTTCCTTTTGATTCCTTGGGGAAACTAATTTCTCTGAAGGGAAGTGGTATGTTCAGCAAATAGAGATCAATAATTTTATTACCCAGTGCACAATTTCTTACACTTTTTTTCATTTCTTTAGCTTACCCCAAACTATTCTGATCACAAGAGGAATCAAAGAAATCAAACAATAGCATTATAGTGCTTAATAAACACTGTATTGCAATGAATGTGCTACTGTGTGCACATACTGGTGAGCTTAACTGAACAGCATGAGAAACACTCTGCAGTGTGCCATAAACATGCCAGTATAAATGAAATATGGATAATCTGTTTTCCTCAAGGGAAGCAGATGTGCAGCTTTTGAGAGGAAGGTTTCAGTTTGACTCTGGTTTGCCATCATTAAACTGAAGATAACATAATATCCCTCACTATTGTGCTTCTGCAACAGAAATACTTGGATAGTTACTGGGTAGTGCCTGATGACACTCCAGTTCCCAGCTCTGAAAGGAGACTCCAGCCAAATGCTGGGCGAGTCGTTTTTGCAGTACTGGGTCAACACCAGGTAAATTCAAAGGTAAATGGAGTAAACACAGCTAAACACTCAATACCAACCCAAACGGGATCTCTTCCTAGAGTCATTACCCATCAGTGAGTACTGAGGACAATATCTCCTTTCCTCTACTCTAGATGTAGTACACTAAACTCATGCACCCAACATGTGGCACCATCATTCTGTATTCCCAGTCCCAAACAATCTATAATCCCACTTGGGGTGGGGCACATGGGTGTTGCTCTGATTAAGTGCAATGATAATGTACAGGATGACTTTTTCATGTGTTATGTTCCTGTAAAATCTTACTGGAATCTCACCTGGCAAATGATCTAAAATCTCAAACTTTCTGTTGTTCTTGTGCAACTCATCTATTAACATGTCTGTACAACAGAGCATGAGTAATTTAAAGTGGGAGCCATCCTTGAGATTGAAGAAAATACCCTGTGAACTTGGAGAGACGCCATTGCAAAGCTCCAGAGTATCTGAGATCCAACCCTCTTGATGTATTTGCAGCAGAAGTTCTATTAGCACTTTTGCTGTTGCATTCAGGAGTCCATCTTTAACATATTAAAAATTTAAAATACTTGTGACATTAAATTAGCTGAAGGTTTAAAAAAACAAACCCAAAATCCAAAAAAGGAGCAGGTTTAAAAAATGCATCCAAACTGACTCAACACTTGGGGTATCGTGCAATGAGGATTTTTTTGGTAGATGGTTACAAAAGATAGTACATCACATAATGTAAATTCCCACATTTGCTCTTGAAAGTATTATTTATAAATCAATTGCACCCACAGATAAAATCTTATACAAGGAGTAACCTAAAGGCCTCAAGTTCTCAGATTTCCTAACACAACTTGTAGATGGGCTTTGAATGCTTTGATACCTTTTACTGTTGGAGAGTAAAAGGTTGCTATCATCCCTGTCAAACCCTCTTTAAAGAGTGTGAATTTGTGTATACTCACGGTCAAAAATGCAGCAACTGCTAACATGTTATCACACCTACAACACTCAGTGCTTACTCACCTCTCAGCTCAAGACTGTCTCTGGTCACAACAGAGAAGGGAGTTACACAAGGTGAAGAGAAAACACAGCATCCTCGTCTGTAGCTGTGAGGAGGAACCAGGCAGGAAATTATTGCAGTTCTGAGACACAAGCCAAGGGCGTGATCCAGGAGAGCATGTGTGTGCCTGTACTGCCCGTGCCGCCCTCGGCACAGCTCGGCCGCCTGGCTGAGGGCAGCGCTGCAGGAACCACCGGCACATCGTCCCTGAGGGCTGGGAGCTGCCACTGTTGCGGCTTCCACAGCTCGTTTCGTCGCTCCTGACAGTTATAGCTGAAAAACATTTTGTGCAAATCGGTTTTCAAAAAAGTAAATCCACCTGGGGAAGGCGGGTGTGCAGCTGATAGAGAAGGGAAGATCACTCTTGCTTCAGAGCAGCTTTTGAGCTTCAGGGAACTCCAACCCTGAACTGCACAGCTACAGCTGGGATTGCTCCTTGTCACAGTCACAATCTCCCCGACTGTTTCTCTAGTCAAATTTTCTCACTGTAACTTCTTTCCCACAACTATGACAATGCTGCTCAGGTCACACATCTCACAGTGTGTCCCTCAGTTACACATTTTCCCCTTATGTGAGGAGACAGTGCCTGGTTTTGGTAGAAGGCTTTGGCAGCTTGAGATGGAGAGTTGTGGTTCCCTTGGCTGTGACAAAAGGTAAGGCCGACTGTGCTATCCATGGTGGGGAGCACTCCACGCTGAGGCACTTGGTGCCATAGTCTAGTTGACACGGTGGTGCTGGGTTATAGGTTGGATTCGATGACCTTAAAGGTATTTTCCTGCCTGATTCTGTGATTCTGTGAGGTGGCACCTGGCCTTGCCCACACCCCAGGCATGGGATGGCGGGCCCACACTGGCCTAAGGCACACAGCACCGTCTGGCATGTCCAGATGTAACAGAAAAGTCTATGAGGTCTCCAGGGATGCCTCAAGTTTCCTGCCCGCGGGATCGGGATCGGGACCGGGGTCGTGACTGGCACTGGGATCGATCTCCCTCAAGCTCCGTGCCCGCCCCTCAGCCCCACGGCGCCTCCTCTGCGCGCAGGCGCCAACAGCTCGCGCCGCCCGGGCACGCGCAGCGCGCAGGCGCGGGGCCGGCCCTGCCCCGGCCGCGGGAGGTTGAAGCGTGTGAGGGGAGCGCGGGCCCCGCGGGTTCTCGCCTCCTTCACTCGGCTCCTGCGGGTTTGTGCTCCCCGAGGGCCCTTCCGTCGCTCCTCGCCCCCTGCGAGCCGCTGCTGTGGCTGCGTTTTTGGGGTGCAGCACCTCAGAACGAGCTCCACGGGTCTGTGGCCCTGCTTATGGGATGCCTGGCCTTCGTCCCGCTTATCTGCGGGTGGAAACCTAGCAAGGCAAAAGCTGTATTGATTGTTAATAGAGCCTTTTGTTGTTGAGACGGTAAAAGGAGTGAGTGCCGTTATATAACGTAGCTATAATCAGGAAAACAAAGGTCGTAGTCACAGACGTACCCAAAGTGCAAAAGTCAAGTAAGTACTGAAAAGCAAAATTGTCTTTTCCCCTTCTAACTCAGATTTTCTTTATTTACTGGACAGAATGTTTGTGTGGTGAACAGCATCACAGCTTGAAAATGTCAAGGATTCTTAGCCTAAGATAAAGGGAAAGGATTTTACGAGTGCAGGAGATGTGTGGATGTGCTGCCAAGTAACAGCATTAGCGTACCAGTGGAAAAAGTATTTGTTATACTCGTGGTCATTTGAAAATGCATCTGCATTGCAAAGTAAACGCAGAGAATTGTAAGATTGTTTGGACTTTTTAAAGCTACCTCTTAGGCTTGAAACAGTTTTGCTTCTTGGAAAGACTTAATACATATTTGTGACATAAAGTATACATAAGCATAATGTAGCTTTTTCTAGGCTCTTGCTTAACACCAAGAAATAATAGTATTAAACTTCCATTATATTTAATGGATGCTGTAGGCTTCCTGTTTAATTGATAGATTGCTAAAATATCCAATTAACCAGACCCTTTACTAAGGTCTGGGGTTTTTTAATAGAGGACCGTATGTTCAGTTTTGAACAGCTGGGGGGGAATGTTGACTTCTAAGACAGATGAGGACCTCCATCCTTTGGTATCAAGCCAGGAAGACCAAGTTGCTGGGCTGTTAAGGCTTTGGCATACTGAAGCTTTGGCAGTTTTCATCCCTGAAGAGGAAGCCCCTTGTACCAGTCCTGTGCTGCCTGGTTTTGGTTTGCAGGATTTTATTCCTGAGAGGCTTCTGTTTCAAAACTGCTAATTGCAATTTGCAGGTGAGCGGAGGTGTAGCTGTGGATTTTCCAGCTGCATTCTGGTCATTAGCAGGTGGTTCACAATTGCTAAAGGAAGTTAAACATTGCCAAATCGATTTGAAGTCGGTTCGTGCTGGGAGGTGTGACTTGACCATTTTAATTAAGGTGCCTTTCTGAGTGAGCTCGGGATGCTTCCTGTTAATCAAAACTTCCACCTGTGTGAGTAATTACTTTTTTAAGCAGCATCCCCAGAAGGATCAAATGAGACTGGATTATTTTCATGAACCTAGATACCCAATTATTTTGTTCTGTAGAAAAGGTGGTTTATATGTGTGGACAACAAAAATCTTCCTGGCTCCACAGAGCTTTAAGAGCGAGGGAAAAATAATATAGAAAATTGATAGTAAAATACTTTATGGCAGTTAGTAGTGCCATGCATCCTCTTAAAGAAAAGCTGTTCACAAAGCAAGATGCTACTTAGCACATGAAACAGTTGTGTAACTTATGCAGATGTCTTTTTTGAACGTGCCAATTAAAAAATAAGCCTTAGAATTTCATATTAGAGCTTCTTACTCATTTCTGCAGCCACATGGCTCATTATAATCAGGTGAAAATGACACTGTAATTCATTCTGTCATTTAGCAGAGACTGCAGTTCATCTCGAGATGGAAGAGTCAGTGCTGGATAAATTGCCATCTTTGTGCCATACTCCAAAGGATTCTGGGGCAGCACCTCCACAGGGGACTAGTTCAGGGAAACAGGTATGGAAACTTAGTACTTTTCCAATAATGTGATTCTTCATAGTAGCAAAAATGCTTGTGAAATCATCCAGGAGTCAGAAGTCACCGAGACGCTGCTGGCTGGAGACAGGCACCTTATACCCATAGCTATGAGGCTGTGCAGGTGAGGAATGTGCCTGGTATACTTTGCTCTGAAAATGCAGATGTTTGCTGTGAACACCAAGTGATGGAGCAACATAACCCAAATGCCATACTAATAAATACTGCATAAGGTGTGTGGTGGATTTTTTGCTTGTTTGTTTTAAGCTGTCATCTTCCATTTTCTCAACTCCTGTTCTTCTGGGTTGCTGTGTGTGCAAGGATGACTTTCTGTGGCTTCTGCCTGCAATGGAACAAAGTACAATGCTTTCATTTATTTAATTCTCCATAGTGCTGAGCTCTGCTTTGGTCATACTCTGGCATGTGAAATGGAGATACTGTCACACTCAGCATCCAGATCTATGCAGGACAGGCCTGGTTTGAAAGTATTTCCTAACTAATCCCTCATTCCTGTATTTTAGTGCATTTCTATAAATAAAAATGTTAGACAGAGATTATAAGAAATAGTTGTTTTGAAGAAAAAAAATCATTTTATATGCTTGTGAAGTATCTCAAAGTGTGAACAAGTCAAAATTATGCAGGTATTTCTAATATGCTCTAGAATACAGATGTTCTGTACTAGTTCTAATACAGATATATATTTATATGTGATAGGATGGAACAGCAAGAAAAATAACTCTTGCCTCCATTAAACTAGAGGGGGAATTGAACTCGATAGAATAAAATTAGCCAAGTTGAAATCTGCCATATTTCTTTTACACAAGGACCAGATGAGTAAGTTTGCCTCAACAGAATACAGGATTTGGTCCAAGAAAATGTGGAGCTACATCTGTCCATATCTTGCAGCAGTGTGTGCAAATACATGTGAAAGGAAGAAGTGAAGTTTTTGAAGACTATAGAATTAGGAAGTCAGTCTGTACAATGATAGTTAAATGTATTACATATTCTATGTAAATAATAATGATGGATAAATAGCTGATTGAGATTTGATAAAAACATAAGATTATTCTGACCACCTGGTTTGTTTGGGTTTTTTTGTTTATTTATTTTATTTTTTAGCAAATGAGTGCATCTCTGAGGGAGCGATTAAGGAAAACAAGACGTTCATTTAATGCCAATTTTACAGTGGCAAAGAGGCTCAAAATAGACACTGAAGAAAAAGACTCTGCTGGTGCTGACACAGGGTGCTTGCCAGAGACAAGTACAGACTGTTCCAGATTACAAGATGGTTCTGAAAACCTGGAAGGAAATGGCACTGGACACACATGTTTCAGAAGTCCCTTACAGGAGAGAGATCTCTGTGGATCAGCAGAGAATTCAGATGTGCTGCAGGTTGATCCTGGTCAGCAACCATCCCTGGAAGAGAAAGTAAAGCTGGTGAAACAAGTGCAAGAGAAGGAAGAGCTACTTCGTAGGCTCAGACTGGTGAAGATGTATCGATCCAAGGTGAGGCAATACTTACTCACCGTTCTTTTAGTGTGGTCTTTTGTGTATTGTCTCAGTTTAAAGCATTTTATAAGAATATCTGCAGGGTATCAAAACCCCCTTATGTCAGCAGATGAAGACTTTTTTGTTTGTCCCAATTTCAGAACGACCTGGCTGAGCTGCAGGCTTTGATAGTCAAGTGGAGAAGCAGCACCCAGCTGATGCTCTGTGAACTGCAGTCGGCCTTTTCTGCAGACGGCAAGAGAGTGAGTCTCACTCAGCTCATCGATAGTTTTGGCTTAGAAGACCAGTTACTGCACTACAGCAGAGCAGAAGAAGATTTTGTGGATGTGTAATCTACAGGTGCAGAGCTTTCTTTACACAGACACAAAAGCAGAAAGTCTGAATAAATTCTGATCGTGTCAGAAGTGTTGGTCAGACAATGGATTTTATGCTTTGGGGTTAGGAAGTTTTCTCCAGAAATACTTGTAAAGCTGTGTACATACATACAGTAGGCACTGTAAAAAAGGCATTACTTAATGGAAAAAATCAAACTGGGGATGTTTGGGAGAACCTGGCTTAATGACTTGGTCAGTGAATTTTTATTAATAAAAAGAAAATCAAGTCATACTTTGACAGGTAGAAAGCAGTCCATTTTTTGATTAGTCTCTGCATGGTTACTTGTATTGAAATAATTCAGATTGTCAATTCTGTTCATGTTCAGAAGAGGAAGAGTTCAGTTTGTTTGTAGATACACCTCAATTTTACAAATGTCTTCCTGGTGCCAGTCAGCCAATGAAGGCTAATTGACAGCATTCTGTGAATTAAGTAAGGATAACTAATTTTGATGCTGTTAATATTCCAAAGCTGAGGTAAGATGTTCTCACTAGCTGTAACTCCTACTGAGGGAATGTGCCATAATGCAGTTGCTTTCAGGTACTGGTCCAGTGTCTTCAGGGCTGCTGTCTCAGAAGCATTCTGCCACAGCCTGAGGTAATAGAAGGGAAGGCAAGAAAATTGAAATGAACTTTCTACTCTTCTACTACATCTGAGAGCCAAGCTGTTTTCTCTCTTAAAATAAATACGAAAAACAAGGCCTTGTTTAATGGGGTTTCTTCAAACACAGCCTCATAAAGCTGAATAAATCTTTACCATTTCATTTATTCTCCAATCAATGCCCTTTTTAAAAGTTGTGTTTTTTTAAAACTTGAAATTGCTTATTTTCTCATCATGGTGACTTTTTCACTTTCCCTAACATTGCTGCTTCTCAAGTGTAACAATACAGGAATGTTAACTGCTTTACAATCTTGTTTTAGCAATCTTGTTTTCTTATTGGTTATACCTCAGCTCTTATTTACAGGTGCTATATCCTTAATAAGGGAGTAATTTCTTAGACAGCTCAAGCAAAAGAAAATCAAAAATCCTACAGAACCTTTTAACAGTGATAAGGCTCATTAGACTTAAGCCTGTACCTACAACTTGCTCTTAAGAATACTGACTGTTGCTGTCCAGAGAGAATTAATGCTTTATTGCTAATCTCATTTTGAGTATTAAAGTGCTATTTCTCTGCCTTCTTAGGCTTGCACAAAAAGATGGTGGTGCCTGGTCAAGGGGCCAGTTATCTTCCCTGAGCTCCATGGCACAGCAGGAGCTATGCTGCTCCAAGGGCAGTTTCAGCAGAAAGACAAAAAGTCTTTCAATAAGTGAAATGTAACTAGAATCCTTACAAATCCCAGTTAGAGATGGTGAAGCAAAAAAGGAGATGTGCAAGATCATAACTGAAATAGTTTTTTCTTACAAATGTAGAATTTTAAACTAAGGTATCTGAAGCTGTTGATGCTCTCACAATAAAATGGTTTTAGGTGTTATGTGAATTTATTATAGAAGAATTAACACCATGGAAGAGGGAAATAAAAAGTAGGGAGAATGCCTGAGTAGGTAGATCAGGCTCCAGCAGTAAATTTTGTCACAGATTCTTTATTTTTTTTAGCTGTCATAGAGGTAGCTGGCAGGAAAATACATTGCATCTCAATGGAAAGGGGTGGGAGATGCCAGCAATTATTTCAGGAGGCCAAATGCTTCTAAATTTGGTTTCTCTGTGATTCTGCCTGTGCCAGCAGCCACAGCTCCTGCTGGCTGTGGGCAATTATACCATGATAAGGCACAGCTGCTTTCAGGCTGGGGCCAGGTCTCACACGTGGTCAGGATGAAGCACCCCTACATCTGCTCAGAAACCTACACCTGTGCCATCACAAGGGGAAATTATGTCAAAGCCACAGACAGGAATTTGAGCAGATGCCAATTCCCAGATTTCTTTACCTTTAAAAGGTTCTACACTTGCACATTGCAAACAATGGGCATAAAAACATACCTGTTATTCTATCAGTCTATGATGTTTTGTATCCTTTGTTTTCTTTTATATAATCCTTTATATATCCTTTGGTTTTTTATATAATAAAACCAGTAGAAATAAATCTCATCAACTGCAATATAATGGGGGTAAGACCAGGTGTAAAAAAAATACAAATCAGACAACCACACATCTTTCAAATGGGAGTTATTTTTCAAGGAATTTTAGAAGAAACAATTTGTGGAAAGAGAAGTTCAGAGGGAAGAATTGGCTATCCAAACTTTTCCTCAGATAACACCATGGTATTATTCATCCAGCTAGACTCTGATTTTTAAATAACGTGGCGTGTTCTTGGTTTGCGACTTGCAGCTTCTGTCTGCAGAATTGCAAGTTGTTTTTGCTGGTCCCTTATCAGGTTCCGCAGGTAGTTCTGCTTCACGATCTCTTCATAGCGCTGCCTTCTGATCTCTTCAGAAATCCTCCGTGTGTCTGCAGAAAACAAAGTGTCAGTGTTAGCCTGTGCTCAGAGGGGCTCTGTAGTCTCTCTTTATATGGGACCTGTCCTGGGGTTAGTCCAAGTTCTGTATAAAGTAGGCAAGCATTTTAGAAAAGGGTCACAGCTGGGCTTAAGAGCCTTTATGGTACTGAATAAAGCAAAATATTTCAAAAAGGCACTGGGCATGCTTTCTTTAGCTTCTAGCAAATACCCACTGGTTTGAAAACCTGTAACTGTTTTCCACTGGTGGAAAGATCTCTGTAATAGTGAAAACTATTCTTAGCTCTGCATTACTTCCTTTGTTCTCTGGGAAGGGTGGAAAGAAGCCCATTGAACAGGTCTCAGAGAAAATGAAAGCAAGTTGCCTAATGAAGTTATTAATGACTGTAATACTTTGACTTGAATAGTTTCAGGAATTCAGTCAATTAGCTTTGGTTGCAAGAGCCACAGAAGTCTCCAGGTAACTCTTCAGTAACCTTGTTAAGTTTTGGCAGGAAGACTCTGCTCATTGTGCACATACAGTAACAGGCATTCCTTGCCCCTCAGCTGATGGTGGAGAACAGCACTGTCCAGCCTTGGGGTTATTTTCTGCACATTCTTTGCTTGTGCCTTAAAGTGCCTCCCTGAACTCACCAGCTGCCTCAAAGATACGCATCCTTTCTGACACAGACACGAGCATTTCCTTCAGCTGCAGGCTGAGCTCGTAGTTTGCTTGCTCTTTTAGGCCGATGTACTTCTTCAGCTCTCTGACTTTCTTCTGATGGTTCTTCACATTCTTCTTGTGCAACTGTCCATTTTGAGGTGAATAAAGCAAATATATGAGGTCATACAAAAACTGTTCAGACAAACTTATCATGCAAAGCTATAATTTTAATCCTTGTGCTGTAGCTTGAAACACTTTCACGTCTGTTGATTTGACTAGTAGCACACTGTAAGCTTTGCTTTGTCAAGCGTCCTTCACACATGGTATCCCAGTATGTTGTGGAGTTCTAATTTAAGGAGCAGCCAAGGAATAAAGAGGTATGGGTCAGAAAGAGAGATACATTAAAACTTGAAAGGCAAAGGGAGAAAAGGAAGTCAGTGGAATCAGAGTGTTAAGGACGTGGCTCTTGGCTGCTGGGAGCTGCTGAAGCTGATGGATGGGCTGTAAAGGGACAAGGTAAATCCTAAAGCTTGAAGAGGAAGAGGAGGCTTATGCCAACTAGCACAACTTGGAGAAAATCCAGTGGAATCACTTAAAAACAAGGACAGTCATAATTTGAATGATGAAATACATGGGGTAGCCAGCAAATCAGATTGTTCTGTCTCTTATTTTGAATACAGAGGGGAGGGATACTTTGAACAGGCTGGTGCTCCTGGAGAGAAACAGAAACAGTGAAGACCGAAAGAATGCTTCATTAGAAATGGAAGAGTGACTTTTATAGGCAGTGCTGTGTAAGAAGCAATTAGCAGATCTGCATTCAGATGTTCAGGATAGGAAAGTATTTAATTGCAGCAACAGAGCAAGTAGATTTCTCTCCATAGGCTTGACCTGTGCAGCAATCCATGTATGATGACTGCTTCTAAACACTAGAGAGCTGCTGCTGTAGACAGCACAGTTGAGGAAACTATTGAAAGCCAAATGTATAAATACATGATATATCTCTATCTCTATGTGCTACTGTGGGTGTACTCCAACAGTCCTTGAGTTAGCCTGCCTATATCAATTGCACATACTCCTTCAAACAGTCTTGCTAATGAAGGTAAGGAGCTGCATTTAAACCAAGGGAGTGTCTCTCAGTTGTGGTGGTTCCCCTGGATTTACCTTATCCATGACGCCAAGACTCTGCTCCATCCCTGCTAAGTGCTGAGTGATGTGGCTGTCGTAGTTCGGCACAGTGAGGAACTGAAGAAATATAACCAGAAAGAAATGATCTTATGCCTGTTCATTATCAACAATTCCACGCTTCCATAAAGAAAATCATACTATGTGAAACTCAAAAAACTAGAATTCTGCAGTGGTAAAGCTTACTAGTGATCATAAATGGGCATTGAAAGGATACTTTTGGATGCTATGTTAGTACTGGACTGTGCAGCTGTTAAAAAGGATGTTATCTATTATATATTTATAATGGAAACAAGGGCCAAACAAGTATGCTGAGACTGTCAAAACCCCCAAGCTATACTTTTGCTTATAACATAATCTAAGCTAATATAACTGGAGACCTAAGACAGACTGTCTTAAGCTAGAGAGGAAAATTATTTTCTGTCTAGTGGCTTCCTAATAATTTTTACTCCTTTTATTGTTCTATCTGCATAGTAATTGACATTTCAGAAAATTTATTGGTTTTTTTTCCTTGGGCACACTGCTACTGAAATACCTCTTTATCAAATGACAAATGGTAAACTCCATAATGGTTTATGGATCTATAACTTAAGTAGACAGGTTTCTGTAGATGTAGATTCATCCTTCCAAGTATTGTCCCACCAAAGCAACAGGTAGAATTCTGTGGGCTGTTCTAGGTAGAGGAGAAAGAGGAAAGACCCAGAAGGGGCTCCTTGCCTAGAGGATTAAACTTTTCACTCACTGCTTCATTAACAGCCCTTATTCCAGATGTTTTCAGGTCCTTGCCCACACACTTATCTAAGCCATTTTTCTTTCCATTCCTGTTGTTGGAGTATCTGTTGCCTTGTCTTTCCCTCTACCTCTGTATTCATAATCAAAAAGTGACAAAGGTCAATTTCCTCCTGGCATTCAAATTCTGATTAAACTGGTAAATGCCTTTGCTATGGGCAGTTTAACTCTCTCTGAAGGACCAGAGTTCTGCTCATCAGTTTAATGAACTGAGCCAACGGCAGCACTGGTGATAAATTTGCCACAAGAATTTTTCAGTGCATTGTCACATCACCTCTTTGGAAAGCTGTTCTGTTGATTTGTGTTAGTTATGAAAGGCCTGTGGCTGTGATTCAGACAGAATGAGCATTTGGAGAGCAGCAAAACGAATGAAGATTAAGCAAAATGTATGGGTTTAATTTTCTTTTAATCTTTTGATTGAATTGCAATATCCTTACCTGCTGTCCAACATTTTCCTTTTTCTCTGTGCTTCATAGCTGTCCCCACTGCCCTATCTCCAGCCCACCCATCCTTCAGCATCCCTTACTCCAAACCTTTATGCCACCCACATCATCACCACAAGACCATAAGATTTCCCTACAGTCTTCTACAATCCATACTGCAATACCCTCAGGCTTTCCCTGCAACATTTCTTCTTCCTCCTTTCTTCTCCCAGTGGTATCCTTGGCTGTCTCCCACAACCTTTACCTCTGTTTCCTGGCCTGCCAGCTGGGCTTGTTCAAAGCTGAGTAGGTGCTGACATTCTGGCCAGCTGCTCCCTCTTGCCTGCCAGGCGTGGCAAACAATTCCCTGTTGTGCTGCTGGGCCAGCAAATGGCAGTGAGAGGGTGGGACTCCGTGAGGCTCCGGCAGGAGCTCAGTCTTTGTCTAGGGCAAAGTTAGGGTATTTCTGTGTGATACCAGCTGGGGGCACCTCAGACCTTCCACTTAGAAAGGATGCTGCTCGATTTAAAAGATTTGTTCCTTGTGGCTGCAAAATCCTCATTCCTTACTCAACGCCAATTTTGAAACACTGAGAGTTAGGGCTAATTTTGCCTTAATTTACACTTGAACATCCCAAAGAATTTCATCACTCCTCAGTCTCATGAGTAAAACTTCCTGTTGAAAGCTGAATTGTTGACCTATTAGGCATCACGTTTCTCTGGTAATAAGAGACTTATGAGGTAGAAATATAAACAATCTTTCCTACAGGTACAGGCAGCATAATTTTCTGCAGTCAAAATATAAATTAGAGAAAACAACTCACTAGCTGGCAATCTTTTGAAATAGGTAGTATTACAATATCCCGAGCCTTCTCTTTCAGGTCTTCTATCTGCATTTTCATCTTCTTGTGTTCCCATTCCAGCTGTATTATCCCTTTAGAGAAGTCTTTAAATTCTATCATGGCAGTAATTTTTTTTTGTCCTTGAGCCTAAAAAAATACATCAATCTTAATTAACACACTTTACAGATTATAGAATAATTGTTTTCAACAAGATGGGCAAGCTTCCAAAATTATAATTTTAGTCAGTTAAGCATTCTATACTGCAGTCTCTTTCCAGGCTTTGCTCCAGCTGGTTATCTTTTAAAGGAGTTTGTTCTCCTTTATGCTCTGTGTCACAGCCTTGGATCATAGAAATAGATAAAGAAAATGACAACTAACCTCTCCATCCATCCATCCATCCATCCATCCATCCATCCATCCATCCATCCATCCATCCATCCATCCATCCATCCATCCATCCATCCATCCATCAATCCATCCATCCATCCATCCATCCATCCATCCATCCATCCACCATCTTATATATCAATGAAAGGCATTTTAGCTCTACAAAATACAAGCTTGCTCTGTTTAAGGTATTTTGCAGATGTTACTGAAGGCTTTGTGCAGTAGCAGTAAAAGGCAATTTTTGTACAGCTTGAATGCCTAAAAAGAGAACATTTCATGAGGGTATGAAAAACTGTTTTAAGTATCATCACCAATTTCACCTTACATAAAAAACTCTATTAATTTTTAAATTTAATGTAAGCTACCATTCCAATGCTTCTTAACAGGACTGTTAAGTTTGCCCTGAGGGAATTTTCGGACTGCTGCCCAGGATATTAGCATTTTCCATTTGCAGTGTATGTGTAAGTGATGGTGTGTTAAAGACTGTTGCCATTTCATTGATCTGAACTGTATTGATCAAACATCAAGAAAGCAATCTGCACTGCAATCTTTACATCGTGAGAAGAGACATTAGAGAATTCTTAATAGCTTCTAGATTACAATTGAGCCTGCTGGTGTGTTGTAATGAATTGAAACTAGATGTCAAACTGGAGAAAAAGCAGAGCCCCTGAAGGACAATACATTTGTTTAGGAAGCTTAGATTTCCTCCAGCTAATGTAAATTACCGCAACAGCGCAGTTCAGTTCTTCAACAACACTCCTGTTAAGGAGAAGAGCATCACTGTACTCTGGGATCTCAGTACTGTCCAATTCCACCTGTCCTTGCTTTAGCAAAAACTGGACAGTCAGATTCTGATGAAGCTTCATCTTCTCCTCCTTCAGCCTAAGATGGCAGAAACAAAACGAGTGTTTAGTGATTTCAACAGGATTATATAAATCCTCCCATGATTCTCAATGTTTATATTTATTACTGGTAGGGGTATGTTCATGTAGGGCTTACCCTTTGATAGACTCTGTCTTCTGTTTGCTGCTAAAGTGACTACAAAATCTGAAACTTATGGTATATGTATACATAAAGTTTTCAAGCATTGGATTCAGTTTAACATATTCTAGCAGATGTTCTGAGGGAAAATGTTATTACTGAAAAGAAATCTTAATATCAATTGAAAAGAAAACAGAAGAAACTTCCATCCAGGGCTTATGTTCCTGTATATTTTACTCTGGGATTTGTTCTTGAATGATAATGAATGTGAAAATTCTGTTATATGAATGAAAAAAAATTAAATATTGCAGGTCCAAGCAGCAATGAAACCTAGATAAAAGAGTGCTGGAGAACAGAGATGTATAACTTTGTTTGTAACTTTTGGTTCTGTGTTAGTGCAGTATTAAAGGTCAGCTGAATATAGGAAAAGACACAAAAATACCAAGTGAGTTCCTGGAAAGTGTTCTCTAATTCTGACTTCATCTTCTCATTTTCATCCACTCTTCTCTGGAGAAAGACCTGCATCTCTGTCAGTGCTAGGGCCTTCCATTTCACCTAGGCAAGCAACATTGTGACATTACCAACTTTTCCAACTTTGTCAGTATGTCAGGGCAAGCCTCTTCAAGGACAGAGAGGACAAGTTTTTGAGAAGATATCTGTACAAATAAATATGCAGCCCACTATTTTGAGAATCTCAGTACAGCACATGAGACATAAAGGTTACAATCCTTACACTTTGCTCAGAAAATTATTTGTTCATATATGCATAGTTTATTCATGTGAAGAGAAATCATATTTGCTTCTCTTTTGGTCAAATTCAATGTATATATGTCTCTGGATAATTCAGATTTATGCATTCACGCTTTTATAATGAATAAATACATCTCCAGAAACACCTTTTGTTAAGAATTGCATTTTATATTCTAGAAAAATATTGGACTGCATTGGTGCAAGTGTAGAATGCTTGTGGGAGAGGATGACTTAAATAATGGGAATCAAATACCTTATAGTTTTTTTGGTAGGGATAGAGAAAAGGAAATTTTTTTTTTAATGAAACCATATCAAGGTCACAATCATTCTGATCAAATCCATCCATATTAATATACCAATTTTTCCCCTGAAGAACAACTACAGCTAGAACTAGAGACCAGGTTTCCCTGTTATTCTGAACTGAATGTAGCCAGAACAAACTTTCAAAGACCAATGGGGTTTATGTATCCTGCATTGTTATTTCACCACTAGCTTGACTCTATGTGAGAACTCCACTAAAATTTAAGACTCAAAAATATCCAGAAATATATGGGCAAAATAAAGAATTTTCCATACCAGCTCCTGGCTCTCCATTTTATTTCGTCTAGCGAGACAAAAACGTTTCCACACAGACTGGTCTAAGCCACTGGGCATGTGCTCAGGACTATCCAGTTCATCCATGGCTTCCATTAAAAGGGAGAGTGCCTCTTGGTAATCCCCAGCTGATCTCTTCACATAGGGGTTAGCAGTGTCAAGGAGGGTTTCTGTCCTTGGGGTCCTAGTGCACACACACAGCATGGACAGGATGTACTTTGGATTTTCTCTTGCATAGAAGAAGGTCACAAAAAACTAAGAATGTTTCATACTCTCAGTCTCTTGCAAAAAGCAAATAGATAAGACTACACAAAACAAGAATATTGCCTTGGAATCTGATGACTGTTTAGATTACATTTAAAATAGATTTTATGGAGTGAATAAGGAAATATAAATATTCAAAATAGCAACTGTTAGTGTGGTGGGAAATTAGCTATTGTTAACTATCCAATAAAAAGCAGGCAATATAATTTAGACTATTAGAATAAATGGTATTCTCATTCTTGACTCATGAGAAGTATTAGTATTTAAACAATGGAGTTGGAGGGGATCTTACTCTGGTCGATGTTCATAAAGTTGTATAAGTTCCTCAAGGAGATCAGCAGGTATATGAGCAAACTGTGTTATAAAACCATGTTCCAGGCTCTGGGGGTGGGGAAGAAAGCTTTCTTGTTACCACAATATTATTTCTTAAAAAAGCATCAACCTGCCCATATCTTAGAAATACAGGATACAGTGCTTTTCCAAGTGCCCCCAAACATCACAGGAATCTGCACTATTTCATAAATTCTTCTATGCACACACAGAATTACTGCCTAATTTCACTTATCAGTGAGCTGGCCAGAACTCTTGCTTACAGAGAAGTACATTCTTCTCATTGTCAAGACACAACATTAACTTATAATTTCTGAAACTCTTTGTGCTTCCAAGTCTCACCTTCTCTTCATGTAATGCATCTTTATAGGGGCCTGTGTAAGCTTCAACACCATTTTTTGCAGTCAGGATTTTTCTTGCACCCTTGACCTATAGTAAAACCAAAAGATTTCAGGAATGAAACAGCCAGCAGAAGCACTGAAGGGCTATTCACATACACTGATGAAGCTGACACCTTATTTCTAGAGAAAACTTGTAGATACTGCTAGAAGGTGAAGAGCTGAGCTAAAACTAATCTGCTGCTTAAAAATGTAACAAATTTGTGTAAGAAATGCTTACAAGCATTTTGAAACATTGATACTTTTTTTCCAATAGAGATTTCTCTTTACTTTCATGTCATCTCAGGTAAGACCAGACAAAAAATCTCAAATTTTGTTCTGTGGAGAGTTCTTAACTTTAGAATGCAATTCCCCCATTGTCATAGCAATGTTCTGCTGTCTGTCAGGATACAAGAGTTATGTTTTATAGAGGCTGTTAAATGCTAATACACTGCTGGGGAGACGGTTTTGTTGTATTTGACAGTTTCCAGGGACCAAAGTTGTACCAATGGGACTATTTAGAAAATGAAAAAAAATTTAAAAAATTGAAAATTGTAAGCTGGTATACACTTGGCCTCAGATGGCTTTAAAACTAGCCCAGCCAATTCAGTGGTGGGGGCTACATGCCTGTTTGGAATCCCTCCCTGCAGCTCACAAGGGGCTGCTGGCAGCTCCAAACATACACACAGTGCTCTGCACAGGCTGAGCAGGGGATCTGACATGTGGAGGCAGCAGTACATTGTCTGTGGGCTCATCAACAGCTCCATGCAGACCAAGTGGGCAAATGGGGTAATATTGTCCCAAGAGCCAGAACCAACCTGCAGGCTACCACAGTAAGAGACTTGCACTGAAACCCAGGTCTACTGCTGGGCTCTCCAGGCTTTTGTTGACTTCTCTAGGATTAGACAGGGATGGAAAAACTCTTCAGGAGACTGAATTGGTTGATAAAACTATAAAAACTGTGTACTCTGTGGTATGTTCTGCTTCCATGGTCAGCTATTTGCACTCTGTCTTATGCTTTGAACTGGCAACACACGTCAGCATGGCCCTGGCCTGCACTGGACTCCTCAGTGAAAAATGAGCATTACACATTCTTTTGTGCATCTTCCTATCACAAATCCATCATAATTGGTACTTTCAGCTTGATACCAGGTACTAAAGAATACTGTATGTAGCAAACAAATAGCAGCATGGCCTTCTGAATATATGAAGTTTTACCAAAGAACTCCAGATGAACTGAGCTGAGCACCTATTAAGAAAACCAGAGGTATTTATAATGTATGTCACCTGTACAAATTGGAAAAAAAAAATACCCTGTAAATTGTCAGGAAGTCCTTTATGGCAAGATTTTGGTTTGGAAACAGCAAGACTTCACATGAAACTGTACTGTAAACATTACATTACTCCTAACAACAGCATTCCAAATGATAACTTACTTTTTCTTTCTTCTTTTTTGTAAGGAATTTATGAAGCCCAGCTTCTCTGGTGTCCAACTCTTCATCCAACAGTAAAATGTAAATGAGATTGACTATTTTGAGTTCTTCCTGTGAAATGATTGTAATAAAAAAAATTAACATTTGTGCTGCACAGAGGCAGAGATGAAAAATTAATGCTTTTTGCAATACCTGGTAGATGGCCATCTCTGATTTCAGTTTCTTTTCGGAGAGTTTGCAGACAATCTCATCAAATTTTTGTGTGGTTTCCATGATGGAAGTTTCAAGTTTCTTCCATTCACTTCTCAGAAACTGGGGAAGAAAAGGGAAGGACAAGAGCAGCAATATTTCATCTGAAGGAACAAATAATTTCTGATGTTTCTCCCGATGAATATCTATTTATATGAGATGATGGAGAATACACAATATGGAACTTAAAATTCAGCAAAATGCCATGGAAATTACTTGTTTGGAAAGAGAGTTCTGCCAGGCTACAAAGTTATGTTGTTCCAATACCACTTTGAAGAATAAATATAATTGTATTATTTGTGTATGGCATCAGCAACTCTGGAAGTGGAACTTGAAAAACACATTTTAGAAATACTGGTACATTTGTAAAGGAAATTACCTTCTTAGGATATCCCAAGCTATTTGCCCATCGTAATTGTAAGTGGATACTACCTAATTCTACTATCTAAGATAGGATTTATTTAATATGCCACATGATCTTTGATGATCATTTATTCTTAGTTTATCCTATTTATTAGTATTCATTTTTAGAAGCAGCTTCTGAGAAAGATTGGAAGCTTTGGTCATGAGCACTCTGAACAAACATTTTTTCCTCATTTAAATTTACCTGTCTATAATCTTCTTTTTCTTCATTCAGTTCCTTGGCTTTTTTTTCATATTCTTCAAATACTTTACATTCTTCTTCAGTCCAAAGATCCTCAGGTTTGCTTGTAAAAGAAGGTGGAGGAATATCCTGGAAGTATTGAAGAAAAAAATGCTTAAAAAGCAATATTAAGTCTACATCAGCACACTAACAAACTACAGCATGCACTAAATTTAACAAAAGGTATTTTTAGGAAGGTACAAGCCTTAAGTCAAAGTAACATATATATTCTGTTGCTGTGGTCTGTTACTTGCACCAGTAATTTCAGTGTATATATATATTGTACTACACTCACTGGCTTACAGGAATTCACTTCTGGATCTTGTAAAAAGAAATAATTTGGTACTCAAATACTACTGTCAGTACAAGATACACCACATTTTCTGTTTCAGAACCCCAAATCTAACTCTATGCTAGTGCAAACTTCTAAGTGGAGTCCTAATTTTCCAAAACAGATCGATTTCAGAGGAGTGCTTGGGTCTGCCCTACCCTTTTTCTGTGGCACTCCTTCACATCCTTTCCTTCCTCTACTGCTGTACTTTCTATATTTGCTGAGATAAATGAAACACAGTGTTTTTCTGTAAGATCACAGCCATGGATGATAGACCCTTCTCCTAGCAATATAATTGTTATAATGGTAATATATTAGATAGATGCAATGATAGTACATTAAATAGATGATGTTCCTACAGTATTCCACTGTGATAGGAACAGGTGTTGATGGGTAAATCATACACAGGCAGTAGAATTTTGTTGTCTTTTTTCATTTATGCTCTCTTATGGAGTCTGTCTGGTCACAATGGCATTCTACAGTTCTCTAGCTTTCTTCTGTCACTGAGGTTGGGAATATTTGCTGGTTGAATTTTACATTGCCAGAAGAGCCCACAAGCTTCTTAAAGGATATGGCAGAAACACATCTCACCATTTTCAAAATGTCTTCCCTCCTGAGTTCCAGCACTCCACCCATCATGTCATCAAGAGCACGCAGTCTTTCATCATCCTGGGAACAACCACAAAAAATACTTGAAGGTACAAAAGGAAGTGTAGCAATTTCAAGTTTGGGGGATGATAACAGTGTTCAGCTTTAGATTATTCAGTGTGTCACCAGCAGATTGATGCTTTTTGGGGAAGTGTGTGAAACATGCCAAAAGTTTCAGCTTTTTCTGGTAAACAGATGTTCATATGCCAAGTAACTTACTAAAACTGCCATTTTGGCAGTTTTGGAAAGAAAACAGGCATAGGGTACTCCTGGCCTATGGGCAAGCTATAATGAAGGAAGTTGTAGTGTCACTGTCTTATTGTGCATCTGTTTTGGGGCCAGAACCATCTTTGTTTCCTTCCAGATGCACTTTAAAGGAAAGCATTATGGTCTTCTAGTCTGAGCCCTGGAGAACAGAGGCTGCTCAATCAACAAACACAAATCAAGCACAAAGCTCTTGACTGAGCAGTAGCATGAATTTGGACATGTATCTAGTTCCCAGCCACCTGATATGGTATTTTAAATTGCCCCTAAGCACAAGTTTCAAAACTGCAAGTCTAACACTCTATCTTTTCTCCCCCCAGCTGACCTATGTAGTTCTGACTGTAAATAATAGTATGATGGAGAAGGCATGTACCATCTCTACCTACCAGGTTAAATTTATTGTCCCATACTACATTACTGGAATATTTCAGAGCTGCATTAATTAAACAAGCCTAACCAGAGACAAAGGTCTGTAAAATATTTCTCTCATTACCGTAGCAGCAAGGCGTCTTTCCATTTCAAGCCTGGCCAGCATTTCTGCTTGCTCTTTCTCCTCTGGAGTCAAGTATTTCTCAGCCTTAATCTGAAGGAAGAAAATGAAGTTTCTATCAGGGTTCTTTTCTCCAAACGTGATCAGATATGGACTAAGAGCCTTTGGAAAAATGATGGTCCTGGTTTTGGCTGGGATGGAGTTAATTTTCTTCCTAGTACCTGGTACAGTGCATCCCACAGCCTGGGGACTGGAATGTTGGTGGTGAACAATTGGTTTTCATTTGCATCAGTTGTTTTTCCTGGGTTTTATTTCCTGCTTTCTCTTTTTATTATTTTCCTCTTAATTACATTTATGATTATGTTTTAATTGCATTAATTATGTTATGATTATCATTGTCATTATTACTGTGTTTTATTTCAGTTATGAAACTGTTCTAATCTCAGCTCCTGAGTTTTCTCACTTTTACCCTTCCAATTGTTTGCCTCACCCTGGTGAGATGGGGCAGTGAGTGAGCAGCTGTGTGGTGCTTAGTTTCTGATTGGGGTTAAACCATGCCAATGGTGTAATACAAATTCTTAATACTTGCTGTATCTCTATGACAATGTTCCTCAAGATGGAAATTCTCCTTTTGAACAACTACAGCAACTGTATTTAAATATGCTAAAATATAAACCATCATCACTTTTGTTGGTATTAGTTGTGTTTTGTGCATGCCTTTTCTTACAGTGGGATAACATGGACTGGTGAGAGAGCAAAGAGAAATGGAAAAGATTGACCACACAGGCAGATAACTTCAGTGGAATATATTGCATAAGAAATTTGGTATTTCTTTGTAAATAATTAATTGAATTTATAAGTATGTTAATGCTCTAATACTTAGATTTTTTGTTTGAAATCACTTTGTTTCAAAATGGCACTCAGAGAAAATAGAGGAACCCTTAACTGTGGAAGCAATTCCTGAAAGCCCAGTGTGAATGTCAGGAACAAAGAATATCTACCTAATTTATGGGCATTTTGAAAACTTTTAGCAGCAAGAAATTAAGTTTGTATATTCATTTTATTGAATATATTCATTTATTGTAAATTAAATTTTTTTATTCATTTCAGATTGAAACATTAAGGCTTTTCTCCCTACAAAGGAAAGGGAAGAAAATGAGCCAAAAAGATGATTGTAAGTATGATTATAAGTATACTTGAAGGTTTTTCAGTAGTGACACAATGTCTGGAAATGAGAAGAATTAGAGAAGTGGATTTGAATGGGTTGACCAGAAAGATGATTTTTCAGACACCTCTGAATCCTGAACGCTGAGTGCCCGCTCTGGCACCTCATCATCTGTGAGGACTGGCTCCCACACTTCCACTTGAAGTTCAAGCTGTTCCAAGATTTCTTGGATCTTCAGGTTTCTTTCTTTCACTCGTGCTATCTCCTGCTCCTTTTTTTGTACAACCATGTCAAATTCCTCATTAAAAGCGGTTTTGACTTTGTAAATGATATCCTGGAATACCAAAAAGGAAACAGCAGCACTGTTCAGGTCACATCCATCCATGTTTAAACACTATTCCTCAAGCCATCAGAATCATAAATGTGTGTATTTGTGTGTGGGATGGAGATAAACTGGTAAACTCTTTTTGTGAAAATCATAAGGGCAGAGTTCAAGCTTTGTTAAGTGGAGTTGGGCAGATGATATCTTTTTTTTTTTAATTCCCTAGAAATTTTTTATTCATTTTCTTTTACATGTTTAGCATTTAAGAAAGAGTCTGAAAGAAACATGCTGCTACCAAAGCTAGATAAAAAATTAGGCTATCCTCTGTTTGCTTTATTTGGCCATCTTCAGCTGAAAGAAGAAGGAGCTCCAAAGAAAAAAAAACATGTGGCCTGTAAATCTAGATTGTAAATCACAGAGCAGGGAGGCAGAGCAAAAGATGTACTTTCCTGATGCAACCTGCAGTTTGAACATGCTTTCATGGGATTCTCTGACATATGTAAGTAAAATGTGTCAGTTAAACAAACAAACATTGGAAAACGAGTTTTGAAGAACACCTCAGACCTTATAATTATTTTTTAAAGCATGTATTCTTAGTGGATAAATTCTTCTTTTAGCATAAATAGTTGATCTCAAAAAAGAAAAGTAGAACTTTAGGAGGATAAAGCAGATGTCTCTCTTACTGTGTCAATATATTAAAATGCATTATGAAAAGGATACAGATACTCTGAAATTGGATAACCAATTTCAGAAAATCTTGTCCTTCCAAACCCGAGCTGGAAAATCCACAGCACTATGTGCATTTATCAGCTTTTGTCTCAGGTACTCAGAACTGGTGCCACCCTCCATTGTTTAGTGTCAGTACATCCAAAATCTAACAGTGGCTGTGACTGCTGTGAAAACCAACAGACATGAGAGTGTCACTGCAGTGAGACAGATTTCAGAAGATATCACCTTCAATAATATTATCTGATTGAATTTCTGCTCCCTGGTGTGCAAGTCACATTGGTGGTATAGGGTAGATGTGTCCCCACCATACTGAGAGCTCAGGCTTCCCTTTAGGCAGTGAGGTACATCATCAGCAGCCACTTCTGCTGCCTTCTCTTCTTCTTCTTCTTCCTCAGAGTCAGTCTCAAGATTCTTCTTCTGAGCCTGCATATCAGAAATATGGCAACTGTGTTAAGTTTGTATATGATCCGGTGGCACAGGATGAAAAGAAATTCTAGAGGTTATATTCTTCAATTAAGCTCAATGATCAAAATAATCCAAGTTCAAATGATCACATCTGGAATACTGGGCCCATTTGTAGGTTCCCCAGGACAACACTGAGAATACTGAAGCAAGTCCAGTGATGGTCCACTGATATGAATAAAAATTTCAAATATTTTACATGTGAGGACAGACTGAGAGAACTGGAATTGTTTACCCTTAGGAAGGAGAATGCTTGGGGGGTTCTTCTTCCTGTGAGGGTTGTCAAACATGAGAAAAGGCAGCCCAGAGAGATTATGGAATCTCCAAGCCTCACTGGACACAGCCTTGAGTAAATGCTCCAGGAATGTTGGACTAGGTAACTTCCAAAGGGCTTTCTAACCTCAGCTATTCTGTGATTATTTAAGACTAATACATTTTTTTAAACATTTAATCTTTATTTATATTTTTAAATTTTTTGCCAACTTCTGTGGTAAGAAAATAGGCCACAGGAATGTAACGAGATAAAGAAGTGATAAGATGCCAGCTCACAGCATCATGATCTGTACCTTAAGAGCAGCTGTCTCAGTCTCCTTTAACTTGAGAACTTCCTTCAAAGTTTCCAGCTCTTCTTTACTACATTCCTTCAGTGGGTAATTACTCACTTGACAATCCATATGGAAGCACTGCTCAAATTTAAAATACAAAAACCTAAAGTATGAAGTTCTTCAGAATGCTTCTATCAGTTCATTTGTTCAATACCTGAATGCTAAACAGTTACAAAGACTTCTTAAAATGAGGAATAAAATTGAGGATCAATTAGTACAGACAATGTATTAAATACAGTTTTTTTAAAATAATCAATGGATGTCATCTCTTTATCCCTCTTTATCCACAGAATTAAACCAGAACTAGGTTTTGAGGGGTTTTTGTAAAATTACTTGGTCTTTCACTACCCTTGGGATAATCCAGTATCATCACTTTGACTCATCTCCCTCTGTTTAAAATAGGCAAAATCAGTTAAATTTTGCCTTTATGTTCTGTGTAGCAGAAGTCATATGGACTGCACAAAGAAAAATAGTATTTACTTCTCCTCTTAGCAATACTGTTTAAATATATTGTCTGAGAGCAAGGAATTAAAGAGTTCCCTATTGGCTTATCAGCACTCTTTTCCACTTCTGAAGGTAAAATCAGCCAGGCTCAGAAAAAATGAACAGAATAAAAGATTTCTCTGAGCCCTGGGAAGAGGTAAAGCTTTCCCCACCATAAACAAAGCAGAAATGTGTAATTTTGTCTCTGAACCTTAAGGAATAAATAAACTAGAAAATGCCTTAGAAAGCAGAGGTTACCTTAACTGCACGGCCTTTTACACACATAACATCCCAGCACTCATATTTGATTAAATCCTGCAAATAGCAGTAGGATAAATTCTCCATCTCAATCTCCTTCCTCGCCTTTCAAGACACAGAAGAGAAAATAACAAGGTGTGGTGCAAAGTAACAAGATATGGACAATTTGCATTGAGTTATTTAAAGAAGACTAACAGATGAAATGAATTATCAGTGTTTCATCATCTTAGACTATCATTGCTATCTTCTCCAAAAACTATCTGCATAGTACTGAAAGCATCATTTCTATGTGAAGAAGAGCATTCTAGAACTTAAGCAACATGCCCAAGGCCACAGTGTGAGACTCACAATAAATCATATTCCAATTTGCCTTGTCTGCATCAGCAGTTTCACCTGCTTCAAAAAGTGACTTTAAATACTTTTCTGTTTTTCTGCTTCTCCACAGTGAACAGAAACTTTGAGATAATCCTCTGTTATTACTCATTTTTCTCCTTTCCACTGATAGTTTTAAAATGTTCCCCCATCCTGCCATACCCTGGCCACATCTTGTTCAGCCTCTGCTTGTGCTCGTTCCTGTTCTTCTAAATCCAGGTTGAACTCCCAGTGCTCAAGTTTCTCAATGTCTGGCACCTGCTCATTTTCATGCATCATTTTCTGAATCTGTTTTTTTAAAAAAAAATAAATATAAGGAATAAAATGTAATTAGAATGTGAATAGAGGAAATGTTATTTTTAACACTATAGAACTTGGTGTCAGAGAAAATTATTTTAATTACCTACACTTTTAACTGCCTTATGAGAAGAAAGAGAAGAAAAAGCAGAGGAAAGATTGTTAGCCAGGCAGAAATTGGCCTGCTGAGGGGACAGATAGCTCAAGGTATAAGGGGGTTACAAAATATTAATTTGGAACAAAGGAAACTGAGAGGCAGAGAGCAGCTCCTGGCAGTTTCAGCACTGGTCCCTGAAGAAACACATCTCTTTAATACCTGTCTGCTCAGAGTTTATGACAAAAATGTAACTGAGCACTAGAGCTCACAGCCATAAAGGAAGAGCTCTTGTCAACAAAACTGGGAAGTTGAGCCATTACCCTTGTAAGCAACTCACAGTTTCACGCAGCTTTTTAATTCCCATCTGCACCTCTTCCTTCTGGTTAGCAAACCTCAGAGTCTCTTCTCTCATAACCTGACATACAACAAATCCATTGTTGAAAGGCAAAAAAAAAAAGCAAGAGAAAAAAGACACTGAAGTCATCTAAAGAAATATTATCTGTACAGTAAATAAAATGCCAGAGGGGTTAATATCTGAAACTAATTTAATTGGATGATCCTTAGAATTGCACTAGAGAAAACAGATTTTACAGCCAGGTCACATTGTAAACTGGTTGTATGGCAATATGCTTAAAAAAAAGAAAATACTAAAGAAAGACATAATTACAAGTGCAGTGCTTACAGACACATTGAACTGCCAGATTTTTTTAATCCTTGGATTTTTCATTGTTGCAAATTTTCATTGTTTTTATTTTTCATTGAGTAACTTGCTTGGTTTCTGGTAATAATCTGTGCAACTTCTTGACATTTAGAATAAAAAAGTCTTTATAAATCTCTAAAAGAAGTGAATTTGTCACGCTTTTTTTTTGTTTGTTTTTGGGTTTTTTTAACTCCTTGTGTAGAAGTGGTCATCTGGTCTTCAGAGCTCCTATGGTGCTAAGCACCTTCTCTGAGAGGTCCAAATGTGAGAAAGCTTTTGAAACTAGATCTCTTTACAGCACATACTTTGGTACCCCAAGTATTGTCCCCCTTGAAAACTCTGGCTTTGATCAATACTTGTTCTGTGAAAGTACCTTCTGTAGTTTCTGGCCTATCCATGTCACGTCATCGGTGTTCGTGACGTTTCCATCTTCTTCTGTCACCTGTACATGGAAAGATTTCAGTGCTGCCTCCCAAAATTAAGGATATAAACATCTAGCTCAGGTACTTGGAGTGAAAGAAAGATGGAAATGAAAGAAAAAGTGGACTTCCATTAGAAACACCACCACCAAATAAGTGTTACATTTTGTTGCCTAACCAGTCCCCAGATCTGATCCTGCAAACTGTTGCTATTCTGCAAAGCCTTCAGATTCAGATGATTGACTGGACTAATCTCTGTAATCACTACTTTGATTGATTTCAATGGAAAAACACACAATTATTAACACACAATGCACAGCAGTAACATCACACTGGGAAGGACACAACTTCACATGAGGAGAAATTGGTCACAGTTTTCTGTGGCTGAGGAAACCAAATGAAACTGAAGATGTGAATGTCATCTTCCCATAAATATTCCATTTCTTTGATAATACTCTTCCACAAATTACTATTTAAGCATATTCAGCCTACCCTCAGGGGTATTCTTCTACTTTAAAAAAAAGATCACTCTATTAAGGACGATTTTTATCATGTACAATTTTAGGATAATGATCAAACTTTTTTCCCCATAAAAATAATGAAAACACCTTCAATTTCTTTACTGGAAGTGATTTTGATGTGGATTCTGGGTCAGACTTCCATTCTGCCATAGATTTTAAAACAGAATTTTCATCTGAAGTAGACTTGTTCAGTATATCAAGTAGAGATTGCCAGTAAAGAGCAGCTTCCTCAGCTTCAGTTTTCTTTATCTCTCTGGTAAACAGAAAGAGAACTGATGTATTTTTGTATATTACAGAAAAGGACAAAGCATTAAATATTCTTCATAACACAATTATTAAGTTGTTTAAAAATGCCTATTCAATATTTTTGTATTGAGTTCCAAATTTGCATAATTAAGTGAAGTCTCCACGGAAGTAAAAATTCTGAAAGATGGATTACCCATATCAGAAATATTGCTCTGACAGAGTCATCTTTATGCATCTACCTGAACATTTATTTTCCCACAGAAAAGCTTTACTTTCAAGTGTCTCTTACACCTAATATCTGCTAAGAGCTCTCAATAGCCACAGTAGAATCCCCATTAAAGCTCCTGTGATATCTCCTTATTGCTGAGTTAAAAGAGTATCTCAGGAGATTACATCCCTTACATCCCCAGAGAGCCCTTCCCAGAGTTGATTTGAGAATAGTAAGAAGTACCACTATTCTTCTCAGAAGATATTCCTGTATGTTCTGCTGCCATCAGACACAAAGTGCAAGACTTTTCCTGAGCTAGGGAGGCCAGGCTGCCTCTAAAGATGAGAAGAATGATTTTATTTCTATCCAATTCTTCTCCTTATTTTAAGGCTAAGAAAAAGGAAATCTAGAATCACAAGTAGATGCAAAAATTAATCTGTGAGGATACAAGAAATGACACAATCAATATGAGTCTGCCACTTTATACATACTTCCACTTCAGACACACCAGGGCACAGTCATTTTCACTGTTAACTAGGATGAAATTGCCATCCAGGGAGAATGCCATGGATCTAATTCCCCCTCCTTGATATGAGTGACAATGCTTTTGAGCAAGTATATCCTAGAGAAGTCACAGAAGCAATATCAGCAAATATGTTTTTATAATAGAGTATGTCTTTAAATAATTATTATTTAAATTTTTAAAATATTTTATTTTTTTTATGTTTAGATAAAAGTCAATCCAAAAAGGCAATACAAAGTACTTTTAAGCTTAAAAGGTTTGACTACATATGGGACAAGTTTGTAATATATTGATTTTGCAGTAGGTAAAAACAGTAGCAAAATGATCTACTCTAAGATTTACTGAAGAAGGAAATAAGTGGTTTGGATCATTGTATACACATTCATTACAAAAACAATTGTCTTGTATAATGCTATGTCACTTCATTTTCAACATAAATTTTTCTCAAACACCTTCTAGTCAAGTGAAGAAAAGTTTACAGTTAAAGAAAGTGATTTTCACACTCTGTCTCACATAAATCAAACAAAGCCTGTGCCCAGGTGCCCACCTACCAGAGTAGAAGTATTGTAGATAAACAAAACACCATCCTTGGCTGCTGCTGCCAGCCACTGCCTGTTGGGTGATAAATAGAGCAAACCTGATCCAAACTGATTGCTAGGAATCTTCTTTGCTGATGAAAATACTGATAGATCTTCCAACTTACTCTGCCAAACAAGCAAAAGGTTAGCAGCAGTTCAGATGATATCTATGCCTTTTGGAGAAAATTAATGGGAGGTTTGTGGGTTACCACATGCATTGCAGTTTAAACTGTTGGTGGATTATTAAGCTCAGGAAGCAGTGCCATTGCTGTGCTGCTGATTTGCCTCTCATCTCTGCAAAAGGGTCTGGATTCAGTATGTTCGAGCCTGGAATTTCTTGACTCAGAAAGGATGGCACATGTCAAGGAGGAATGCTGACCTTTCACCTTTGTACCTGACTTGACTCCTAAACTGTGGGAGGCCTGTGAGCTGCAAAGAGCTGCACTTCCTCAGCAGGCAATGACAGTGGCTTCCTGAAGCCCCCACTACTTCATTGGGAGGCTGAGCTGGGCTTGCAGCTGAGAATCCTGGGCTCCCGTTGGCTCAGTCCCTTCAGGAGCTGCATATCCAGGTTACTCAGCAGACTGCACAAACCTGCAGCTCCAGCACAGAAGCCACTTGAGAAGTGCCTCCAAACTGTGTGGATTTTAAGAATCAATATAATAGAACAAGGACATTATTTTGCCAGATTTCTGAGTAAGTGGTAGGATACTAAAAGTTGATGAGTATGTATGGAGTAGGTATTTGGAGCAGAGAGGAGATTTCTTTAAGATAATTATCTTGCTATATTAATTTCATCTACAGCCTTTGTTTGCTAGTATTTAACCATCACCCAAAGTAAAGCAACTTCAGAGAATTACCTTTGCAGAGAGGTAGTATTTAAAGATGAAAGGTGCACGGGCACAGTAGCCATACACAATATTACCCTTCAGTCTGACTGCTGAGCTCAAAGGGCAATCCAGATCATACTGCTCCTTTTTCAGGTCACTAGCATTAAACATTCCTTGTTCATTCACATACTTATCATTATCTAAAAGATTGACAAAAGAAAGAGGGAGGAAGATAATACTAATACAGGTGCTTTGTATATCATGTCATTATGAAAATGATCCTCAGCAAGGAGTGAGCATGATGTGAGTTTTCAGGGAAGAGACTGGAAATTAAGATAGATTTAACACCAGCTCAGTGAGTTGTGCTGATGTAGCACACTGCAGTAAAGCAGAACAATAGTTCTACTGGCTCTAAAGAAGTACTAGAAACAGTTTAACCACAGGGATGTGATGATTTGCATACACTAATTTACTCTGCTTCTTGAGTATTATGTCAACAGTGCTAATTAGTTTGCATGCAGGTTCATGTCACCATTGCCTTCATCTGGAACTTGTTTCAGGAGCCTTTGCCATGAGGAACACACAGCTTGGGTGGTATTGGTTAAAACACTGCAGTTCACATATTCAAATGGGCATTTTATTCTTTTTAGTTCCCTAATTTGAGTTTTAACGGGACACCTGAAATTAAGACTGACAAGGCACCTGATATAAAATTGAAATGAAGACAATAACTGTAGATCTTCAGCAGCTTTGAAAATAAAGCCCCATTTTATATATCTAAAAATAGGCACAAAAAAAGGGTCCAACATTAGTGAAAATTTAATAATATACCAACTTTGTTGAAAACTACAAAACTACTTTTTGAAAAGTTTGTAAAACATAAGGCCTTTTAAAAATTAAATGTAAATACCTTGAAAATCTGACACTAGGCTTATTGCCCTAGAAAACACTAGTATCTGTTTCAATTCTTACCTGTTGCAATTGCTGAAGACAGACGAAAAATTTCCAGTCTTGCTTGTTGGACCTCTGCTACATTAAGAAGTACCATCATTTCAACTGAGTCATTCTTTAAGTCAGAAGTTACAGAAAGATGGAGCACTTCATCTGCCAGTACTGGAGCAGGTAAAGAACATCAAAGGAAATTGTTACTGAAGCATGGTAACATTGCTTTTGGTAAGATACCCAGTGACACAAAAGGAGATTGTTCGGAGCACAGCTCAGCTCAGCTCAGGAGCTCTGCCTGCACTCAACTCCACTGGAGGCACTGGGTGCTGGGAATCCCTGAGCACCTGCACATTATTACATTAAACAATCAAATCTGAATTCTCTAGTTTGAATTGTAGAAATTTTGAGGCTGTCTGCTGATGATTGCCAGATAAGGCACAGAAAAACCCTCCTCTAACAAACCATCCAGACAATGAGAACGTGATCAGGCAAATTACAAAAGTTATTTCAGGAGATATAACTCTGTTTGTTAAAACAATTAAAATGATAAAATAATGTCCTTTATACTTAAAATTATGGTGACTTAATATACACAGATATTATCTGTAAGAATACTGGTTTTGGAAAAATAAATTCACAAACTTCAAATTTTTTTTGTGAGTTAAAATTAATCATATTTTATTCCTCACTATCAAACAGGAAAGCTGACAATTTCAGCAGTCCCTATGTTAAAGATCTCTGTGGTAGAAATTTGAAACAGGAGATTACACACAATGATCATAACCTACAGTTTTTTAGTCCAGATTCTCACAAAGTTCTTTATTTGTTTGCCACCACTATTACTTTTGTGCTGGAGCTGTGACCAGTTTGTCAGCTAATCCATTCTCTTCCCTGTCATTTATACATACTCTGAAAGAAAGGTAATATTGGTACATTTGGTATCTAAAATTACAAAGGGGAAAAAAAGGCAAAAGACCAAAACCAAATAACCAATCAAAGCCATAAAAACAAAAACAACCAAAAAGAACTCTGGCCCTTACAAAATAGGTGGGAAGAATATGTTTAGTTCTCCAAGAAAATAAGTAGAATAAAGGTGAATGGCTTAGCCTGACTGTCAAGTATACTTAAAATGAGGAAAATAGTGAAAAGAAAATTTAATAAATGTTACATGAATTACCTATATATCCCAGAACCTGGAATAACTTTGATGGACGAGCATCTAGAATAAAGATGTGTCCTTCTGTAGCTCTTGCAATGAGGAACTGGCCTCTCTGATCATAACTAGGTAAAGTGCAAATCCAAGCAGAAATCAGTTCAATACAGTCAATAAAAAGACTCAAATTATTTCACTCCCATAACTTGCTGACTTAAATTTCAGCTTTGGTTTTACAGGGTTAGGGCCTGCTATAAAGCCCAGTGCTATGAGTGCAGTTTCTAATTGTGAGGGTGCTCAATCTGAAGCTGATCATACCACACAGCACTCTGCATTAACAACTTTGTTAAGTCAGAGTTTCTTTTTTTTAGAAATAAAACTATTACACAGATCTTGATATTGTTTTGGAAAAACACATCTTTGCATTGATTTAATTTTGAACAAGTTGGTTTCTGTATCTATTTTTAAAGTTCTGTCTGTCTTATATAGCTGTGAAAAGGGATACATCTGAGTCTCAAATAACAGGCAGATTTATATTAAAGTTTAACAGTTCAAAATCCACTGTATCCTTTGCAAAGTAGACTAAAATATTCTCAGATTTTTCAGTAATTGGGAGAAAAAAAACCAACAAAAAACCTCAACCAAACAAGAAGAGCTTTTTAGATCACTAGAGCTAATTACAAGAGGACTGGTAAATTCCAGAACTTTAAGCAAATCAATAATTGACAATGGTTACAAAAATCCACCATATAAAAAGAGAAGACCAAAAGGCTTAAACTTAACTTCACAAAACCTTAAATTTATATTCAGTGAGAAATAACCCTTTAAAGTCAGATACATGGAATTGTGCATAATTACTGCATATGGTGATCTTTCAGAAAGGATCTTCTGTGTTCAATTAATCCTTCTTAAAATACAGATTTATGACATTTCTCTCATATAAATCCTGCTACTATTTCTTGCAAGCAGTTCTGAATGTGTTGGGAAAACATAGAAGCTGTTAAAATATTTTAATTTGTTATTTGTAGAATTAAAAACATAAAGTTTTTGTTCAGCTAATATCATTACTCAAGCAATAAATTGACAACAGTCCTACCCTACTACATACTTACTGCAAAGACAGCACTGGAAGTTTGGAAAGAAAAATTCTGTGAACAACTCGTGGAGCTTCAGCTGTGGTAACATCAAGGAAACAGATTTGACCTATTTGGCTCCCTACAGCAACACTGTTGGAGGAGGGACAGCAAGCCATAGAAGTTGCCTAGTTGAGAAGTAGAAGATACTTAACAGTTCAATGTATTTTTATATATAATGCTATTTGTTAGCATGCAATTTCCTTTGCTATTTACAAGTCCCAAAAATTTGAAGAAGAAACCCCAAGTGGTTTATTTAAAAAACATATTTTTAACAAAGAAAGTATTTAGATACATAATGGAAATTTTATCTCTGCTTTGTAACTACACATTAAAAGCTAATTCTGTTCTTTCCAGAAAAAAACCCAACCATTATATCCACTCTCCAGATTTTAAGTGCAAGAACATTCACCTAAATAAAACAGTGAGTGCACTGTTATTTGTACAGCTGTTATAGAAAGGGATTTTTTTCCTTACTGTGTCAGATTTCAGGGTTTGAATGCATCTTAAATCAGGACAAAGCATTAACAGTTTGAAATACTTTTATCAACACAATTCTTAAAACCCATTTTTCATATCAGTCAAGGCATTTAGTTTTTATAATTTTGAAACTTTTCTGTTACTCATTAAAAAGAAAAAAAAAGGAGTACCAGAAAAATGTAGCTATTGTTTACAAAGATGTGCTTGAAGACACATCACTAGGACATTTGGCTGAAACGTTTCCTCTGCTTTTTAGTGAAGATAAAACATGACAGAATTAGCTCAAGAAACATTTCTAAAAGAAAATCTTTAAATCTCATCCATAGATTGCTTAAAGACATCACTGAGCTCTCCTCAGCACTGATTGATCCAAATCTCTGGAATATTAAGCTATCAATTGAAAAATAATGAAGATTTTAAGTATCAGTCACTATACAACCTCCTGATTACATGTACCTCAATACCAAGGTTTAGCTTGCTGAGGAAAGTTCCATCTTCCAAGGACCAAACTTGTACTTCACCTGAAATTGTTACAGACTGTTGAACAGAGAAGAACAGAGTCAAAGAGGATGAAATAACCAAATAGTCTGGAAGTGACTAGTGATCTCCTACAGAATATAAATTCAACTAATCTCTGAGTGTAAAAGATTAAGAGTTACCAGTTTCACTTTGAATTATTTAGCTTTTCATTAGGTCCAGTTGCTGCAAAGTACACCTGCTTAAGGAATACTTTCAATAATTGTTGTACATTCCTGCAGCTACAGGAATGAAACAGATCTTGAAGCAGAATGAGACAATTTAAGGCAAAATATGTAAGCTTGATCAATATTAGCACTCCCACCATTCTGCCAGCAACAGAACAACCTGCTTGTAATTTTACATGCATTGCAAAGGCCTTGAGGTCTTGTTTTCTCACATGAAAAATGATGGCTATCAAAACAATACTCAATGTCTTCTTATATCCCGGCAATTTTGTAATCCCACAGTGAAGTAGGGCTAGAAATCACTCAACCTTCACACTGCTCATACACAGTCAGGTAAAATTTAGCATTCCCATGCTAATGATGAACAAGGAGATTCAGCCAGCTTAACAGAATACAACCCCAGGTTTTCTAGGCTGGCTACTTGGAGAATTCATGGCCCAGAAATGAATTGGTGGCTGAAATATATATCTTTGCAGGAGTAAAAGACAATGAAAAGTAAAGAATTTCTAAGAATGGACAGGTGCATGAGTAAGGCCTTCTTTGTCCCTGGACCCAGGGCTGAGGTATCTCTCAGGATGTTCCAATCTGTGCAGAAGGCTGAAAAGATCAGTAGCAATTGTTGGATAACATAAGTTCTCTGACTTGAATCCATCTTTTGCTCAGCTATCTTCCTGAACAATCTAAGTCACACAAATCAGCAGCAGAACCAATTCAACATGAATTATCCAACCTGCATTCTAAGGCAAGTTCTGGCCCTTTGATAGACTATAGCTGAATGAATGCCATTTCCTTCCTTAATGAGAAGTTACACAACTGTAACAAATATCAGAGCAGTCCTGATTTCTGCAAGGCTTTTCATTTTGTGCCTTAGCAACATATTGGTTACCTGAAAAAGGCCACTATTCTATATTAGAAATGATACAATTTCTTACCACACAGTAGTTGTTCCCTGGAGTAAGAAAATCAGCTGCCAGAAAACAACTGCTGGATGTGTCCAAGAGTTTGACAGCTTCTCCACTACGGGCAGGTTGGTAACTATAGACTGTCCCCTGACAAATAAAGGGAAATAATCCATCACCGAGCTATGAAACTTTTCATTAGAACCTTTCAAAGACTTCAAAGAAAAAAATCCCCATCTTTCTGAGCTTCACTCTTTGAACTTTTATATTTGACTCTAACCTGAGGTAAAAAGTGCCCAGTAGGATTCATCTGAGTTTAGTGGATTATATTAATTTCGACTGGCTGGAGATGGTGTTAGTTCATTTTAGAGCGCTCCAGCTAATTACATTTTCAAGAAGTTTTGTTTCTTATACTTGCTTTAATAAAATAATTTAAACACACTCAATTTCATGCTATTCCAGAAATGAATAAATATTCTAAACCAACACAAAACTTCATGTCTGTGTAGAGAACAACTCTGCTGCAGTAGGTCAGATACACTCAAGCTACACTTTTCTCCCTGTGCAGGCACACATCAAGCCTGGAGTTCATGCCCAGAAGATCCATGACTTGGACAATGGGAGACCCTGAACATGTACTCAACTGTACACACACAGGGATTTCTGCTGGGAAATCTCAACATTAGGTTATATTCCACCATCTGTAGGAGACAATTGTTATGTGCTTCATTAAAAGCCTTTCCAATTTTCAGCAAAAACACAGAATGGGCTATGTTCACTTCTGATATAATTTGTTGACTTGTGAGATTGCATTAAACATTTTGTACTAATAGTATCAGCATATTCATATAGAATTCCAGGAACATCCCATTATGTAGTGCTGTTATCTTAAATGCTGTACCTGGTCAGTGAGAAGCAGAAGACTGGTGTAATCAGGAGAAAATATGAGGCTGGATATGGGCTGTGAGATATCAACACAGATTTTTATCTCATACTGCAGATCTTTGATGTGATAAAAGAGTAAAATGCCCTCCTGTGCAGAAAAGTACAAATCCACATGAGGTCTATGTCACTTACACAGTCTGGCAAACTGAACTGCAAGATCTTCTGAAAATCACTAGAGTAGCAGTGTTTAACTGCATCCCATCTCCAATGGTCTCATTTGTCTTCAGTATGTTTAAATCAAAAGGACTCTAAACTGAGATAATAAATCTATTGAACAGGGTGTTAATACAATTTTTGATAACAACATGTTTGATAACAACAGACTCTCTCATTAGACAATGCTTTAGATTTCATATTGTTGTTTTTGAGCCAGTATAAGAATTTTTCCCCCTCTTAAGCAGGAATGTACAGTAGCATTGTCAGATTGGGTAAGATATGGATTAGATTTTGCACAAAATAATTTGGCCATTTCTACTGGCCATTTTCTCTCCTTTCCTGTTTTTTGTCCATCCTTCTTCCCTGTTTCTCTATAATATTCTTAAATAAAATCAGGATTGTCCTCTTTCACTGCTTCTTTGAGTACAAAAATGGAATCTTTTCAAACTCTGCTCCCCTCCATCAAGTCTTAACAAAGTAATATTGTCAACACCAGAGAGGAACTTTACAGTCCTGCAGCCCTTCAGTTTTTCCTAACTCCTATCTTTGTGGTGAACTCTGCAAATATATTCCATTTGAATGTTGATTTTCACACACTCAGAGAAAGTTAAAAGCATAAAGGATGCCTTACCTGTCCAGCTGCATACAGTCCCTCATTACAAAATGCCATGGCAAGTAAAACTGGGTTTTGCAGATTGTTTGGTTTGCCACCTGAAAGCACAAAACCAACATAAAATATCAAATTTAATTAATTGCAACAATGTGTCACAACTCCAAATCTGGGATGATTTACTATTTATTTGTGAGTAAAAGGATCATAGTCATTTAGGTGGGAAGGGATCCTAGAAGTCCTCTAATCCAGCCTCTTGTTTAGCTGGAGACAAAGCTGACTTCAAACCCAGAAGTTTAAAGTTGGATCATGCTGTCCAGAGTTATGTCAGCTAAGGTTTGAATATACCCAAAAATAGAAATGCTGTATCTTCTATGTGCAACTTGTCCCAATGTCTGATTACCTTCACTGTGAAAGTGTTTATTTCCTAATATATACCCAGAATTTCTGTTGATGCAAACTGTGTCCTTTGCCTGTCTGGTTGTATCTTCTCTGTAACCTTTCATTGGGTAACTAAAGCTATAGTAAAATCCCTCATTTCCTTTTCTCCAGGCTGAACAAACTTAGTTCTTGCACACCATCTTTGTAAGTCATGTATTAAGACTGCAATAATCTTTGTGGAAATGTGCTGAACTTATCCATTCTATCTTTTTTGTGCTGTGGGGCCCAAAACAAAGTGTTTGAAACAAACCCCTAAATCCTAACTCAGATAAATTACAAGTGATTGCAGTTCTAAAGAAATGCTAAAACTAAGCAGTAGGGAACCTCTTCTAGCACCTCTTAGTCCAATTTAAACTAGAACAAGCAGAATTTTTCCACTGCCACTCTTCCTCCTGAGGCTTTTAATTTGGCTGTCTACTAGCACAAAAGCTATTAATCTTTTGTCATGTAAACACATGAGATTGCCAACAATGTGTCTTACAGAGGCCAGTGTGAGATGAGTTTTTCTAACCAGTGGCTTCCAGCTGTACTCACATATTATTACTCCCAGATATCAGCAGTGCTGCCTAAAAATCTATTAGCTTCATTTGGAGGTGGAAATACCTTTCTTTTCCCACGTTTCTTTACGGACATAGGACACCACATCTGCTATTTTCTGCACAAACTCTGCACAAAAGACAACAATTTACAATGTCAACCTTGTTTGTCTATCAATATTGCAGTACAAGTCACTTGTATTCCACTCTACTGAACAAAGGTCAGGTTCAGTACACTAAATCAAGAAAGAGCACTCTTCCTCAATATCTACCATTTCTGCCATCCATGTAACTGAGCAGGCACGGTTCTGTTATTCAGTTTACAGCTGTAAAAAGGAGATAACATGGACTTGGCATGGAGAGTGGTACAGATGCAGATTTATCTTCCTTCTAGTACTAAGTTGTGGTATTCTTATTTCTAACAATGATTTATTTTTTTTTAGATACACTTACAAGGAAACTTGAGCCAGTCTGAAAACAATACCTAAGGGAAATGTTGTGGCTGCTTATGATTCTGTTTGCAACACCATATCAGGAATTCAGCTTGTGCTTAAAGCTGGCCATGCACTTAAGAATTCTACTAAATAAAAACAGATTGCAGTCTGTTTAAAATTAAGCAGAAGCTTCAGTATAACATAAATACAGAGCATTTTGTTACACAGTTTTAGGACAGGACTCAAAGATGAACACACAGGCCAAGGAAAAGCCCAAATGGCAAATATTCTTGTTGCCTTCTACTCAACGGAAAAAACAGTTCTGGTCACACCTCAGGTTTTTATTTCTTCATGATTTCCAGCTCTTGATTTGCTAAATTTAACAGTCTGATAATTTCAAAAAGAGAAATAATGCTGGTTTGTTAGGTTGTTTTAAAAGCAGACTTCCATTTTGGTGTTAACTATCAAAAGTGAAGTCAGGGGTGCTTGCTGCAGCTTAAAAAATCATATACTAGATGTAAACAGAAGAAAATAGGATTACCTGGAGATTATCTATTACCACTAATTCAGTGAAACAGCTCTATGCTAGGAAGAAGTATATTGCAGTACTCCAAAATAGCCCAAAGTATGAACTTCATGTGCATGGTAGGATTGGCACCTTCCATCCCATCAAGGGATGATAGGGTACAGAAAGCCAAAGGAACAATTTGCCCTCTGGATGGGCACAGAAGAGTAGTGGCATTTAGCAGAGGAGACAACTCTGTTCACTTTCTGTGCTTCATACATTCTGCAGTAAAGCCTTACTGTCATTATAAAATAGTCTAAGAACTGGCACTAAGGAATGCTATTAAGCCACACTGCTTCAGTTTTGGTTTTTGAAGACTCAGGAGCCCTCAAAGATCACTTCTAACCTTATCTAACATAATAAATGCAAAATAAAATAAATTATTGGTACTTACCTAATAGTAAAAATAGTACTGCTATTAGTACTACTAATAGTAGCTGGTATATTAATAATTTAATGTTAATCTAGCAGGGCTGGTTAATAAGAGCTGGACTTCTGGAAATATAGTTAATTTAATAAATTTTGATGTATTTACAGTTTTTTGTGTCGGTTTATTGTTTTTTTTTTTCACACAGAAAAATGAAAGTAAATTATTGGGTGTTAAAAACACCCCCACAGAAGCTCAAAAGACATTCTCATATGTTTACTGAACCAATAAAAAAACAGGGTTTTAAAAAACAGCTTTGTAATTTCTGTAAGGTAGAAGAACAGAAGAAAGCAAAAAAAGCTTTCACCTATCCACTTTCCTCCCTGCTTGAATGAAACACACTCAGCTATTTCTTACCAGGTGCAGCTTTTTGTTGAAGAACAGAAACACTGTGCTTGTCAGCATCAATTTCCAAAACATATCCTTCTTTACAGCCCATGTATATTTCTGAGGCTGCAGTCCAGCAGTGGGCAGTAGGATGCACTGACGTCTTAATACGATTTCTAGGCTACAGCATGAAAATAAACAAGTTCAATCAATAATTGACAAATATCTGTAGAAGCTGCTACATACATTTTCAGGTAAGAAAAAAAAGATCATTACCTCAGACTCTGACATCATGTTTAACATCAGCATTATTTCATTCAGTCATCCCTTCACTGAAACCAGTAACCTGACAAAGAACATTCTCCAAAAGAGTATATGCAGATAGTGGTGGAGAATTCATTTCTCTCTCTAGAAGCTTGTTTAAATGATGAATTAAATTTTCAATTAAAAACTATATATTTTTAAATTTGTATTTATCTGGATTTATTCTCCAGCACTTGCATCTGTTACAATTTTATCCCTAGCTTGGAAATCCCTCCAGTATCTTCCTTATCCTTACAAAGATATTGACCCACCATAACAGGGGCACCTCCCAAACTTTTAGGGATAAAACTGTGATGAAATTCAACACACTGAGCCCCTAGAGGGTTCTTTAAATGCCAGAGGGGCAGTGGAAGCCCCAGTTTAAATGGTTACTTATTAAGACCTCACCATGACAAATGTCTTTCAAACTGCTTTTCAGAATATTCTTCTGCTTTATAGCCAAAATGTGAACATGTGGTTCTTGCATATGTGGCAGTACTAAAACATATTTTGTTTGAACAGTTTATCTTATTGTATAATCCAAATTGCTCTGTAAAACAGCTCTGTCTGTCAATCTTTGTGTCATCTGCAAATAAGTGCTAGAAATATCCCTGACCTGGACTTCCCATGTGCCTTGAATTTCGTTTCTCTAAAATAACTCTCATAAATCTGTCATCTATAAAACAGGGAGAACAGAACTTCTCCAGCAAATATTATTAAAGACAGACCGTGGCTTGTTCAGATACAACAGTAACAGAGGCCATAAAAATACTATGATAGAAAGAACCAGATTAAAGAGAATTCAGGGAGAGGAAGAAGGGGACAACCTTGGGAGAACATTTAAAAAAGAGGATTCAAAGCACCATGCATATGTGCAAAAGTGGTGAGAATCACTAAACTATATGATGGATGAAAAAAAGAGAATGGTCTATTATTCTGTAAAACACCTGCTGTCTCACCAAAGGTTCTATAAAAAGACGAAATATGGATGGACTTGTGATGAAAACAGGACAGAGATTCATAAGTACATGGATTTCATCAGCATAATATACCAAGCACTTGCTATATGGTTCTGGGTAAGTAACTTACACTCTATTTATGCTTACAAAGCATTTTTAATTTCTCAGGGGAAAAGTGTTACAGAAATAAAGTATATTAATATTTTCTTTATAAATCAAATAGGGCTAACAGTAATAAATCTATTGCAAATAGGGCTTTCCATCACCCAGAGAAACATTTAATATAGGCATTTTCACTGATTTTATAAGGCTTGAACATCACAAATCCTTGGGAAGGTTGTAACTGAATTTCTGCAAAACAGAAGCTTCCTGTGTAAACACAACTTCTCTAATATTCCTTTGTACCTGCTGTCATGACTGTCTTTACACATAAACTAGGTAAAATATGCTAATCCTAGGAAGAGATTATGTAAATCCCAAACCAGGTTGCTTCTTGGACTGTGCATTGGTATGGTGCTGCATAATACTAATACTAATACTACTAATAATAATGCTGTCTTTGTCTGATTTTCTCTCCCTTTTGAATAGCACCTCTTCAGGAGAAAAAAAAAGATGGATCCTTGCCACAGAAAGTTTTAGAAAAGGACAATGGAATAAAGTTGGTGCTGGAGATGAAGTTGATTCAAGTGGGTTTGATTGTCCTGCTCTGCTCTGCACTGGTGCTGCCTCACCTTGAATATTGTGAGCAGTTTTGGTCACTGCAATATGAGATGTCAATATAAGATATTAAACTATTAGAGAGTGTCCAAAGGAAGGCTAGGAAGATAGTGAAGGGTCTAGAGGAGGAGATGTATCAAGAGCAGCTGAGGTCACTTGGTCTGCTCAGCCTGGAGGAGCCTGAGGGGAGACCCCACTGCAGTTACAACTTCCTTGTGAGGGGAAGAGGAGGGGCAGGCACTGATCCCTTCTCTGTGGTGACAGTGACAGGCCCCGAGGGAATGGCCTGTGTCAGGGGAGGCTTAGGTTGGATATTAGAAAAAGATTCTTCACTAGAGGCTGGTTGGCCACTGGAAGTGGTCACAGCCCCAAGGCTGACAGTTCAATCAGAATTTGGTCAACACTCTCAGGCACAGAGTGTGACTCCTGGGGATGGCCCTGTGCAGGGCCAGGAGCTGGGCTCGATGATCCTTGTGGGGCCCTTCCAACCCAGCATATTCTGTGATTCTGTGGTAAAGCACATTTAGAAAACTCTGATCTAGAAAAAATCTCATGGAGGAAAGAAAAGGATGGAAAGCTGTAGGATATCTCAATTCCTTTCCCTCTGCTGCCCCGCTGTGGTTTCACTTGGGTACATGGCCAGGCTCAGTACGTGGTTCTGAGTATGGAACTGACACACTTCCAAAAAGCAAACAAGCAGACTGGCAATGGGCTTGCTTTTCAGTGCTGAGGTGTTGGAAAGTGGTGCTTAACTTGACAGGACATAAGCATGTGATTTCCCTCCAGGGTCAGGGCTTAGAAGATCTAAGAGTGCTCAGTTTTTCTGCTCAGTTAGAGATGGAGTTTATGTGCACAGGCATGCATGGAAGAGAGAATTAATGCTGTAAGGCACAATAAATTCAAGTCCTAAAACAAGTTACTCAGCTACCACAGTTTGGGGCAAGGTGAAAACATGCCAGAAACAGATTCATTGTCTCCCAGTGCTAAACTGTGAGTGTAGAACCTTACAGTTTAGTACACAGGAAACAACATCACCACCACAACAAAAGGAACAAGAGCCTGTATTTCTGAAAAAAAAAAAAAAATTCATTTCTAAATAACTTGTTGTTCATTACCTACCAATGTTGACAACCAAAATACACTCATCTAACAAAACTGGAGAGTAAATAATTATCAAAATATTTATCATGTAATTTGAAAGATTGATGATCAATGAAGACTATTAGAGCAGTTTACTCTTACTGCAGAAAGATTTCTATGGATAAGGAGAACATAATCGCACTGAAGGTGCTAAAAAGAAATCCAGGTTTTCCTGAAGGCAGTTGCAAATGCAAAGACCCTACAGATGTTTCTAGTACATATATCTAATATGGGTGAATGCAAAATGTTTTCCATGTGGAAAAGTTCACAACCTGTTTCTGGAAGTTCAAGTGTAAGAACCAACTACTACCGAACAGAACAGCATCCCTTCAAGGACAAATTCTATTAAGCCTCAAAGACCTTATACAGGAACTGCTTTTTCTCCAATACTTCTTGTAATTCATTTTACAAAATAAAGAACAAAGTGGGTTTTGTGAAATTCGTCATCTCCACATATAAGGGCAGAAGAAAAGGGCAAGGCACCAGATGAGGATTATCTTCACTTTCCATGTTCTAAGTGATTTCAAATATGAGCAGTTCACATGTATTTAGAATCAATTAAGGATATTTGTTTATAGTTCTCAATTGTCCTGGAAATCACAGGAAACCAGTTACACAGTTAAAAACCTCTACCACTGTGAAAGCATGAGGCAATGAAAAGAGGATGAGGTCAGGAAAACATAATTTCCTGTATTTCTTGATTCTGCTTTGTACAGTAATACAGACCTCCCATTTGTCCATTGAGAAGATGTAGTATAATGCCAGTGTCATCTTATGCATTTTTGGTGTCTCCTATATATCACAAGCCACCAAACAGAAATGCATGGTCTTTATCTTAGAAGAGAATCCCAGAATGTTTTCACACTTCTAGCTGGCAGTCAGGTGAAAGTAAATTTCAAACAAAATGAAAACACTTTTGAAGTCTCTAAAAAGAGGCATCTTAAGGGAGGATAAAAAGTAAATAATGAAACACAAGTGAGACAAAGGGCAAGGTTCAACACTTACAGTGGTATGGGAATGTATTTCAGAAGCAGGGGCTCCTGCCTGGCGTAAAGCCTTCAATGTTCCTATAGCCTGAGACATTTTCCAAGTCAAAAAGAAAGCAAACCCAAAGGGAAGCAAGGATATGTGAGGGTTACTATCAGTTTAGCATGGGAATAAGTTTTCAAGGTTTCAGCAGCTCATTTTAGCTTGGACACAGTTAAATGCTGATATACTTCACACTGCTTCTGGGATAGATCCAAACCTCCACTGCACAGATAGATGACTGTGCTAGGACCTGTGTCAGACATCTCAACACTGTACTCACTATGAAGCAGCATTGTCCCTTCTCAGTCTCCTGGCAAAATGGATTTCAAAAATATTGTTGAGGTAACAGATCCATTTACTGGGTTGTACATATTTAACAGGCATTAGTATTAGGATTTATTAATTTGTATAGAAAGTATAATGATTTGGAATAGTAAAAAGAAAAAAAATTCAGTAACTACCACAAATGTTTCTGCTTCATCTCCTTCCAGTCCAGCAATGGCTGAAACTGGCAAATCAGGGCCATAGTATGGATCATCATTACGAGAAGGTGGGAAAAACAAATCCTCACGAGGACTCACGGCCCCATGTTCATCGGGGAGTTCCACAGGGCTGTGAAAAGGCAAAAGACACAGTCTGAGAGGAAGAAATATTAATAATAAATGGTGATACAAAACAGAGAAGCTGTTTTCAAAATGGGCTTTATTTCTGCAAAAGTGATGGAGGAAAAGTGAGTGTGCCTGTGTATTTACATATGCATTCTGTAATGTCAAAAGGCACAAAACACTTCAGTATTTTTTTCAGATCACAAATTAAAGCCTTGTTTATACTTTCATTAGTGTGACTGTGTCAGTGGCAATATGTTGATTACATTAATAGTTAATGAGATTAAAACAGTTGGGAATGGTAGAGGTAGCTTCCACCTTGAAGCATAGGTTTTATATGTCAAGGACTCCAACTTGAGTGATACATGCTACTTTTCTACCAACCTCAAAAAACATTTTGGCATAAATAGATTCTAGTTTTGCTCTGCTCAGTGAATTGCATTGACAGAGCCATCCTCTCTGGACCTGTAAATTAGCCACAGAAGTTGGAAATCACATTGAAAACTGACACTGCTTTTGGTACAATTTGTGATTACAAAATATTGTTTAACTATGCTTACTAGGAACAAATTGATCCAAATTTTATGGTTTTATAGCTACAAAAGCAATGCTCAATGTAGCCATTTACAGAAAAGCAGTCCAGGCACTACCTTTATTCAGTCACACAGCTTTTGATCGAGGCTGCCAAAGCAGCTGATTAGTATTAGCTCCATGGTGTGCATAATCTGGTCATGTGAGTACCAAGAAATGAAAGCATATATTTAATTCCATGGCTCGACTAGACAGATTTACAGCAGTTAGGATTTAGCAATTACTGACTGCAACTGCTAGGTGAACTAAGTGGGACTAAATCCTTTGCAAACGGGTGTGTGTTGCTAGTCTTTGTTATTAAAATGTACTTGTGGGTTTTGCTCTTAGCCTGAAGGGTGTTGCACTCACTGTCGTGTAAGGTGATGCTCGTCCTTACTCCTTTCAACGCGCCAGACAGTAACGGAGCTCTCGGCAACAAAACACAGCTGCTGCCAGTTCATGGGGTTAAAACTCAGAGAGGTTCCTGGTAGCCCTGGCTGAGACTTACTGCACAGGAGGATGTTTTCTTGCCAGTTCCTTCATTAAGGAGAATAAAAGAAAATCAAATCCATTAAACAGGTAAAAAACACTGCGGCCAAAGGTCTGGATGTGATTATGACTCATGTTCAAGATCCAGTTTGGAAAACAAATATTTTATCACTGACAAAAAATTTCTGCTGTCAAACAAGTTAGGCCCTCTTGAGAATGAAAAGGATGTGGTTAATTAGCCACACATAAAATTATTACTGCTAGAAAATGATTGAATAACTGACATTTTAGAAATATTATCGTGCATTCCCTTTTGTGAAAAGACCAATGGTCAAGAGAAATGGACTTTTTTTTCATTAGCTCCATCAGTGACTACTCAAATGGGCCCAAACAATTAACTCTTCAGCACCACAGCCTTGCTTTTCCAATCTGTAATGACTGCAATGCTTGCAGCTGGAAGGTGTGATAATGAGGAAACAAACCACAGTCAGCCTATGATTATCTGTGGATTAATTACCTAGGTAATAAAGTGATTGTGGTGTGAGTGCAGACATATGAGCTATGGCTGCATTAACTAACTTGGGCACAAACCAGGGCAGAGTTTGTGTGGGGCTGCTACGTACAGCTGACAGAAGCCTGGGAATCTGCTTTCTGCTGACTTTTCTTTTGTCCAGTATAACCTATTTTATGTTCTCTTAATTTAATTTGCATATTTTTTCAATATCCTGATTAATATTTGATAGCATTTGCATTTTTAGGTGCTATTCAAGAACTGATTAACGTAATTTGGAGAAAATGGTTAAAACTCTTTCTTAATTTATTGGACAATCTATCTGACTGCTAATCTAAATAACATTTATAGCTTTAGTATTTGTCATTATTGCTGAGAGGGAAAATCTAAAATGCATACACTGCTGTAAATGGATTCAGTATAATCCCTTAACCTGGCTGTAATAAATTCACTCACAGAAAGGATCACGAAGCAAACAATGGTTAACATTTATAGCATATGTAAAAATGGGAATTATTCACATATATGCAGTAGCCCTCATTAAAATTACAGGAAGATATAAACTACAATTCTGACTTTTAAAGATATCAGTGTATCTTGCTTTCTAAAGGTCTGTTAGCATGTTCTTGTCTCATACCTACCAGATAATGCCAACAGGGTTTTACAGTAGATAATCTACTGAGATCTGAAACTATGGGGAAACATGTATCTGAAAAGGAATCTGACATTAAGCTTCTCATTTGAACAGAAAAGAATAAATATTAGGGATAAAATATCTCAGATGAAAGGCAGCTTTTAGTTATCCACGAGCTCTTTATATTTTGAGACTGACATCTTTCAAAACATCTCTCTTACCACTGATTCCAAACTAGCTGCTTGAAGTACTGGGGCTGTGCAATTGTCATATAGTCATGACATCCAATGCTCAACATTGTGATTTCTGTCATACATATCTTCAATGAATGCACAAGATAATCCAATCAGAGAAATGAAGGTCCTGATTTCACAGTAATTCACACACCTCTGTTTGTTACAATTATTACACATTCTAAGCTTAATATTCTAATGCAATTGAATGTTGTTACTAAATTCTTTGTGACTTAGGGTGGTTTTTATGACAATTAGCTGCTGATAGTTGTAACATGCTGATTCAAAATGGCTAAAATTACTACTACTTTAAAGTATTTGCATATTTCTAGGTATTTCTGGTTTTAAGAATGATCTAGAAAAGTCTTTCAGGATGATGCATTTTTGTTTAAGAGTATACAATGAACACACTGGACCATGTGTGTTACTTCTGCTGTAAGTGACAGGTGTGTGAGCTGTCAGGCCACTGAGGCTTTGTTGGTTTCCAGTGTGATTTACACAGACATCCTTGAATTACTGTGTATGATCAGAGTTCACAGCAAACATTGTTCTTCAGAAGGGATAAAGAATCCTCATCTTGCCTCTTCACTTATAATTGTACAAGAAAAATTAATCAGTAAACTGAGACTACACTGGCTATTCCTTACATGTCCTTGCTTGCCTTTATACTACTCCACCCTCCCCATTTATTTTGAAGTGCTCAGACTCCACAGTCAATGGGAGCTTGCTGGCAATGGAGGCAAGAGCAGGACTGTATTTTACAGTACAATTAAAATAGTAAGTATTCTACCTTTCTGTATCTGCACTGCATTATATATTTCACATCAATGAGCAGAAAATTATGATCTAACCCAGTGATGCAAGGTAGTGTAGTCACTGAGCAAAATTATAAGCCAGAACTAAGATCAAGCAAAAGTAATTAAGAGGACCACTGAACAGTCCAGGGGGACAAACCAGTGCAAATCAGTTTAGAACCTCTTCTAAAAACTTCCTTTTTTCAGCAGGCAATTTTCTTCCACACACAGCATGGTGCTCAACTGCCAACAGTGAGCAGATAATTAACTGATGCTGAAGGCTCTGGAAGCACTCCAAAAAACAAAATTTGGAAGAAGGTAGAAGATAACTTTGCTACAGCTAACAGCCATTTTGACTAGTGTTTACTAATACTAAAAAATAAACAGCAATTTTGGTACAGAAAGTTTGCAGACAACGATAAGTCAGGAAAAAAAAAAAGAGATGAAGGCAACCAGTATGTGTTCCACATTTGTTAACTTAATCTATGCTAAAACAGTAGTCACACAAAATTATGAATTAAATACAAATGGCATCAGAGAATTTTTTTTACTCTTACCATACTGAAAGAACAAACTCTGGGATAGAAGAGTAACTGGCCAGATATGGGCCTGTGAAACTAAATGCAAGTAAGGTATAGTCCAGCTGAGCATCACCTGAAATGTAAAAATAAAGAACATGGTCTTTGATTGTCCCAGAATTTATTTTATAGTACCAAAGATACTCTTCTCACTTCCTTTATATCCCATTTAACTCTTTAAATATTCTACAGGCCCCTGATTTCTTTGCTTCACTGCAGATTTTTCTTTTGATGTAATAATAAGAAAATGTTCCCTATGTATCACTGCTTGGAATTGTTTCCATTTTCTTTCCAATAATACCTTGAACTTCTAAAGTTTTTCTATCCAAGTCCCACAAAATCCTTTGCAGTCATAATTTTATTCATATACATGAAAAAAGCAAGTATGATCCTTATTTAAATAGCAAGGGAACTGAAACATGAATATGGTAAGCAACTAAACTAAGGAGAGAAATTACATGAAGCAGGCAAAAACATACATTAGATCCTGGACTCCAAATTTTAACTGCAAGAACCCTCATCCCTCTCACATCCTGGATTTCTCATCTGGCTTTCAGAAGTCTGCTTGGGAGTCAACAGCAGTATGATTTTATTGCTTCTTCTGACTACATTTTCCTAAAACTAATTCCACTTAACTCCTTTCTTTTCCTTTTAAATTAACTTCATTATGTATGGTCATATTCCTGTCTAGCTTGAACCTAAGTAAAAGTAGTGCAGTGGAAAACTCCTTCCACTGCCTCCCACGAATCTCATCAAGAGACAGTTCCCTCTCACACTGTTTTTCAAGTCTAATTAAAAAAACCCAAAAACCAAACCAACTTCAGAAACTGAGGATTACAGCACTGTTTCAATGGGGTGATGATGATGAGGGTGTACCACAGCAGTACCTTTTAGCTCTGTCCGTTTACTCAGCTCTGGGAAGGTGTAGATGTGGATGCTGGGATTCAGCTTGCGGTCGGAAAAGGCCACCACCCGACTGCTGGCACTTGCTGCAAAGGCTCCCACCTGGCCAGTCTGACACTGCACTGCCCTTGTCTTCTTTGTTTTGATGTCCAGAAAGAGGATGTAATTACCACAAGGGTAGCAGACAGTTTGATTGTCGATAAAGCCAAAGTTGTTGTTTGAGAATCCCTGAACCCAACTGAAAACAGAGCAACTGAATGTTAAAATGTTAATCAAAGACACACATTTCTCAAAACACTGTGCAAAAGGGAACGTTGTGGCCTAGGTTACACTGAACTGATGCTTGGGATTTGTTAGACTCCTCCTCATACCAGTGTTGCAAAACCACAGTAACTCAGATCTGGTATTCTAAGCCACTAGTTCAGCATTTCCAGAAACATATGGTCAGTCTTATCCTGATGGAGCACAAAGGACTGGCATAAGAACATTGAGAGATGCTTTTATTTCTGTCAGTTTTCACTAAAGTTAGCCAAGTTCACAGGCTCTGGTTTCACACTCAAATATCCCAGCAAAGGGTATAACTTTATTTGAAAGAATTGCATGGGTACAATCTATGCTTGGGACCCAATTGTGTTTGCTTAACCTTTCTGCACTTCATCTCATGTACATAAAATAAAAAATAAAAAGGTACAGCTTCTGTTTATGTGAAACAAACCAGGAGGACTGTTCTGCTTTAAAGACTCCAGTACTTCAGCATACGAGAACTCTGGAATGTAAACAGGATGTGTTACACAAGGACTGAAATAAATTACTGAAGAGGACTCTGCTTATGAACTTACAACATGTCAACAAATTCCTAACTGCTTGCAGATGTTTTTACTTTCCAAAAAGTGTGTGGACAAACATCAGGGTTGTCTTACCAAAGGGATTTGCATTCACCACTGAGTGAGGATGTCAGTTTAGCCTGCTGGTACCATGGCAGGAAAGTTCCAGCAGTGTAACAGACACCCTCTGGGCACAATGTTAGCATCTCCTCTTTGAATTATCATTCAGAAACATCCCACCCCTGCTCTTTTTCCAAATCAGAGAATTTCACTGGGAGAGACCTTTGCTCTCTGCAATGACCAGAAGCATTTTTATGCTCCTCTCACAAACACAAGTCAATCATAGAATCAGCTCAGGTGCTGATCCTTTGTACCCTTAGCAGCAGATGGTACTACAGCCTCAGAACTCTCATATGTAGGAACGTTTTAAAATTACCAGTCTTGAGCTAAATTTATGTCCAGCAATAACTTCCCATTATCTTTTCTGAGGAGTTTCTGCTCTTGGTTCTTTTGCTACACAGCAGAGGAATCAAGTAGAGACAGAGAAGAGTGGGAGAACTGACAATGTGCTTGAGGAGATGAACTGAAAGCCCTGGCACCAGGGGAGACATTTCAGCTGATGTTTTTCTTCATACAAGAACAGGTTGTGTGGGGTGCCATGGCACATGAGACCTCTCTGAACCTGTTTACAGGACTAGCTCTGTACTCTTCTCCAACACTAGGTCTGAATCAGTGGAAATGATTTCTAACTTCTGTTTGTGGAGGTAAAATGAAATGTAGAAAACTTGTATGCAGGGATAAATTTACGAGGTGACGGTGCAATTTATCATTCTTACACAACCAGTAAAGGCCTAAGGGGACAAGGGTTCAGGCTGTTATGTATAAAAGAGATAGACAGATAGATAGATAGATAGATAGATAGATAGATAGATAGATAGATAGATAGATAGATAGATAGATAGATAGATAACTTCTTTAATGTGCGAGCAATCTGCTCTGAACAGGTTTCCCAGACAGGCTGCGGAGTCCCCTCACTGGAGCTCTCCCAGAACCGTCTGGATGCAATCCCATGGACCATGCTCTGGGATGAGCCCGCCTGGGCACGGAGGTTGGACCAGAGACCCACTGCGCTCCCCACCGACTCCGCGGTCCTGTCCTCTTTGGAGAACGGAGCTGTCCTGACAGAGCCGCCCTGCCCTCACAGAGCCGCCCTGCCCTCACAGAGCCGCCCTGCCCTCACAGACCCCGCCAGCGCAGCCTCCCTTCCTCTCCCTGTCTGACCGCCCTATTCACGGAGCCGCCGCGGGGTGAGCACAGCGCAGGGCACCGCGCACCGCCCCCCGGACTCAGGAGCGTGTGGGGGCTGTGCCGGCCGCCCCCACCTCACTTCCAGCGCGGCCCCCGCGGTGCAGGCGGGTCCCTCCATGGCTCCCTCCATGGCTCCCCCCGCGCCCGGCCCCGCCGCCATCGCCACCCCCGCGGGGCCCCCGCGCCCCGGCAACAGCAACGGCGCCCGCCATTGGCCGGGCTCGGAGCACGCAGCTGATTGGCCCGCGCCCCCACGCCAGCCAATCAACGGGCACGGCGTGTATTAACCGGGAAGGGGACGCCTATGGGAGCGTTCGCCCTCAGGCGGGGCCGTGCCGAGTGTGAGGGCGCTCGGAGGAGGCTCAGTGTAGATAACACAGGGCGGGTCTGCCCCTGAGCCGCTGATATCTATGGCCCTTTAACCTGGGTAATCATTGCTGCTGAATCGAGTGTAAGAGTGCATCAGCCTTGGGGGAGAGACTGGGGGTTCTGTCTCGTGGTCACCCTGCGTGTCCCTGCACCTGGTCCAGTGCCATCTGCCCGTTCCTCTGCAGGACGGCTGTACCCATTTTCCTGTTGCCTCTTGTGTCTGTCTGGAGTCACCATCCCTCAAAGTGTTCAGGAGTGGTCTGGATCTGGTGCTGGGTGATGTGGTTTAGGGGTGGCAGTTGGACTTGATGAACTTGAATTCTCTTCCAGCCTTCATGATTCTGTAATTCTATAAGGTACAAAAGTTTTTCTTGGATTGTGTACAATAAAGCTCTTGCAGCTTCAGAGTGAGCTGAGGAGAAATTTTCCCCAGGAACAAAGTGAAAGTACAGCTGTAGCCTTTCCCTGTGTACTTGAGGCTTTTAGCCTGATAACACAGTAAGAACCTCCATGTATTTAAAAAACAGATTTCCTTTCCTAAGGGAGGATTGTTATTTACAGTGTGTTGCTTGTGTTGTCTTGCTGTTACTTCCCTGTACAGTGGCAGTGTGCAGTTTTGCAATTCTGGTGCACTCCCAGTGCTGGAGGGCAATGATGGAGAGTGGCATTCCTGTCCAGAGGCAGCAGGACAAGCCCAGTCCTTACCTCTTGTCTCCACAGGCACTCCATGTGCCAGGCAACACTAGCAGAGGATGAGGAAGTGGTTTATTTTCTTTGGTACTTCTGAGGGCTTACTGTAGCGTGTGAGTCTTGTGATGCTGGCTTGAGTTCCTGCATGCCTGGTGGTGAGATAGAGACTGCCTGTGTGTTTCATAATTGCTATGAGAAATTTCAAGTTAATTTTCTCTATTTTCATCACTCCAAATTTTGCTGAATATTTCCTAAGGATCAGTAGTAGGAGGAATGAGGGCTATGTCCTTTAACACAGTAGTTTGGGTTTTTTTATGGTAGGAGAAATTATTTTATTGGCAAAGAACACTCTCTGTACAGATTCTGTTTGCCTAGGGCACGGCAGACTTGTGCAACAAATTACCACTCCCTTTTAGTGCTGAGTTGCTCAATATATACGTAATCAGGCAGCAGTGACTCAACAGAAATCATGTTCCTCCATTGCAATGGTTAGTGGTGTTAAGGTCATGGTTACGTTACTAGTGACCATCTTGGGGTTTATCTGCAGGTGAGATCACCACAGAAAATACTGGTGTCTTTGTGATCTGGTGTCTGAGGCCCAACTCCAGTGACAAAACCAACCCAAAAGTCATCAATAGGTAGAACTTTCCCCCGTGCAAGCAGGGATCCACTGATGAGAATGGAGAACGCTCTATTTGCCTTGGGGGTTTGACAGAGGAGTGTGCATTGCCAGGAGGGCCAGGATTTTCTCTCCCTTTGGCAAGAGCTGTGTCAGCCCACTGGTCCCTACAAATTAATTCCTATTAATGTACATTTCCAACCTGAAGACTGATGTGTGGAACCACAGAAAGGGAATCCCTTTACGACTGTGGTCAGAGGTCAACTTGGACATTGTGTGAATGTGTGAAGCTCATTAAGAGGAAAGCACCTCCATTTCCATTATTATACTCCAAGGAAAGGCGGTACAAAAGGCCCTGTTGTCCTAATCTCAAGGGAAGAGGGAGCAAAGGGATGGAGAAAACTTCAATCTGTGCTTTGGTTCTTTTGTGTGCTCTATGCACACACTGATGCTCCCACAAATCCCCTGTTTGCAGCACCAAGCATGAATCCCTCTACGACTGCATGGTAGTAATTAAGTGAGATTTAACTTTTGCTGGGCCCTCTTGTCTGTTGGGTTGTTGTCTCTTCTCAGGTTTTTATCATGAAGCAGAACAACTGCAGGAGAGAGAAACCTTTCTTGTTACTCTCAAGGTGGGGTCGGATCGGTTTTGGAGGGTGGTAGGTGAGGCAGGAGGAGGCGCTGAGGGGAACCAGGTGCCTCAGCAGCTGCTGGAGGCATTGCCTATGAATACACCTGGCCCGCGGGGTGGAGTTCGGCCGTGGATGTTGTATTTCCACGGGATGTTGTATTTCCACGGGAGTGCCAGAGGTGGTTGTGCTGTTATTTGTGACCAAAGAGAAGGAGAGCAGCTGAACAGAGCCTGTCCCAGCTGGGTGGGGAGGGCGGCCAGCGCAGGGAGAGCCCGCCGGGCAAGCTCTCGGGGTCAGCAGAGGGCCGGGAGGCAGTGGGAGGAGGGAAGGGAGGCCGGAGAGAGGCGGGGCCGGACACCCGTCCCCCCGGCGGGCGGCGCCGGGCCGGGGCGGCGCGGAGGGGCCGCCGCAGATCGCTGCGTGTCGCGGGGAGCCGTCATGTCTGGCGATCAATCCCGCAGCCTGGGCAAGGGTAAGCGCCGCGGGGCTGGCACAGCCCGGGCCGGCGGGGCGGGCGGCTGAGTGCCGGCGGTGACAGCCCCTCTCCTGTCCCCGCAGGTAGCGCGGCGCCGGGGCCCGTGCCCGCGGGGCTGATCCGGCTCTACAGCATGCGCTTCTGCCCGTACGCGCAGCGGGCGCGCCTGGTTCTCCGCGCGAAGGGCATCAGGTGAGCTCTGCACCTCCCCGCACCCCGGGGCCCGCGCGGAGCAAGCGGCGGGCCTGGCGTCCTCGCTTCGCTAAATCAAACGTTCCGGAACGAACTGATTGAGAAGAGGCTTCTGGGAGTGATTTTGCGCTAAAGCTCGAATAAACAGGCTGTGTATGAAATCAGCTCCATAAAGGCTCCCAAAGTAAAAACCCCAAGCTGATTTTCTTTTGTAATTCTTGCCTGTGACAGCTTGTTCTGAGTAAATGTAAGTAGAGACGTAACATAGGCTTTTGATGTGAGTAGCCAGGAAAATTCTGGAATCTACGAATAGTTAATGTTTCACTTGTACTACTGCCCAGCAAAACACAATTCACTGACTAGTGAATGACCTTTATAAAAGAGGAAATGTACCATGTTCCTATAACATTGTCTTGTTCTTATGCTGTAGTAAGTTAATGAGATTCAATGCTTGTGTTTGTTTCTTTTTCAAGATATCCATGTCATTCCAGCATTCTTAAACGGAGTCTAATGTATTCCTCAGTTTACAAATTAAAAGTAACTGTTTTTTCCATCTTTTCCTGATTCTACCAAGTCCAAGGCCTTCCAGAGGCTTGTTAACCAACACAGGGCTTCAACACAGGAGTTCATGTTGGAATAGGGAATGCTAACAGGTCTCCTAATAGTAAGTTGAGAGTTGGGTTAGTTTTTGTCTTTGGACTGATCTTGGAGCTTTGAGGTTTGTTGTAGCATAGTGATTTTGGAGGGGTTTTATGGCTACCTAGATGTGGTAGTTGCCTTCTGGTAACTTCTCAGTTGTGTTTAGCTGATTTGCTCTTTGGTGTAAGGGCAGGTTAAGGTTCAGGTGCATTTCTTAATTTGGGTGTAGCTCATTTGCAACCAACTGCTTCTTTCTTAGGCTGCCCTTGAACTCAAATGTGATAAGTGTGCTGAGGTCTGGTCTTTGTCTTTAGCCTCATAGTTGGGTGCTTGTTAAACTAATAAAAGACATGCATACAATCTGCAAACAACTCATTGCAAGTCAGTGCATGCTTTCTCCAGCAAAGTGTGGCAGTAGTTCTGTGTCAAAGGATTAGTCCTGTAAACAACTTTAAAGAAAACAAGGCAGTACTAGGGCTTGAGGGTTGAGTCTCTCACCATGGTATGGGGTGGACTGGAGCAGAACTGAGCCTGTCTGGGTCTTGTTTCTTTTGCTCTTTTAGCCATGAAGTAATCAACATCAATCTGAAGAACAAACCCGACTGGTTCTTTGAGAAGAACCCCTCTGGGCTGGTTCCTACTCTGGAGACCAACAAGGGCGAGCTGATCTGGGAGTCCCCAATCACCTGTGAATATTTGGATGAAGCATTTCCAGGGAAGAAGCTGATGCCTTCAGACCCCTATGAGCGAGCCTGTCAGAAGATGCTCTTGGAAGACTTCTCAAAGGTGCTGTGGGATTATGTTTCTGACTTTACCATTGCACCAAAAACTGCAGCTCTGTTGCTGATGTTGCAGTCATCCTTTAAGGCAGATTTTGTCTGGGATGAGCATTTAAATAAGCAGAGGGGATATTTGGGGCTGAATTGCTGTGTCTGAATTACTCCTAAAATTACATGCAAGGTTGGATGCAGGAAGGCATCCAAGCTAGTGAAAGTTTGTATGACTGAGGTAGGGTTTTGAGCATCCTACAGTACAGCAAAAGTAGACCAAGCCAGCTGTGTGAGACCTGGGAAGTGACAATGGCTGTATTTTATTCTGATCCTTTCTGTAGGAAGTATCATGTGATTGCAGGATGAGGGCAGTGCCTGACAGAGCCTAAAACCATGGACAAGAGATGGCACGTGGCTGTAAACATGGGACATGTACAGGGTTTTGGCTCATTTGGGGTTCAAGCTGGTTGACTGGAATTAACCTCTCTGTACTAGCATGTGATTTGAGTAGTCTAGGAAGTGAAAGAAGGCACTTGGAAATGAGACAGGAGAGAAAGCAACAGAAGATACAAAGGGATGTGGACAAAGAAGGGGAATAGAATGGAGAATATATTTGCAACAGGCCTTTGTAAACAGACTGAATGGAAAAAGGGAAGTATGTTGCAAGAAAAAAAATGTGTGGATGGGAAACACCCTTCTTTTCACAATTCTCTTCTTATTACAAGACTAAAATTTATTACTATTTGTATTCATTCTTCCTCTAGGCTTTTGCTTGCCTTTTATGAAGTATAGAAGATTTTTATTAATGGACTTTATGCAACTCTTTCAAGTCAAATCTCTCAAGATTTGACTTGCATTTAATATCTTAACATCTAAGTTAATATTTTAATTCTTGAGTGATTTGCCTGTAATCTTGTAATAAGTGCATTAAAAACTTTATACTTTCCTTTGTATAGATAACATCTTTGGTTTTCAAGCATCTTCTGGCAGTCCAAGATGGACAGGACACCACTGCACTGAAAGCAGAGATTGCTGAAAAGTTTGGCAAACTTGAAGAGGTGAGAGTTTTTCATGCTAATGATCAGATTGCCAGCCTTTGTATGATCCCTTTTTTCCTTTCATGCTGTGGACTTTAGAGGTAGATCTCTCAATTTAGTTGGTAGGTACAACAAGAAACAATCTCTTGATTTACTACACTCGGCCCAGGATGCACAAGGGCACCATTAGAATAAATTTCTATTATTGGTAGCTAAACTAAACTTCATCTAATGATCAAGACTTCATAGACATGTAGAGATTTTTGAATTCTACCAGACTGCTGTTATCTTGGATATCTTTCTTCTGCTTTAAGTGAAGGAAACCTTGCAGCAGGTACTAAGAGCAAGGGCTGAAGAGTCTGAGCTGCTGAAGAGCATCTCTGCTGAAAGCAGTGCAGACACCTTGGTGATGACATAAAATCTTTCTCATTCTAGAGCTTATCTTTGGGGCTGGGTGGAAGCAGAATGCAATGTGTGTCTTGTAGAAATCCAGCCCTGGACCATGTTCTGCTACTGGTGGTGTAATGCAACTTCAGTGGAGCTCCAGGAGGTGTCAGGTGGCTTTGATGCTGTATTAGCCACATGCCAGTCCATGTCAGTAATGGTTCTTGGCTAGTCTGAACAGCTGGTGGACTTGTCTTTGTCATGAACCCCTTCCTACTGTCTTTAGCAGCCATAGCCAATGCTTGGGTGGATCAATGAAGAAGAGTTCCTCCAGAGTATTTCCTCTTCTGGTGCAAAGCTGCCAATAACCTTTTAGTACTTTCCTAGTTCTCCTAGCAGTCCTGTGCATTCTGCTTTCCCATGCCCTTGGGCTGCCAAAACAAAATTGTTTTCAGGGTAGTCTTGTCCATTTGATCAGACTAAGGCTGCACTAGTGCAGATGATGAGTTCCTGGGGGAAGTTGTGTGTTTCACTTCCCTGAAAGACAGATGTGTTAAACATTAAGGAAGGATTAACCTTCTTCCTGTTTGATTAATACTGTGAAATAACTTGCTGTTCCTTCAGTGTCTCTATTTTACTATACCTCGAATGATTTTGCAGCAGCAGCTCATGGTCAGCTGTGAATGGGAGGCCGGGACAGAGCATGCAAACTTCCCTCAGTGTATTGCAAGAGATATTCCAGAGGGGAAGTACTTTGGAACCCTTCTGTATTCCGATTTCTGCTGCCCGACAGAGGGAGCTGTGTTCACATCTCTGCTCCTGTGCAGCTGCTGGTTGTGTTCTGCCAGACACCTGGGAGCTCAAACAGCTCCATGCTTCCTGAAGGGCTGCTTTAAAATTTCTACTGGATCATGGATGTTATGGACAGGGAATAAATGCCACATGAGTGTCTAGGGTGGTGTGTGTCCAAAAAGACCAAGATTTGTAAGGTCTTTTGAGTTCCACCTTTAAAACACCGAAGTGCCTGAAAACAGAGGCACTAATCTAATGAAAGACGAGACCAAGCTCTGGAGAGTCCTTAAAGCATATTAAACTTGGATGACCATGACACTTAAAAATGCATCAGAGTTATAAATGTAACAGGAGAACTTGCTGCATGCTTTGTGGCCCTGCTTTCTGTGCTGAGCTGTGAGGAGGATCTCTTTCTGGTGTAAGTTACACTTGCTTCCTGTTGCCTTTTCACCTGGAATCAAATGCAGTTTGAGATGTAATGTTAGCAATGCTTCCCTGACATCACTTGGCCTCAACTGCCATGTGAAAAGAGTCTATGCTAAAAGTGCTCTAATTGACCAAGATGATAAATTTAGTTGGATTTGTTGCTCAAGAAATGTGTGTGTGCGGTTGTGTTCGATTAGTCTGTGCCATTAATGCTTTATGACAAGCAAGAAATCACAAACATAATGTGAGCTCAATTCCTCTTTGTGTGTGCACATGCTGCAGCTTGCTAGTGGTTCATATTTTGTGACAGTTTTTGAACCTCTGGAGAAGAGCTGGACTAAGTTTATGAAATCACAGCTGTAATATTATGTTTAACTCTACTGACTAGCTCCAGCTCTTCCAATATTGTGTGCACAAGAGAAATACACTGTATCCCCTTCGTTTGCTCACTGATCCCTGGAGTGTGCCTGCCTGCCCACTGTGCAGTGGGGTTTTTGTGTAGTGTTCTGCTCCCTTTTCCTTTGGGGGCAGCTGACACCTCTGACTCCTCACAGGCTCTGTCCAAACGCAAGACGGTGTTTTATGGTGGGGACTCAGTCTCAATGATTGACTACATGATCTGGCCGTGGTTTGAACGTCTGGAACTGTTCCAGCTGAAAGAGTGAGTACCTTGCCTGGCTTCTGGTGTCTTCTTAAGTGCCTCAGCATCGATATTCCTGGGGTACACTGCAGCAATGGGCCACTCTTGGGGGCTGCTGAGGAAAGCTTGTATTGTGTTGCAGTTTGGGGGAAGCATTCTGCTCTAAACTGGACATTGTACTGGGACAGAGAGAGTAGTAAAATGGAACTGTTCAAGCTGTTTTGCTTCCTCAATGCCCTCCAAATTTTCCATTTGCGTTACTCAGTCCCTTCCTTTTTCCTGTAGCTCTTTGAATCACACTCCCAAGCTCCAGTGCTGGATGGAGGCCATGAAGGAGGACCCTGCTGTCAAGGCTACAATAACTGACCCCCAGACATACAAAAACTACCTCCAGCTGTATTTGAAGAACAGCCCTGAGGCATGTGATTATGGACTCTGAGGTGCCAGTCAGCACGTGCTGGTGGTTGAAGTGTCAGTGCTGTTTTTCAGTGTGGGAAGTCTGTGATTTGGTGGGGACTCTTCTGTGGTTGCATTTCATAATGGGGAATAATAAATCTGTGCTGAAAAGGCTGAGAAACCTTCTGTAAGCTCCACTCCTTCCTGTTGAGAGAAGGATGTGCTGGCTTCCAGCTGGAGATGGAAAGTCATTGCTTGCCATGAATACTGCATAAAGGAAAATGTCCCTATGCAGAGGTGATGGTCTGTAATCTCCAGCCTCTTTGTGGGCATTGCAGTGGGCAGTCCCTGAACTGATGCTGTTACCTGATTTGAAAATTGTAATACTGGTGTCTTGAAAATGAATAAAAAGCAAACAATGTTGTCTTCAAACAGTTTTTCCTGCCTTTTTCTGGGCAGCTGTTAGTCACTGGACTGGTTAAACAGGGCGAGAAGAGCAGTGCACTGTAAAGGCTAAAACAGACAGTGTGGCTTGTGAAGTTGTGATTCCTAGTGCAAACTGCTTGTGTCTTCAGACAGCTCTACTGCCAAGACACTGACTTTGCAGCCCTGTCCACCTACCCCTGCTGAAGTCACATTTGCAGGAACCATCAAGTAAGGGCTTCCAGTTTTGGTTAGATATGGTAGGGGAAGAGTCTATGGTTATAATCTTCTGCCCTTCTCAAGTACTGTTGTATTTATTCTAGGTCAAAATAAAGGCTGGAGTATGGACTAAAGGCAACAGAAACCATATCCTGAGCAAAAGGACATTTATTTTCTGTTCTCAGAATTTAAAGCATTGCTCTACTTGTCAAGGTGTAGATGAAATAAGAGAACAGAAGTAAAAGGAGTTTAGTCAGAACATTATGCTGGTGATGTCTTGGTGCTGGTGAAGGAAAGAGGATAGGAAAGGTAAGTGGCAGGATCAGAGCTTTTCAGCTGAATATCTTGGAAGCTATCCTGTATGTTAATATAGCAGTGTGGGGACAATCACAAGCAGTCACAGGAAAAACTTTTTCCTCTCCTGTTTTTTCCTTTTCTTTTTTCCTGTCCACATCTATGACTCATTCTGATGTTGCTCAGCTGTGTATGTCTGGCAGACCACTAGCTGCCCAAACTAGCTATAATTCCAGGGAAAAAGCACACAGAAAGAAATAAGGCAAAGCAGACTGTCCAAGGGCAGGGCTGTGGTTCCTGTTGGGCTGAGGTGGTTGTCATGAGAGGTCCAAGACTGTTCTGTCTCCCATTGCAGTGAGGTAGTGTAGCAGAATGTGGTGGTTCATGGATTTCATGGTGATTGATGCACTGGGAGTCTTGGAGGTTTTCTGGAGGAAAAGTAGACTGATCTTTTTCCCATAATATGTTCTGCCCTGGCACAGTAACTCTGAGTGATGCATGCTTGGGTAACTGCAAGTAGGAAAGAGAGATTTGATGAAAAAGAACGAGCAGGGACGTGGTCTGTCAGCCTGTGGCTATTGGAGGGGTTTGTTTATGCTCTTACTAGCTTTAATTCAAACTATGCAGCTTTTCCCCTCCTGTTTATCTTTGTGGCTTTTAAACACATCTGGCCCTGCTTAGAGAAATAATAATTATGCTGCTGTTCCTTCCAGAATACTGTAGTTTTTAAGAAGTTTCCAGTTGGGATGTGATGCTACACATGTTTCATAGATTGTCATTAGAGGACCCAGAGGAAGCTGAGAGCTGTGAAGTGTTGTCAGGATGTGGATCTAGGCCCTTTCATTAGATGAAAGCAGGGTTTGAGCTTTAAAAAGTCAATGTCTCTGAAGTAGTGTTGGTGGGATCTCAGTGGCAAACTTCCAAGAATTAACTGCAGAGCATTTTGGTTTTATTAGCAGCTCTGCTTTGTGTAGGGCTTGTTAAAAGCTGTTAGGATAGTGCTAGAAATCTGTTACAGTTTGCTCCAATGTGTTATTTGACTGTAGTAGGAGATGGGACATTAGGGAGCTCCAGTAATAGGTGAAGAGCAGAGATTAGCATCCAAAAACTGAACTGGCTCCAGCCAGACTACAGTAACCCAGAGATTGTGTTACCTGAACAGAAAGAAATGCTCTCCTATCTTTATTTAGTGGCTGTAGTGTACCATTATAAATGTGCTACTTCAGCAAAAAAAAAAAAGTAAAATGAAATATTCTGCCTTATAATTTACTATTAAATATCTGTTCTAAATCCCCAGGCAGACAGCTGGGGTCTTGAACTCATTACAGCACAGCAAGAAATGCAGGCCTCAGGCAAAGTGTTTTTAATGTGGTAATGAATATGCAATACTGGCCTAGTCTTGAAAGGAAAAGACAAGTTATGTGGAATGGACTGGCTCTCTCCTTTCAGGGTGGATGGGTGGAAAGGAGACATTTGCATTTTCAGTTTTGATCGACAGAAGAGAAAGATGGAAGCTGATAAGGAAAGGATCAAGCAGGTGAACTCTCCTTAAAACCTTCTGTGGATCAGATAGTACAGTAAGTACAGTCTTTACTCACCTTCTGCTCAATGTTTTGCCCTTGAAAATTGGTAGTGCCTTTGCTTTTGGAAAAAGAGGGTGTTTGTTTGTTTTCTGTTACTGTGCCATCAAGTATAACTGCTACCAGCACAGGTTAAAAAAGATAAATTCAGTGTCAACCAAACAAGGACAGAGTTTTTCTTATAGTGAGTTTAGTAGCATGATGGATAATAGATACTTCAGGTTAGCAAGGCATTGGTTCTGTCCTTCATTTGTAGCATGTCCCTGTATCTTTACTGATGTCCTTGAGGTGTTTGGTACCCTCAAACAAGATGTGATCCAGCATTTGTTCAATATAATTTTAGGATCCCTTATTTTGAAGCCAAGAGAAAGGTAGAAGGGAATCAAGGCAGGAGGAAGGAATGGGGATCCCAGGTTCTCAGAGCTGGGAAGTTTTGCTGAGTTTGGGTAAGTTGAGTGGGAGCCTGGGTGAATGGGACTGTGGCTGTAACAGAAGGCCCTTGCTTGGGGAAATCGTTGAGAAGTTTCTGTCTAGGGAGGTATTAAAAGGGCCAGTGGTTCTTGTACTGAAAGTGGTAGTAACTGCAGATACTGTGTTGAAAAGTGTCAAAAATTATCTACTACAGATACCTGGAACACTTGTGTCAACTCCACGCAGATGCCTGTAAATTTGTTGCTTTTTCTAATCAATCAAAGAGGAAGAGAAAAGGAAATCTCAACTTTTTGCTGTCTTTCATGTAATCCCAGATTCTTGCCATGCCTCATTTAGCAGCTGTCTGTCCTGCCCACCAGACAGGCCTGGCTGTGAGTGCCTATGTTGGGTATGTGGTGTTGGCACAGTTTTACATGTCCTGGGACTGCTCCCCCCAGTTTTCCACTGTCATGGCATCTGTAATCCCTGCATTAGCAAGGTTTGAGAACTGGCTGTTTCTTATCCTCTCTTCTCTCTTTGCTACTAGCCTGATAATTCCACCTCTGTTGCATGGACATGATTTCACTTGGGAATGGCTCATGAAAATGAGGTCTCTTTATAGGCATGAGGTCAGGTGCAATTTTACTAAATCACTCCCATTTTCTATAGGATGGAAACAGTCTTTTCTACTGCTGGTCCAAAGCCAGCAGGGATGGCAGTTGCTGGTTTATCTGAGTAAAGTAATAGTGCCACGTGATGTTATGAGTATTTTTCCCCTTCCACAACACTTTGATTTACTAAAACAGGGGGTTCAGAACTTACCAGTGAGATGCAGCTGTGCTTGGGGTGGAGAGTGACAGCTGTTCAGCAGTCTGCAATAACCCTGTATCTGAGTCCAGGGGGAGCAGAATGCAGCTGGTATGAAGGGGCTGATGTATGGAGCCTGTTCTGTGCCTCTCACAGCATCTTCTGGTGAGCAGGGAGCAGCTCGTGAGAACTGCAGGATGTGCTGCAGGTTTGTGTCTTAGAACCACCACCCTTGGCAGAGCCAATGGAAAAAGCCATCTCTCCAGGGGAAAGGGAGCCAGGAATAGGGGCACTGAACAGCCACAAGCTGGGTAGGGAACAGGCAGTGTTTCCTGTAAGCTGCAAACCATTTGCATGAGTCACCTACGTGATGATTGCACAGCAAAAGCATAGGAGGGCTGAGAAAAAAAGAGGAAAAAAGCTGTCAGCTTCAGACTGCCTGAAGAATCAATGAGGACCAATGAAGATATTATGAATTAATACTGTCCTTCTTGCAGCTCTCTGCAGCATTCCTGCTATCCCAAAGGATGTTTTGTGCCTTTCCTCCTGTCACTCAAACCATCCTCAGAAGGGAGCTTTCAACAAGAATATGCTTTGGGCCAATCCACGGGTTGGAGTGTGGATGTTTTTATATGTCCCCTGTACATTTATCACAGAGCTCTTATCTGTGCCTGTTCAGGCTTGGAAGCAGAGTTTGTCTCCTCTTACTTGAAGTAATTAAGGCATGGTGATTAATCAGCTGTTTGTCTGTGGGAAGACAGCTCTGATACAACCTGTGTATTCAAGCCCACAGATTAGGTATCTCAGTTCCTCTCCATATGCTTTATGTGTCTTGGCTGTTTTGTGCTGGTGTTTCTCTGCTCTGGGTCAAACCTTTCACTTCCAAAGCTTTACCAGGTGTGACTCTAGCAGGGGAGCCAGTGTGGGGCTAATGGTAGAAAGCTGCATGTGGACAAGCCTTGTTCTCTAGTTTTGCATACAGGAGGTTTGTCCTACTGACAAGATGTGATAGCCCTGAAGGTGAACTGAACTGGCAGGAATATCCTGCTGAGGGTGCAGAACACCTCTGCTCTGTGGGAACGCCCGTGTGACGGAGGCCAGGAAGGGCTGCTCTGCATCATCTGTGCTTACAGGCACAGGAACCATCCAGGGCTGCCCTGCCCTGCCTGGTGTGAGCAGGCAGGGATGAGATCTGGAACATGTTAACAAGCTGAATACCATCTCCCTGAGGATTTGGGAAGTCCCTCTGAGCTGTCTGATTCCCAGCAGAGGGCTAGAGAGCAAGACTAACGGGTGGGAGCCATGGAGTGGATTTCTGCCTTGATGCTCCTGGGCAGGTGAAGTGCCTGATGAGTCAGGCTGTGCACTGTGCTTACTGATCCCACACCTGCCAACCTCTGCCCCCAGGGCCTGTATTGCACTGTGTTGGATCCTGAATGTCAGACTGTCTGCAGAAAGGTGCCTAATCAGACTTCCAATGGCATTGTAAGTGTCATGACTCTTCTGCAAAGTAGGACAATACAGACAGAAATTTAATCTTGTCTCCTTACATTATTAAGTCTTTGCTGAGTTGAGACTGTTAATGGCTGTGGGCCCACCAGTGGATTTGAAGATGGAGTCTGTTTTAGACATGAAACTTTTTCTTGCTGAGTGTGTAAGACACCTTTAAGAACTTCAATAATTTTTTTTTGGGGGGGAGGACCCACAATTTTTAACAGAGGGGCACAATTTTTAACACAGTGCCACAGTCAAATATTTTACAGGCACTCAAATATCTGAACAGGCTGTACTTAAGTGTTTTACCTCAGCTTTCCCCTCAGAGCAATCAATAAAGCTAATACCTTTTTTTCTCCTTCCTCTAACAGTCTGTGTGAGCTCTGGTTTTAGCTAGACAGATTTATAATTACTTGTAAACTCAGAACCTTTATTTGCAGAGGTGCTGCCTTTGAATAATGACTGAGAAGCTTTGTTCTCTGCCTCTGCAGCCAGAGGTTTTACTTCCAGCACCTGAGGAGTCTCAGATGACACTCTTAAATGTAGCATAACTGGAAAATTAAGTTTCTTGAAAAGCACTGTAACATTAATTGATCCACAGCAGGGGCTTGTTCAGATTTCTGTTTTGACACCTGACTGGTCCAAGAGATATGATGGGAATATCTGTTTGTATCCACCTTCCCTTAAGGGCTTTGCTGCAAAGTTGGGTGGATCATATTGAGAGTAGCAGAAGCAGTAACACAACTCTGCATTTTCTCACAGCTTATTTCTTCAGGTCAAAGAAGGCATGAGTACCTACTACCTTTTACCATGCTGGGAACATTTAAAATACCTCTTTTGTGCTTTAGAAGCATTGTGAGAGTCTTTGTCTCCTATCCATTTGCCTGCTTGCTTAAAGATTATCAGAGGTATTTCTGAGCTCTATCAAATTCAGTGAAAGTTATTTGATGGATTCAGAAGCTACTTGGAAGGAGATGAAAGCACAGGCCCTCCTTCCCCCTGGCCCCTCTGTGTGAACACACAGACTGCATAGGAGACTGGCTAAAAATAACCTAGTTTATGTTGCCCTAAGGAATTTATCATTTCAAAAAAAGACAGGACTGCCTGGAATTTTACTGGAGGGGATGCAACAGCTCACGTGTTTGGTTGACTCCAATGACCCAACACCTTGAGACATCCTTTTCCCAAACAAATAGAATCCAGTTAAATAGAAGTTAAAATCTGATCCTGTGCCAGTGGCACTTGGGGACAGACCTGTGTTAGCTTTTAGTCCTGCAAGCAACAAACCACAATGCAGAGCTGAGCAGAGTGGAGGGAACATGCTCAGTATGTGGGCAAATCCTGAGCAGTGTCCCATTCTGAGACCAGTGTTACCAGTTTGATCCCTACTGGTACCTTACAAAAGCCATGTTAGCATGCTTGTGAGTCACCATATCCTCTGAGGCTGCTTTTGCTTTTTTTTTTTTTTAATAGCACAGGCATTTCTGTCTACTTGAAATAAAGGAGATTGTGTCTTTGCTTACAGCTACCCCATAAGTGGTAAAAAGTCATTAGATAAATTTTTAAGCTAAAAACCAGTCTCTAGTGGGTGGCTTTCTATTTCTGCTCTGCTTACTCTGAGAGATAATGCTGTAATAATGGTCATGGCATGGTCCAAAAATCTGCCAATTACCCTTCTGAAAAAGAATTTTATAGTGATGTTACCCTCTCTGTTCCATAGCAATGCTGAAGCAGTAAATGAGGCAAAGAAAAAAAATATGCTCTAGGAAATCAAGAGCTCAATGGAGAAAATGTTGCTGAGCTTGTCAGATAACTTTGAAGCAGGATGGGGTTATTTTTGTTTGGTTTGGGGTTTTTTTAATAACAAAGTTGCACCAAACCACCCAAGACTGCTGATGATCCTGGGCTACAGAATTCCTTTTCCAGCAGTGTGTGGTTGACCCTGGGAAATTGCAAACTTGGCTAAGTAGATTTGGGCTGCAGCTCTTAAGCCAGTCTGCTTCTCAGACCTGCTCAGTGCTGATTCAGCCCCAGTGAGCACTGGAAGGCAGAGTTATTAAAGGTGTGCAGGGCATTCTGTGGGCCTGGAAGACATTTTACCAGGAAACAGTGGTGCTTTTATTATATGAATTAATAACTAGCTCTGGGTGTGTTTCCAGAGCCAGAGCATATTAGAATATTAACAAGGAGGTGCCATTCCCTTAAACCAGGCACAGGAATTAAGCAGGGGGCTAAGTGGTGGTGGGTGGTTGCTGAACTTGGCTGTGGATACCCATAAAATAAGCAGGTAAGGAGGATTCCTCTGGCTGAACTTGAAATTCAGGAGATTTTTTGTTCAGCCCGTAAGGGCAAAATCTATCAGCATTATTTAGGGCTTGCCCCAAAAAGGTGTTTTTGAGCAGACATATTCAGAATAATTACTTAGATTTCCTGTGGATTCATATTCTCAAGAAGAATGACATCCCTGGCATTATTCTGGAATAGTTATCCCACTTTATGTTCATGTTGCAGTTTATTCTGGAATCATTTCTACAGGGATTCAGGAATCCCAGGGATTCTTTCTGCTGGGCTCACTGTGCTAGGATAACACTGGAAATATCCCCACTCCTCCCTTCTGTTCTCTTAGAAACATTTTGCAGGGAACTAGAAACAAAAGAGTCTTCATGCTCATTTAGATTTTGTACAAGACTTCCTTTATTATAAATAAAGCTGCATGAGAAGATCTATACAAATTCAACAGTGTCCTGCTGTAGAAGCAGCGGTTTGAGTACAGCATTGTCAATCAAGGAAGACCTTGCTTTGGAGAGTTCTGGCATTATTGCCCATCCTGGCTGCACTGCCAAGATTCATCTTTGTACTAAATTTTGCTTCTGAGCTAACATGTTGCACACAGACCCCCCCCAATTCTAAAAAAAAGGACAAGTAATAAATAAAGCTGTTTACCAGGTAGGGTCCTATGAGAGCCAAACCCTCACTGAGGAGCAGCAAAGCTGTTACAGGTGCCTAAACTCCCATTTCTTCACCACAGAGAAAACACTGCAAAGACTTTGCATTAAAAATGGCTGGTGAATAAACACCAAATCCTGCTGCCTGAATACTGGATAAATTTTTGGATCATTTTGCTAAACTACACCTTTATACTCCTGTATATACCTGGGTACACAGCAACTTGGAGAGAGAGAAACTCTTTTCTGTGGCTGCTTAACAGTGAACACCCAACACCTCCCCTTAGAAGACATTCAGCTCCTGTACAGCAGTAATAACCTTAGACCACGACATTTTCTAAAGGCAAAAGGCTCCTGAGGCTATGCTGTAGATCAGTGGTTGCTATCAACCCACCACTAATTCCATTGCTTTGACAGAGCCTGTAATACAATATTAAAACCACAAGTTGAGGGCACAGGGAGTGGTTGGAAGCTGGTGGAAGGCACTTGGGAGTTCATCTGTTGAATTCACCTGGTTAGCAAATGGCAAGAACAGTACTGAGGCACAAGAAAGGGTCCAGGACAGGCTGTTTACCTCTCCTTAGGATGTGTCACAAAGATACAGGCATTGCCAAAGAGATGTTTGCTACTCAGGTGGCACATGCAGTTTGGTTTTAAAAGAACGTTTTTCATTTTAAACCACACAATCTTACTTCTACTCTCATCCTTTAAAGCTGCTTCCTGTGAATACCCACCCAGATTTCAATCAAGGCAGAACTACACATGGGCAACATTAAAAAGTCTGAGGGTATTTTTAGTGGCTGACAGCTGATGGAACTGAATTGTCTTATAAATCTTACTTTCTGAAATGTGAGTGTGGGCTTTTACTGAGAGGCTGCTATTTAGTGGGCAAAGATTTGATACAGGAGAGACAAGGAAGTCCAAGGACTGATGTGCTTCACATCACAGCCTCCTTGTACCACAGCAGAGGTGTGGTCCAAAGAAACTCTGTGTACCAACCTCTCCTCTGATGGGACATGTCTGTACCTTTGGTTTGCAAGGAAGATCTCCACTCTGAGGCTGACTGGAGCACAGCTTATAATCACAGAGAACATCTCCCCCAAGAGGTATCAGTGGGTCTCCTCACAGCCTAAATGCACAGACCAGATCACTTAAAAGGTGCTCAGGGCAAAATGAGCATATTGCATGTAGGAAAATTAAGCCAAGCAATTTGCTTTCAGTGGAATCAAATCCATAAATGACTTGGTTCATCCCCAGCTTGTGTTCAGCTGAACCCGATGGGAATAATTCAGGGTCAGTTTGGGCGTAAGAGAGAACAGGCATACAAGTACTGAAAACAAAGAACAAAAGATTCAATCCACTTATCAGTTCAGGTTCCCTTTGAGTCTGAGCACGGTACTTGGGGCTGTGTAAAGACGAGTTTGGGCACGTTTACAAGCCCTTGCAACTGGTGTTGCAAAGCTTTGTTCTGACATTTTAATAGGGGAGTTACCTTATTCTGTTCAACAGCCTTTTCTTCTCATGCTCCCCCTGCTCAACCTTATATAAAAGTTATTTTTCAACTCTGAATGTCATTTCCTGAGAGACCTGGGTCACAAATTTGTTTCTGTTCTTTGGACAGTCTAAATTTAAACTCCTGACAGGAAATGGCAGAGAAATTCTAATTTCTCTCTGGAGGGCTGGGAGCACATTTAGAAGCAAGTCCAACCACAAGAGCTCCAGCATGACCTGCCTGCCAGCAGTCCATGTAAAGCTGGCTCTGCTGCAGGCACTTTGCAGTAAACCTGGGCAGGTAAAAATGGCAAATTGCCTGCATTTGCAAATGACTTACACAGCTCCCGATGTAGCCTCCAGGCCCCAGTACTGACCCTCCCTCCCTGTACCTCTGCTTGTCACTACCTGCTTGCCATGTCCCCTGAGATTGCTCCTGCTCTCTTTCCTACTGGGGAAAGCCTTCTTGGCTGTACTGAGGAAAGCCAGGGGCTTGCAGCACTCGTCAGCGTCAGCAATTAGTCCTGCCCTGTTGCTCTCCTGGCAATCTCCCAGGCACTCCTCACCAAGGATGCTGGAGCAAGCACTGATGATCCAAGACTTTTTCCTACTGGCATTACCCACCAGCCTCTTCTCTTCCCTTCCTACCTACCCCTTACTTGCTGCTCAGAGATCTACTTAGCTACCTGCAGTAATAAAGCCAAGGGAGGCAGCACTTGGAGCACAGTTCCCTGTCACCACCTGTGCTGTCTTATAAACCAGGTGTGGAGACAGCACTTAGAGCTTTCTCTGCCTTTGTGCATGGTGTCCCTCACTGGTGGAGGGACAGAGAAGAGCAGACACCAATGAGGTGGTGAATGGTTTTTACCAGGAAAAGGGAAGAGAGGACCTGTCTGTGGAGAGTTTGCTTATCAACTGGATATGGCTGGATAACAAGTTTCATGCTGTATGCTGTCCCTAGCAGTGATACAGGATTGAATCTTCTCTCTGACATGACAGGATTGATAAAAAGGGACCTGTGGAGTGATGGTAAAAGCATCCCTGATGGGTCTTGCCTCACAGAACAACCATCCTCTTGTAAACAGGATTAAGGGAAGCCTTAGTGTAAAACTTTGCAGGAAATCCTAGTGTGAGAAAATGGTAGGAAAGGCCCCTTAGCACTGGAGGCCAGGCTTCTGGGACCAGCATAAAGCAATTACACACTGAGGCCCTGCCTTGGACCCCACACTCAGGTGGGTGAGGTTTTCCTGAGTCCTCTCCTCCAGCAAAGCCACCTTGCTGGGGCTGGGCAGCCCACAGGCACAGCACTCACATGCTACCTGTGGGATTTCAGGCATTTCTATTCCTGCACTATTTTTTTTTCCTTAGCACGTGCCTCAAGATTCTCCCCTGGCCTGAAAGCCTGCAGCAGCTCTCCCCATTTGCACTCCCAGCTCAGCAAATTACAGTCTGCTAGTGCAGCTCCTCAGAGCAGCAGTCTTTAAAAAGATTGAGGAGAATGTATAAAGTAGCTTTTGCCAGCATATGTGGAGCAGAAGGGATGCAACACGCATCACAAGGCAGCTGCAGACAGCACTGCCCGGGTCTACTACTTGTGCATCTTTTTCATCCCTTCCTTCTCCTCCCTGCTGGCCTTGGCCTAATTAAAACCACGTGCAGTCACACTCTCATTTGGAGGGTGATTGTTTACTCCTGTTACCAGACTGCTGAGATTGGCTTCATTACAGGATAATTTTGGAGAACTGCTTCTTTTATGAAAGCAAAACTTATAGGAGTCATAGAATCAGAATATTTTGAGCTGGAAGGGACCTCCAAAGATTGTATAGTTCAACCCCTGCTTTTCCTTTCTCTCTGGGCTGTTCTCAGGCCTTAGGTCCCCAAGGTAAGGAAAACAACCAACCCAAAATGTCAGAACCCAATAGTGGTAAAAAAGATTCCTGTTCATTGATCCATACAAAATGGGCAGGAATATAAACCACTAGCCATGTCACCATGGAGGACTCGAATGAAATGGTCTGAAGACACAGACCTTGCTCTGCTACATCCTCCCACAGGAGAAAAAATGTGCAGGGGTGTTTTTGAAGGACAAGACAAGCCATTTAAGTTGCTGCAAGTCTAATCAAGAAGGCTTTTTCTTCTTCTTCTTCTTTTTTTTTTTTTTTTACTGCAGTTCCCTTTTGAAGCTGTGTTTTATTTAAGGATCTTCATCCAGTCCGGATCTTGTGCATGACCCTCCTCCTCTCCACACCAGCATGGAGACTTATGTTGCACTTCCCATTGGTGAAAGAGCTCCTGCTGTCTGCAAGCAGACAGGCTCCTTTGATCCTAAGATCCTGTCTCTGATTCCCCCACCCGGTTTTTATCTCCTCCTTCTGAAGGAAATTAAGTATTTGGCCACCATCACTCCCCCTACCCCCATTTGCATTGCCAGCATCTGAATAAATTACTTGTATTTGTTGCTCACCACTGCTGTAGCATGACTGAGGCACAATAGAAAAATATATGCTTAGCTGCATAAAACCAAGCACAGCAGTGGAACAGAAATCTACTTCAACACCACCTCTTCCAGTTCCTCCCTATCATCTGATGGGGGATCCCCATCGCCTGTTCCTCTCAGCAGGAACCACAGCCCAGGACTGGTTCAGCTCCAGACAAGAAGCTGTATTGGCAAAGTCAGTTGTCTCCAGGAGGCTTCAGAAAGTTGCCCTCTGGACTTGTGCTTAGAGTTTGGCTTTGGTTACAGGGGTTCCTTACGGATCCCATTGGTGTGTGCAAGGGGAATGTGCACTGTGTACTCATTTATCAGTGCAGACATGTTCCTGAGCATCTCGTGGAACGTGTCCACCATCTTCCTGTAAATGTCCCTGCGTAGCACAAAGGGACGGAAAAGGTTGAGAGGCTCAGCCCTCTGAAATATGATGGGGAAACTCAGCTCTGCTGGTACCTTCCCATTGCCAATAAAGAAGTGATAGAGCTTCTTTTCATGCAAACATTTCTCTAGGAATTTCAGCATGTCCTGCAGACGGGCCTCCAGCTTTTCTGGGGCCCAGTCCTGACTGGGACGTGCCTGCAGGAGATGCAGCAGCACTGTCTTCAGGTGGTAGTTGGTGAGCCCGCTGGGACCTGTGAGGCTGCATTGCTTCCCATGGAGGAAGGAGAGGATCTGAAGGCAGCTGAGGTGGCAGGCATTGGCAGGCAGTGTTTTGGAGACCAGCTGGATGAACCTCCTCTCGTACACTGCGAAGGTGAGAAACCAGTGCGTGCTGGAGGGGATTTCTGCCGCCAGGCTGCTCCGGGGGAAGTGGGAGACGAAGTAAACGTCAGAATTCTCATACTGCACCACGGGGGTGAGGTTGAAGGCAATCGATTTCCCCGATTTAAATTTTATCTTCAGGGCTCCTGGCGAGTCCAGGAGGCTGAAGGAAAGGTCAAATTCATACTTGTGGGAGATTCTGTTCCAGGCCTTGGTGACGGCAATCTGGAACCACTTCATGACTTGGTCAGCATCCAGATACTGAGTATTTTTGAAGCACAGGAGGTCTTCCATCTCACTGCTGGGCCTGGTACTACTGACCTGGCTATGGAGGAGGCACAGCATATCTTCCCCTAGTTTAGTCTTGTCACAGATGCAACCTGTCGCATCCTCATCTGCCCTGCACACCTTGATAGTGCCATAACCTTGTTCATCTGGGGGGAAAGAGTCACCGGAGCACCAGGTCTGGCAGCGAAAGCAGTAAGGCTCTGGGGGGGCAAAAGGCACTATCAGATCACAGACGAAGGGTTTACGCACTCTCCAGTTCTCATACATGCTCCCCACACCCATGCAGTCTTCCACTTCCATGTCAGCATCCCGGTTACAAACACTCCTCAAGGCCTCCAGCAGGTCATCTGCAAAGCCTTCCACCATCTCCCGCATCCTGGCCATGTCCCCGGTGGTACCCAGGATACGCTTCTCATAGAAGCTGGCCAGGACTGCCTTGTCAGGGAAGGCCACTCCTTTAAAGGCCTTCCCCAGGACTGCCATGTCATCCTCTTCTCCTCCGATGTCCTGCCAGTTCCCTTCCTGGAAATCCTGCCTCCAGAGCTCGATCAGCAGGAAGATGACCATGGAGAGGGCAGTCCACATATCCCATCGGACCTTTTCCTCTTTGCTTTCCTCCACTACCACCGCAGCCTTTTCCAGAGCCGCCTGTGTGGCTTCCTGGTCTGCGATTTCCCGCTCCAAGCGCAGCTGCTGCAGCCGCAGGCTCTCCTCCCGCTCCTTCATCTTCTGGATGATTTCGTCCGTGTTCTCGGGGACGGTGCCATTCTCCTTGGGGAAGAAGAGCGGGTGGTTGACAATGGCTGTAATCACCAGTAGGCACACCCGGAAGAGTCCCACGGGCATGGCAGTTCCTTCCCTGGAAGAGAAAGAAAGGGGGAATGACCCACGACTCAGAATATATTCCCTCAAGTGAAAAATGAAGGAAGCTCCCCGCTGCAGTAAGAACTTTGGCATCCTTTCTAGGCCTGGAAAAAATGTTTGAATCTTGAAACTCCTAAGCACACACCCAGTTCTGCAAGTTATCAACCAACTTCCTAAAGAGGCTTTATCAGCTGATGGTGAGGAGGAAAGTGGCTCTTATCAAATGAACTTCGAAAAACAGAGCTCTGAAGTTCCTGCTGTCAACCCACTGTGATGCTGTTGGGCAGAGGGGAGGGCATGTCCTTCCTTTGCCTTTCCTTTAAAATTCCCTGCACAGAAAAGGAAACAAAGAAGCAGGCAGAACCTCCCCAGGTGTATAAAAGCAGGACTGGAGATGAGCACTGCTTTTCCTCAACATAAAGCTAATATTTCACATGTGGCAGTGGCATAGGCAGGTCTGTCCTGGCCACCTTCCATGTCAAGCATGTCTGGGAACCCACACAGCCTGCTTGGATCAGGGCAACCTGCACTGCCCTGCTGGTGAGGTGCACCTGGGTGGGAACAAGCCTGCACATTTTTGTGCTTCTAAGCAGGCACTACAGGCAAAGCTCTTCCTGCCTTTCAGCACCACCAGGATCAGGCTGTGGCAAACCCTCCTGGCCCCCAGGATGCCTCATGATCACAGTTCCCAGAGAAAGGGCAGAGATAGAGACTCTGCTAAAATGGAAAGAGTTTCCTTTAGCCCAGTGGTTCTAAAAGCATCAGGCTGCTTATTTTTGGTGCTTACCACACTACTGACCTGTGGAAGACATCTCCCCCAAGCACCTCCTTGGTGGCTTGCAGCCAGCTCACTCCCATTTGCAGTGACCCCCACAAGGCTGTGAGCCACATCCCAGCCATGTGCCAGCAGCAGTCCCACGTGGCACCCCTTGCACAGGCCCTTGGCATGACTGAGACCACTATGGTGTTCTGGAGTGGCTTTGTGTGGTTACTGGCTCTGCTGCTCCAACCCCACATTTAATAAAACTTTCTGTGCCATGGAGTTCACAATGAAAGGATTTAATTCCCAACTCCCTGGGACATGGTCCCATTGCCAGGGTCTCTGCCTGGTGGTGACAAGGCCTCCCAGAGGGCTGGGCCAGATGGTGCTCAGGCTAAAGCCTGGGCTGTTTCCTCCCAGCTGGAATTTCTGTTTTTCTGGAGGGCTGGCATTACTATCAAGAGCCCAAGTGCCTGCTCAGAGCAGTACAACCTGAAGCTGTCACCCATTGCTGTGATGTTGGAAGCTCACTAATCCCTCTTTCTAGCAAAATCACCTCTTAGTCCTTGCACAGGGAGATCAGAAGGACAAGATGGACAAGCAGGGGTATTTCTTCTTCCAGCTGGGAAATTTTAGCACAGCTGCTTTAATGCCTCTAAAGTGCTTGAGAGAGAAGGGTTTTTGTTAAAAAAATAAAGTCTATCAATAAAATACTTCATCAATCAGACCAGAAACAGCAGTCTCATTCCTAAGTAATTCTGCTGTGGGAATGAAGCTGTGTCATAGAGAGCTGAGAGCTGGTGAGGCACTCTGTGTGCTCCAGGGGCTCAGGGCTGTAATTCCGACCCCTGGAAGAGCTCCTTCCTGGCTAGAACCCAGCAATCCTGCTGTCCCAGCATCTGGGCAAGAAGGAAAATATCTCTGGCAATCTCATTTATGCCTCCACAGGGCACACAATAAAGACAGATCCACCCCCAGAGGACCTTGTTATCGTACCTGCACAACAAACTTCTGGTTTTGATTGCAGGAACCTGGATTTCCTCAATGTAAGCATTTACTGTACATGGGAACTGTATCCTTCAGCACACAATTATCTTTGCTTATGAGAGGGCTGGGACTGGAATAACAAGGGAAGGGAACAGGATTGAGATGCATTGTCCAAGCAGCAAGAAAATTCACACGGTGCTCAGGATAATGCTCCTATGACCCTCCCTGTGTAACATTTACCAGCTACCCTGTTTTTAGATCCCATGCACATGCATAGATGAATGTTCTTATGCAGACAGTGCTCTGGAAATAGTTTGTGGCCCTATCTTGTCCTTTTTTACATTTACATTAACTCTTTAATTCATCAGGCAATGAATTAAAGCTGAATTAATACCCAAATCTGGGTGTTCCAGTTATTCTGTGAGCTCCATGCCTGGGCACATTTTAAAAATAAACTGGGGTCGCCCTGCATTGCAAAGGTCTTTATCAGTTTGCTGGGGCAGGGCAGGAAGTGCTGGTGAGTTCCTTTCCTTAGTGCTATGCTCTTGCAGACCACGTGTGCCTTCCAAGCAGAAAAATAACATGGCCAGGGGCCAAGTGCCTCCTCCTTGCAGTCTTGACCAGGATGACATCACTGCTCTGCTAGACCACTGTCCCTGTAGATGAAATGTTTTACTGTTACCACATTACTTCTAAGATGTGTAAGACTGAAAGAAGTCAGCTCCCTTAGGATCTTCTTTCTCATGCCCAGCTGCCCATGGGCACACTGCTGCCACAGGTTACCTGTGTCAAAGCTCTGCCAGCTGCAGGGCTTAGGCCAGACATCCCCAGGGCCATCACTGGCTGGCTCAGCTGACTCCAGGTCACACTGACATTCTAGGATAACCCAGCTCATTTTGCAGGATCAGGTTAGGGAGCATGCTCACAACCTCTTCCCTCAGCAAACCCTACAGGCATCAACCTCTGGAAACTGGAAGTGACAAGATCTTCAGATCACATTGATGTGCAAGAGGGATGTCTGTTTTCAGCCCAGAGCAAGTTCTGCTGGTCAACACTGCCCTTTTGCTACTGCAGGCCAAACATTACTCTCATGACTTAAGGTTAATGCTGCCCAGTGACCAAAGCCACTGGAGCCTGCCCGTGGCACCAGCCAGGGTGGTACAGGCAGAGTGTTCCCACATCTCTCAGACACAGCTTTCCTGGCTAATATGAAAGGCTCACTAATACAGGTGGAACCAGTAGCACTGCCTGCTACACTGCTCCAGCATTACCCATAACAAAGGCTGCTCTCTTCCCTTGCTTTTAACTTCAGCCCAAGCTATTTAAGCCTGATAAAAATATTTATGCCTGCTCAGACTGAGACAGCTTTTGTGTGGGGAAGAGGGAGAGAGTCCAAACCTTTCCAAGCTGGAGACTGAGAAAGAGAAATGGCAATTTTTCAATCTATGCATCAAATTTATCAACATTTCAAATATTGGGGGGGGGGGAATAAAAGGTACCCATAAGTTTTTATACAGCAAGTTCTCAAAGCAATCTGCAACCTTCTCCAAATTTTGCACCCTGACAGTTTTTTCCCATTTAAAATATAAACAACATCTGGACTCAGTAACAGGCTTACATCCTACCTACCTTCTGCAGACCCTCTTGTCTGTCTTGTCTTGTGGCAGTCCTGGGGCTCCAAAGACCCCCAGAGGGTGCTGTGGTCCCTTCTGGGTCACAGGCAGGCCACTCCTGCCAGCAGCCAAAGCAGCCCTTGCTCTGCTCCCTTGCTCTGCCAGGTGAGAATGCAGAGACCCCTCTTTTCTCTGTGAGCACAAAGCAGGGAAAGGTGCAGGAAGATCAAGGAAAGCTGCCTGGGAAATGGAGAAGGACCAGGGTATGTGAAACCTCACTGTCTTGATGTAAAGCTGTCTCTGCTCACTGCCCAGCATGTGATGCTACTTGTTCAAACCTGCCTCTGGCACTAGAGTTCGTTTCCTTCTGGGCTTTTCTGTGGCACTCACTGCTGCAGACAAGGGGCTTCACTGAGTTCAAGGTTAATGACCACTCTGCACAACTCTGGGAAGTGAGGGGGCAGACACCATCCCACCCTCCAGCTGGCAGTGAAGGTTCAGAGAGATAAAAACAGCTGATCACTCTGTTGCCTGTTTGCAAACAATCAGCTGCATCCTGCAGCACTTGGTATGTTCAAAGGTTCCACCAAGAGTACCTGCAGCCTTCCACCCTCAGCTCCCAGGAAGGTGAGGCCTCATCCTTTCAAGCCTGAAGCTGCCTCCCCAGCTGGAGGATCCTGATCAGCTCCAGAGCAGGTCCTGGATGATGCAGGAAGCCCCAGGAGAGGAAGAGGAAAGATAATGCTGCTGTCATGCAGCTCAGGTTGGTGCCATGAAGCTACGAGCAAAAGGAGGTCAGCTCTCACCCTAGCTGATCTAAAACCCTTTGCTGCACAACTTAGTAATGTTTGGCTCACCCAGAGTTCCAGGAGCACAGCATAAGGAAAGGGAAGCAGCACAGGAAGAAGCCTTCACAGGGCCAGGCAGTAGCAGCTCCACCTTCAGCTTCTCCTCTTCACCTGGGAGCATCACAGAGCTCACACAGGGTTTGTGTGGACCAGCCTGAAGCAGCTGCTGCCCTGTGGCAATGTGTGCTCTCCCCCTTCCCAAGCCACCCTGTCACGGGGGATTTCCCTGCAGGAGCAGCAAAGTCCTTCATGGAGACGATGGTGCTCAAAGCTGTAACAATGTCCTGTCCCTTCCAGCTAAAGGAGCTTCACTTCTGATGTCCCCGAGCCTTCCTCACACCCTGTTCCACAGCAGCTTCAGAACCTTTTGCCTCCTGCTCAGGCTGGCAAAGGAAAGCAAGAGATAGCAGTTTGCAGCTTGCCTCTGCAGGCTGCTCATGTGCTCTGAACCCAGATAACCCTCCACCTTCTCTGAAGACATGGGAAAGTACTTCCCTTTTATTAAGAGTGCCTTTCTTTACTCAAGCGTTCCTCATGCAGCTTAATTTTTTCAGCCATTTTATTCCTCTAAATTTTGAATCGTGGTAAGCAAAAACATGCTCTGGCTGGTGTTCAGCAATAAACCAGGTAGGAGTGAGCTGAAGCTTTGATTCTTAAATTGGAAAAACCCAAGTCCAGCCACTGAGTGCAGTTCAGTATTACACTGGAACACGCCAAAACATCACTTACAACACACTCGATTGCTTCCTGCAATCTGGCTGACACAAAAGGCAGTGAATAGGTGGCTGCTACATTGTGTTTTGCTTTGGTAGGCTGCAAGAAAAGAGGCATTTCGAGTAAATTATAGAAAATACAGCTGGTTGGGAGGCTTTTTTCATTGAAAGATGCCAAATTTTTGAAACCAGAACTTTCATGGGAAAAAATATGATTTCTGACTCTCTTATGGAGAAGGTCCTTGAGGTTTGGAAAGGACTCTGCTACTTGTTTTGACTGGAGAGATTAAAAAGTCAAACCAGGCACTAACCTGCAACTGGGACTTTCTTACTGGGGAGATGTGAACCTCAGTCTGAGGGGTTTCAGGCCCAGCCCAGATGTACTTCCTCATGCCTGAGCTTCTGGGAGCTCTATGGTTCCTTCTCTTGTTGTATAACCTTAAACAAATTACCTTTTGGCCTTTGAGTGTATAGTCTGAAAAAAGCTTCTGCTTCATTTATGAAGAGCTAGTCAAGAACAAAAGTTTGCTGAAAGCCTTTAGTAATGCACCATATCCTTCTCCAATTTGCAAGTATCACTGCCACCTCTGCAGGTATTCACTGAAACAACTCATGTTTTCTCTTAGTGGGGACTACAAGCTCTGATTTGTAAGAAACTTGCACAATGACAGGGAAATGGGCATTGCAGAGATGCACATCAGTATTACTGTTCTTGCCAAAAACCTGGACAGATGCACTTTCCTAGACAACCCCATACCCACATAGCCCAGCGCACCCAGGACAGGCTCTTGTTCTCCCCTCTCCTGAGCACACAGTCAGCTGCAGCACACACAGCCCAGACAGGAAAATTAAGGGATAAAAATCCTATACAGAGCCTGAGCAGCACCAACTTGAGCTGTTCTTTCAGCCCCTAAGAATTAAGCTGTGTGCAGGACATCAGTGGGATGAGATGTCGACTGGAACAGAACAGTGCCAGCCACAGTATCTCTAATTCATGTTCTGACTTGTTTTTTCAGCATTAAATTAGTGCTACAGACAAAGTGCCAAATTCCAGCTGCCAGCACAATCACAGTTGGCTCAGCACAGACAGGTGGGATTGGGCTCTGTCTCTGGCTCCCTACCAAAGCCTCGAGTGGGGAAGGACCAAATGCACCCATACATGAGGTGCAGGAGCCTGGATGTTGAGACTGCTAACAGAACCACGTTAAAAACCACAACAAGCCAACTGGCCTGCCCAGGACTACAGCAGTCAGGTATGGCAGAGCAACTGCCTTCCAAGCCATGCCTGGAAGCCACACCCCAGGTCAGCTGCTTGGCCACAGCACAGCCCTTGCACAGGGCCACTTGCCTGAGAGCCATTGTTCTGCTGCTCGACTGAGAACATCAGCCTTCCGTAACAGCCGTGCACGTCCTGTCCCAGGCCTGCCACGCTGCCAGCAGGGTCAGCTCTGCAGCCCCAGTCGGACATCCTGCCCAACACGTCTGCTGGGGACTGCTGGAAACAGCATCTTCCTCCTGGGGGTCACCAGATCAGGTATTTCCAAGGAAATGCTGATGCTCATCCTGTGTACAGGACTAGACAGCCCTCCCTTCCCACGGGCAGGAGGATTTGGGGGGGTAAGCACGTGAAGGGCACTGACGGTGCTCTGGAAGCAGATACTGCTGTGCAGCCCCGGGTCCAAAGGAGGGATTTTGTCAGCGTCTCTCCAAGCACAGGAGTGCTTGACTGGCCCTGGGAAAGACAGGTAGTCTCTTCTGTCTTCCAGTCATTCACTGCCTTTGCCATCAGGAAGCTTTTTCTCAGGCCTTGTTAACTCTCCCTTGCTGCAGTTTGAAACTCCCAACATTCCAGTGCCTAGTGCAGGCAGAAGTATTCTGAAGATCTTTTGTTTTCTTCTTGCAGTAGCACTCAGGATGTTCAGAGGTACTCCCCTCCTGCCTCAGCTTTCCCTATACATAGGTCATTTATAAATCCCACGGTCCCCCTTACCCCAAAGCCTAGACAGTGCAGTCTTCTTTCTGGCTCAAAGGGAGCTATTTGCCTTCTAGGGCTCTTTTCCAAAACCCAAAGAGGTGTGGCACATGTTAGATTTTCAGTTTCATCAGCAAGTGAGGATTTATTGGGCCCATTTCTAAGTCATTGTTTCTCAGTGCACACAGGTATCATGCCACTAATCAAAACACTAATCAAAACACGATCCTCTTCCTGCCCCAGAAGCCAGCAGCCACCATTAAAGGCAGCTTTAACAACTAATGAATAACACAGAGACACATCATGCACCCAAAGCACTCAGTGTTTACTCACTGCAAGGCTGGACCCAGGAGAGGGTGCCCATGGAGACCAGGAGACAGCCAACAATGTGAGGAGTCTGTTACTCAGCATCCTGCTCATTGCCTGAATGTGTTTTTATTGCTTTCTGACTATGCAAGCCAGCTCAGCTCTTGTCAGCAAGCACACACAGGCAGTCTGTGTAGTGCCTTGGGTTCCCCCTGCTATGGCCAAGAAGGGGTTTTACAAATTGGAACACAGTGTTGGCAGGAGAGGCAGGAGGGCAAAGGTAGGAAGTGTGTATGTGACTCCCGCCCACGTATTGAGCTGTTGTAGTAGGACCACAGCCAGGAACAGCCTGCCTTTTAAAGCCAAATAAATGTTGTCTGGTTTTGTCTGTTAATAGGGAGGAAAACAACTGGAGTAGACCAAACTTTTGTTGGTTTTGAGCTTTTTGGTTTTTCTTTTAATTTTTTTTTTTAGGAGGAGGAAAGACACACGAAGAAAAAAACCCTTATCTTACCACCCTTCCCAGCACCCTCCTCCTCCAACCCAACATGATGGGAGCCTGGGCAGCAGTTGGTCATTCCCTTGCACAATCTTTCACCAGCACAGATAGACACAGCTCCCCTGCTGCTCCACCAAAAGCCTGATAGTGTCAGCCACATTGGATGGAGCACTGTCACTGCACAGATGCTCTCTGGCCTCCACCTGGTGCTCATGCTGGGCCCCACTGTGGCTGTCACCCCCTCAGCCACACAACAGCTCTTGCACGTGAGGCAGCCATGGCTCATGGATCCAGCCTGGCAGTCACCTCAGGGAGAGGTGGTGAGTACAGAAAGAGAGCAATTGCCAAGATGTTTGTTTAAATCTGCCCTCTTCTCCCCCACTTAGTTCTCAGCAAGGCAGAAAAAACCCACACCAGTGTTGTTAAATCAGGCAGTGGTTACTCTGGCTCTCCTCATCCTGTGGTAAGCATATGATCCTTGTACATCCAACTTAACTGTACCTTGTACAGCATAGGAACAAATGCTTTGGTATTAAAAGAACTGGTAGAAACATTATTAGCAAGTTGATTTCCCAGGAGGGATACAGCACTCCAGCACACCTCAGAAGAGCACATGTGGATACTGGCAGGGCTCAGACATGACTTGCAGAGTGATTACATTTTACATGTGAAACTATGAAGTCCCATTTCAGTCATCAACCATGAGCATTTACGTATTACAGACAGTAGAAAGCACAGTAATTGCCAGACACTTCCACACTGAGACACTGAACAGAAACACAGCAAAAAGAAATTGTCATTGCAGGCTGGGAATTCGGCTGATCTGAGATCTTGTACTCCATCATAGCCTCGACTCAGTGACAAGGCCACACTCAGAGGTCAGGAGAGCTGCAGACCCAAGTGTCTGCTTAAACAGGACCCAAACCCACTGGATGGGATTGAAGGTTTGTGTGATATTGGACCATTGTTTTGCTAACTAGTCACTGCTGTTTGTATTCAAACAATAGGGAAAGAACTGTATTTAAAAGCTGGCTATTGTTGCCAAAACATCACCACAGAAATCAAAAGCAATGCTTTATTCCATTGCCTGAAATCCCAGCTTTTATTTTTTTAAACACAATATAGTTCTTTAAATAAAGTAAAGAAACAAACCACAACCCAACAGACTGTGAAAGCCCCTGCAGGGATGGGTAGAGGGTGTGGAAGGAAGAGAAAGCAAGAACACTTTTGCCCCATTTCCTTGCCTCGCACCAGGATGACTCCCTGACATAAGCAGAGACATTGCACATTGCACACAGCCTCTGAGGAAGAATCAAACCCTCTTACTTACTTCATTACCTAGTGACTCTAGAAAAGATCAGGAGAAACAACACAAATGCTTTGGGAAGCAGAAATCCCAGTCTTGGCTCACTTACCATAAACCTAAAAACTGCCAAGACAGACGTATGCACACAAATATGTTGGCTGCAGAGTACTTCTGGCTAATCCTGCTCTTTGAAATGAGTTTGAATAAATAAAAAGCAGCAGAAGAAAGCAAAGTCATACAAGAAAACAAACTGCCCCATTTCTGTACACTATTTCCCTGAAGCTCATTCCTTCAGCACCCGTGGCCACCAACCCAGAGCCATTTTCACCCAAGGGAATGACTCAGAGACAGCCTATTGCCACATGCACCCGAATTTAATAATTTTCATGTGCTCGCTGCTCAGTCCCCTCATCTTACTAAGAAAAGGAAACATCTCTAAGCTCTTTGTTTCCCTGAAGAATTTGTAAACTGAACACTGGGAAGAAAAACTCTAAAAAGACTCAAGGGCAAAGGAGCAATGTAACTTGCAGTGCTGCAGCAGAAGTTGCAAACACACATATTAATGTTGTGAAGCCACGTGGTTTTCATTTGGGATGTGTGGGGTGAGCACATCAGTTGCTTTCTTTATACCCTGGGCACAACAAAGGAAGGCTTTGTTTGAAAGCCAAGGGACAGCCTCTCGGCTCACTTAAAGGCTGTTACAACGTAATGGGAACTCTGAGTCACAGCTCTGGGGCCCCTGCTCACAGGCACAAAACCCCTCTGCTGCAGCAGGCAAGGAGCTCAGAAGGAGCAAAGCCTCCAGCTCCACATGGCAGACCCAAAGCGTCCAGGACTAGCAGCAAACCCAAGGCTGAGCGGAGAGCACGTGCTGTGGGTGACTTAGCACCCAAACACAGCCCTTTGGGTTGACACTTCTTCTGTAGCTCTGTCAGAGCCTGAGATCACAACCCTGCACCCATTCCAAGAGCACAGTGGAGCTATGAGTCAACAGGAAAGGGAGAGAAACATCAGCCAGGCACCTTCAGACCATCTTTTGACTTTGGCTGCAGAAGAGCATGGCCATGGTTCTCAGACTGAGCATAGCCAGCTCACATGGTGGGACCACCCGAGAGCTCTGTCCTTAAGTCACCTACTGTGCCAGATAATTTGTGTCATTGTGTGTTACAGGAGGGGAGGGTCAACTGCTGGATTTCAGCAACCCAAAATAAAGACATCCCTTCCATTCTTGCCCCTACAAGACTGGAAGAAGAGGGTTATTTTTAATTACCATGAATGAGTTGCAATCTGCAGTGCAGAGGTGTCTGTGCTGCTGAAACGTCAGTATTTTCCCCTCACATTTCCAACAGTCCCAAGGTATTTGGTTGCTAAATCCCCAGGGGCCTTTAGAAATCAAACTCTCCTCTGAAACCAGTGGCAGTAAGGTACCTGAACATCCAGGAGAAAACAGATCAGGACTGAAGCATTCTGGATGCAGATACAGAAGACCAAATCCCTCTGGGAAGCACTACAATGTGAGCATCAAGTGTCACATTCTAAGCTTGAGAACATCTCCTTAGCTCCACCTCTGGTACATGTTAACTCTCTACAACAGCTTGAAAATAGGAGAAAAAAGAGGTCTGAAAAAGCAATACAGTTTCTTCCCTCTGCCTACACACATGGCTGACACTGTGCCTGGATGATTTCTGGCAAGTCTCTGTTTACTTTGTCTGAAAAACTTCCAGCAAATCTCTGCCTCCTAAGGCAGTCTAGACTGCTGCTTAGCTGCCCCTACCTGCAGGAGAATCTCCTTATCACTGCATCACTGCATGTGCTTTCTCCAAAACAAGCTGTTTGGATCCCTGCTGGGATCCTGGCACAGGCAGGATCTTGTCTTTACCTCCTTGCAGACAGCGTGGGAACCATTTGCTCCCACTCCTCATCAGGTGCTCACCACTCATCACCAAACCCTCTGCAATCTGGGAGAGCTGAAAGCAAGGCACTCTCAACCCGATTTCCATTGTTTTCATTTGGGTTTGACCACAAACTCTACCTTTTCAATTGAGGGCACCCACCATCCCTGGAGGCAACCCAGGGAAAGATGAGTTGGTTACACAGGTGGCTCAGCTGACACCTTATAACTCATGTCCCTTTTCCTGCTCAGGCACAAGAACCTTCTCTACGTGCCCTTCCCCTGGTTTCAAAAGAGAAAGAACAGTTGAGTTTTCCTTTGCCAGGCAACCAGAATAACCCTATGAGTTGGAGACTGCCTAACAGGACCTAAATTCTGCAAGAGCTGGCTGCAGTGGTCCTCATCCTTGCCAACATCATGCTTGGGTTTTCTGAGCCACATGGCAGCAGGATGCATCAGATGTTTTCCCTATAAATGCTGAAAAAGCATCTCTGCCTTGAGGCAAATATTGCTGATACAAATAATGTGCTAGATCAGCCAGAAAAACCTGCCTCTGGAGGAGGGATAATAATGAAAGATGGTGAATGGAAAGGAAAAAGAGAAAGAGCTTCATTTACACACAGGAGAATGGCAGTGGGCCAGCTCTCACAGCTTTGATCGGGGCTGGCTGCAGGAGCATGCCAGGGAGCTCTGTGAACTGAGCTTTGCTAGAGCAGAGCAGCTGTTTGAACTCTCTGATGGGAAAAAGGGGACAGACACCACCCAACGCAGATCCAGAATAAATAAGTTTAAAAAAAAAATCACATGGAATGCATGAACTAACAGGTACTGAGAGCTGTAGCAGGACACTGTGGCAGCCAGGACTGCTGCTCTGGCAGCTCCCTCTGCCATCAGCTCCACTTCTTGCCTTCCCACCACTGCTACCCATAGAGCCTCCTGTCACACACTCACAGAGCAGCACTGCCAGACATCCTGGTCTCACCAGCAGTTCCCCTTTCAGCGTGTCTGTGGGGTTTTCATACAAACATGCAAACTCCACACATCGCTGGCTTGTGAAAGCACTATTTCCCTTTGTCTGCCTCTGCTGTCACCCCTGATCCTCTAAAGTTGTCCAGGCACTGCCAGGCTTTTGCTCTCCCTCTGACACTTAAAAGAGGGGAATTCCAGTACTTTCTCAGTCTGGGTAAGGTACTTTTGGCAAGTTCTCCTCCGCAGTAGAAAATGCACCAGTAGCTGATGTCAGCAAAGCTCTGGACCCTTTAGTTCCCTTCTGCCATCCCAACCAAGCAGTCAGATAAAGAAAATTTTATTTAGAAAGTCCAAGAGGGAGAGGCTTTTAACACTGATCTTCCACACTGAAGCTATTTCCAAATTAAACCTTCACAATGTTGCTACTTTTGCTTTGCAAGAAGCCGTCTGAACCTCACTGCTGGGAACATTTCTAAAATATGAACCATACCAATTTCCTTTCAGCATTTCTGCTGCAAGGCTCAAGATCTCCTAGTGAGAGCCCATCAAGGAGCTTTTTAAAATCACATCAAATCTGGAATGAAGAATGACCCCTGGAGCACTTACCTGCTACACAGCTTTGCAGGTGCTCATTAAACTTCACATTACTACTATCACTGTGATGCAGAGAAGACTCGATTCAGTCACTCACCACTGAAGCACAGCCAGGAAGTCTGTCAAACACAAAGAGAATGAATGAGGAAGTGCAGGCAGAAGATGGGTACATAATGCAGTTATCTAAATTAGGGATTGATTAAAACAGAGATTAACTCACCTCCTTACCTAATAAAATGATCATAAAAGCCCAGGAGACCAGAAATAATCAGTTTGAAGTGATCAGGGGAGAATTAAAATGCTGCTTCTCCCATGGGAAAGTGTGTAGATCACACCGTGGGTCTCTCAGCCTTGCAGACGTGTCAGCAAGCAAGGACCTCCCTCCTCTGACTCCATCCTCACCCACCAGCACTCTCCTTTTAAAATGGATTAGGGTCAAATGAGCAGCTGCATAAGTGCAAGGGCTGGGACAGTTTTGTCTGGGATTGGTTTGTCTAGAAAAGGCATCTAGCTGCTGTAGGAGGCTTGTAAGGTAGAAATACTTGCTTGGGGAGTTGAGTTTAGAGAGCTAATGGGAGAAACAGAAAACACAGAAGAGGCAGGAAGCAAGTGTAAGAGCACAGGAAGATGTGAAACACAGAACCACAAAAGATAAACTACAATATTTGAGGATAGAGAAGTGAAGAAATTTTATATGCAACAGGAAACAAAGGCCCCCAACCAGAAGGAGGAAAGGACCCAACAAGCTGGCTGCAGGCAGACAATGGAGACATTACCCAGCTGTGCACAAATGGGCTGGGCAGGAGGAATGCACCACTCTCATTCCCAGCTACCACCCTTCAAACTTTCCCACTGCCTTCATCCAAAGGCTGATGAAACGATCAGTGTGGGCTTTAGAGTGGGGTATTTTAAGGGCTCAGCGTTAGGTTGATGCATCCTTGCTCTCTTGAACTCCTTAATTCACCTCCCTCCTCCCACGTACCTGCTTTGACCAGACTCTGTGTACAGTTTCACTTCTCTGTTTCCAGCTCCCACTGTGAGGCCAAATGGGGCAAATGGGCTCTGCCCAGCCCTCCCACCTTGCAGGGCTGCTGCTGCCTCTGCTCGATCAGTGCCACACCACCACCACCAGCAACACAGACTGCTGAACACAGCAGAAAGATACCCCAAACCCCAAAGGTCTGGATCTGCACTGTAAGATCCCAGTGGGTATTTGTCAGCCCTCAGTGCCTGCAATGCCTGGTCTCATGGTGGCTCAGGGCCAGTGAGGTAGAGCAGGTGTTTCTGCTAGGAGGAAAGGAGCTATTAAATGCTGGGCAGGAAATGTTGCTATTGGACTGGCAATTCACTTGTTAAGGTAATTTTTAAATCTCAAAAGAGAGAGTTTAAGTTAGGTTCTCCCTCAACTATCTGTATACATGTTAGAGAGACCTTGACTGAACCTTATTGGTACTGGAAGGCTGCAGTGACGTCCCTCCAGAACCTCCAGGCTGAACAACTCTCAGCCTGTTTTCATAGGAGATGTGCTCCAGCCCTCTGATCATCTTTGTGGCCTCCTTTGTACCTGCTCCAAGAGTTTCATGTTCCTCCTGTGCTGAGCACCTCAGAGATGGATGCAGCACTGTGGGTGAAGTCTCAGCAGAGCAGAGTCTCAGGGCAGAATCCCCTCCCTTGACCTGCTGCCCGCGCTGCTTTGGATGCAGCCCAGGACATGTTTGGCTTTCTGGGCTGGGGGCAGACATTGCTGGGTCACTCCAGCTTTTCATTCAGAGAGACCCCAAGTCATTCTCCACAGGGCTGCTCTCAGTGAGTTCTCCCAGTGTGTCCTCCTCTCTGGGGTTGCCCCAAACCAGGTGCAGCATCTTGCACTTGGCCTTGTTGAACTCCATGAGATTCTTGTGGGCCCACCTCTCGAGCTTGTCCAGGTCTCCCTGGATGCCATCCCTTCCCTCTCTTGTGCCAACAACAGCTCAGCTGTGTGTCATCTGCAAAGCTGCTGAGGGTGCACTCAATCATGCTATGCCACTGATAAAGGTATTAAAGAGCACCAGACCCTGAGGGACACTACTGGCTCCCACCTGGACAGAAAGCTGATGGCCACAACTCTCTGGATGTGTCCATGCAGCCAAATCCTTATCCACTGAACAGCCAACCCTTCCAATTAATATCTCTCCAATTTGCAGATGAGGATATCGTATGGAATCATGTCAAAGGTCTTACAGAAGTCTAGGTAAATGACATCTGTCTGTCTTCCCTTGCCAAACATTGCAGTCACTCCATCACAAAAGGCCACCAGATTGGTCAGGCATGATTTGCCCTCAGTAAAGCCTTGCTGGATACCTCCAATCACCTCTTTGTCTTGCACAAGCCTTCTTGACATTGCTTGCAGGAGGAAGTCTGTGCAACCCAGCACAATGTTTGTTTTGAGTCAGTCCTATAGGAGAAACTCCTCTCCTTGACAGAAATGAAAGCTGTCCCTGCTCCAGTGAAGCTCAGCAGCTGATCTGGCCTTCAGGTCATGGCAGTAAAACCCGTTTGTTTTGCTGCTGGTCAAGGTTGGCTCAGCCAACTTTGCATGGCCCACGTGTGTGTAAGTATAAACAAGCTAAAAAAAGAGCCCTGCTGCAGCTACACCCCAGGCCAGCTCTCCATCCCTCAAGCTGCTTGAAGGTTGGCCACCTGCCTCCCTGCCTGCTCCACGGAGGGAGCGGGCAGAAGGTTCTGCTTACACAGCTGAGCCCACATCCCTGCAAAACCTGGAATTCATGGTTGGGCACATGACAGTGCTGCCCAGTGCACACCCTGGCCACGCTCTCTTCCCTCCAGCCTGGAAACCAGAGTCTCTACCTCTGTCCGCCACCCAACAATTACTGATGGAAGTGCTGATGGAAAATATGCTGCCTGGCAGCAAACCTGCTTTTTCACCAGTATAAATGGATTGTAATAACACTTGGGAGAGAAAAAGCTGGCCCACCCAACAGTCCATTTTAAAGGGGATCTAAAGGAACAAGCCAGAAGCTTTTTTCAGCTTCCTTTTCCATTGCACCATTGCCACGGATTGCAACTGCAATTCCGCAGAGCAGAGCGAGCAGGACAGGGCAGCACAGGACAGCAGGGAGGCTGTACAGCCTCTTCAGGGAGTTCATATACCTGTGTTAATTCATTTGCAGGCAAGCCCCAAGATACTGAAACCACAGCCAGTAGGTAGGCAGTTGCAAAAGCCAGACTAAAACTGTTGTTTGGAAAACCACACAGTATTTCTTAAAAAAACAAACTGAGAAATTAGTGAGATCAGCCTGTGAAACACCAGTGTTAGGTTTCTGTGGATCAGATTCCTTTCCCATGTTAGTCATTGCCATGCAAGAAGAATCACAAGCATTGGCATCCCTGTGAGACATCATGCAGAGATACACAAGAGCCCTTATTGCCATGGATAGCACCAACAAAAAAACAAAAGGAGAGCAGGACATGCAGCTTTTGGTTGCCTTAGTCATCAGTGGGCCAAAACAATTACTCAAGAAAACCAAATTCCTCAGTCCCTGACCAGGGATATTTAGTCTGACTTGAGGGGAGAGAAGGCAGTGTTAAAAAAAAAAAAAGAAAAACAGGAAAAAAAGTGTTCTTAGTACATAATAACACTCCAAGCAACAAAAAGAGGAAGACAGGTGGGGAGGGGCCACCTGACTGAGCCCTTGATAAACAAGGCACGCACAGGTCACTTCTTCCTTGCAGATGCCACTGGTGTGAACACAGATCACTGAGTCCTGTCCACCCAAGTTATGCAAGCAAAAAATAGTGTCAACTACAGCTGGGAGCCAAGAAACCCACAGGGTTGGTCCCAGTACTCACACTGGTTCCCTGAATTTGGGAAATCAGTTCACCTCTCTCAGCATCTGTGGCAATCACACTTAATAGTGCAGTTCCCATGTGAGAGCAGCATGAAGCAGCTATTGTGCTGAAAACAAGGTTGAAGAGAAGGCTTGAAGTTTCTATTCCTAATGTCTATGTTCTACTTTTCTTTGAGGACTGAGAGAACCCCTTTCACTTATACTAAGGAAAATCTGATTATAAAAGCAGATGCCTATGAGGGTAGCCAGAATCACTTTAGTCAGAGCTGCAGAAGAGCATTACCATCATCACTACACCAAACTAAAAATCCTCACACAACACGATATGCTGCACTACAGCGGCTCTCCTGCC
>VZRX01003837.1:425411-492806 GCA_013398075.1 Notiomystis cincta
CCCCGCGGGGCTGCGCCCCCTCCCCCGCCGCTCCCGCCGCCCCGCGCGTTCGGCTCTCGCCCGGGCTGCAGCGAGAGGGATGCCCAAAGCTCTGCAGGAACTCCGGTGGGCGCAGTACCCCTCCTCCGGGGCCCGACCCTGCCGGCGCCCCGGTACCCACCGAGACGGAGACCGCGCACAACACAAAAGTTACCCGGCGAGGAGAACCCGGGGACAGCCACANCATCCATCCATCCATCCATCCATCCATCCATCCATCCATCCATCCATCCATCCATCCATCCATCCATCCATCCATCCTTCCCGGCCGGAGCCCGCACAGTTCCTTTTACACTTTCCAGAAGACACGTCCCGGCATGGTTCCTGCCCCAAATGGCTTACATAATCCTGGGTCATCTTTATGATGAGATTTTACTTTATTATTTTTATCTCTGCAGCAGCCCATAAATCCTTACATTCAGGAAGTAATGGCTTATCATTTTCATGCCACTACAGTTTAAAACATGGTTTAAATTAACTGCACAAGGGTTATGACCTCAAATAAATCAGTGAGCAAACATTTCTCCTTTAGTAACCCTTTCTGCATGCACACCAACACAGCCCACTAATGCAAAACTCTCTTTTATGCAGCTGGTGAGACAGGTAATACTGCTCACTTACCATAAAGTGCATGTGTCTCTTGAACAAAGTCAGACATTTTGGGAAATAAATAACAATCTTTTCAATGAACCAGAACCTTCTGGATCTGGTTTGTCCTTGCTATTCATGGAGATTTATTTGGTTTTATTTAAGGTAATTTTTTTTCTTTTGTGGCCATTGGAGTTTTTTGCTCTTACTAGCAGAAAGGGCTTTGCAGAGCTGGGAACATATGCTAAGCTTAAAAGGGAGAGTTAAAAAGAGCTCTACCTTGTCCAGAGGTTCTCTCTGTGACATGAGTGCATCATTTATAGCCATTACAGTCACAGCACCACTGCAGGATGGCAGATGTGGTTATTTACACTTCACTGATGAATCTCAAACACAGGGAATTTTAAGTGGCTGGTCCTGAGCTAAAGTAAATTCTTGTTAAGGTTAGAAACCCAAGTGTCTTCTTGAGTGTCAGTGCAGCTTCTTGTTTATGAAGCTGTTGAGGCATTTTCTTGTTGTTAATATAATTTGTTGCAGAATTAATTCAATGTGAATATTTGGGTCTTGTCACAGATTTGTGTCCTGGTTGCACTTATGTGCTATGGGTTGGGATGTTTTCAGGCTTTTTTAGAAAATGGGCTTTTGCATGAGTTATCATGGACTCCTAACACTCACCCCACTATGTCTGCAGTGCAGTCAGAGGTGCAGCTACCATGAGGCTGAACTTGCAGAAGTTGAATGAATTTAGCTGAAATGGAAGTTGTCATGAGTACCAGTCACCCTTACATGGTCTCAGAGGATACACATCACCAGGAGTTTGAAAAACTTGAGAGTAGAATCATAGAATAGTTTGTTTTGGGAGATGCCTTTAAAGGTCTTCTAGTCCAGCCCTGGGCAGTGAACAAGGACATTTTCAACCAGACCAGGAAGCTCATGGGAATGTCTTAATAAATGGGTACAATTTTTGGACATATTTATGCTGTTACCTTCAAGCACAAACATGAAACTGAAGCCCAAAGGTCACCACCTCCCTTCATGAGTTTCTACTCCTGCTTTGTTTTTAAAGACATAAGAAACAGTATAATAAATATCAAAGTTATATATTTGAGATGTAAATTGAAGGGTTTTTTTCTTCATCATACAATATTATTTTTTAAAATTCTGAGCATGTCCCCTTTCTCCACCAGTATTTTGCTCACAAAATTAAAATCATACCATTTGATATTTCATTACATGTACAGTTGTTTTATTTTAAAGGTCTAGAAGTTTGGTCCTCTTGAGAACTAAAATCCTAGAATCAAGGAATTTATCATAATCATCTCTCTCGTAATTTTATTATGTAAGAAACATCAGTACAAAAGAAAATTAGGAAACAGGGAAGTGAAAAATTTAGGAAAGGAACTTTATTGATTTTTTTTATTAGAAGTGTGCATTGAAATGACTGAATGTTTCAGTGTACAGGATATTTTATAAATTAAGTCACACATAAAAAGAATACATTATAAAATGTGTATTATTCTCCAGTTTTAATGGTAAAAGCAGACCATTTGAAAGCATCCATTTGAAACTGCCTATTTTGCCACGTAATCAGTAAAATGAAGTGCTATAATTCAGGCTTCATTAAACCAGCAAGAGAAGAAGTTTTCCATCATCGTTATTTGTTTCAAGTGGTACTTTAAGGTTGTCACCAACATCCTGCTAGGGAGTTTACACATGGTACAGTACATTCCCTGCCCTAAAAAGCTATCAGATGGAGCAATTTGTGTGCTTAGAGGATAAAGCCCACCATTTCAGGGGTTAGCTGGGAGCAGAGAGAAAGAACAGCAGGGGCTGATCCTTGAGCACAGCTCTGCAGTGGAGCTGCTGTGCTGCCTCCCCTTTTCCTGCACCTTGGATTGTGCCAAACCATCCATGGACAGGCTGCTGTGGGTAGTTGGGTACAATGGCATGGCCAAATGCGTTTGGCACGTAGTGACAGGACAGGGGAAATGGCCTTAAGCTGAAGGAGGGTAGGTTTAGATCAGATGTTAGGAAGAAATTCTTTACTGAGGGCTGATGAGGCACTGGCACAGGCTGCCCATCCCTGGAAGTGTTCCAGCCCAGGCTGGATGGAGCTCTGAGCAACCTGATCTAGTGGAAGGTGTCCCTGCCTGTGGATGGAATTCCAGTGGAGTTGGAATGAGATGATCTTTAAGGTCCCTTCCAACCCAATGTATCCTGTGGTTCTACAGTTTTTGCCCCCAAACTGCACAAATCCCTGTTTATTGCCTTCCACAGGACCCTGCCTTGAGTGGACTCAGTATGAGAAAGACAAGGAGCTACTGGGAAGGGTCCAGCGGAGACCATGAAGATGATGGTGGGTCTGGAGCATCTCTTGTTGATGAGAGACTGCAGGAGCTGGGCCTGTTCAGTCTGGAGAAGACTGAGAGGGGATCTCATCAATGCATATAAATGTCTCAAAGGCGGGTGCCAGGAGGATGGTGCCAGGCTCTTCTCAGTGGTGCCCAGCGACGGGATGAGGAGCAATGGCCATAAACTAAACCACGAGATGTTCCACCTCAACATGAGGAAGAAATGCTTTCCATAGAGGGTGGCAAAGCACTGAACAGGCTGCCCAGGGAGATCGGTAGAGACATTCAAACCCCACCTGGCCACATTCCTGTGTCAGCGGCTCCAGGTGACCCTGCCTTGGCGGGCGGTTGGACGGGATGATGACCACAGGTCGGTCCAGCGCCAACAATTCTGTCACTGAGCGGGCCCTCCCTGCCGGCCGCGCTGAGCTGCTCTGCTCAGGGAGCCCTTCGGGTCGGAGGGGAAACATTCCTCGGTGCCCTTGGTGAAAATCCCCGACGGCCGACCTTCAGCAGCAAGATGGACACAGTGTTTGGAGGACAAGTCTCCCTCCGGCGGAGGTGACCGAGGCCATCCCCGTACGCAGCCCTCGCTGGGCCCTGCGCTCTCGGCGGCCCCGGGCCCAGCGCGGCCCCNTCTGCCCCCGGCACCGCCACCGCCCCAGCACCGGCACTGCCTCTGCCCCGGCACCGCCACGGCACTGACACCGACCCTCTGCACCGAGCCCGCCACCTCCACCCGACGGCAGCATGGCTGAGGTAACCTGGCCCTCCCTTCCCTTCCTGTCCCCCGGACGGGACGAAGGCTGCACCTCAGGAGAAGCCCAACAACATCACCTGTGTATCATCTGTAGCCGTATACCATGTTTATGTGTCACCTGTGTGAGCAGAGCTCAATTATCTCCTATGTTGAAACCAGGAACAATCAGGCTATTTGTACCCAGGGAGTAGTAATTCTTAAATTTTAGGAGCAGCTGCTACACGTAAGATTGTGGGTGTGATTCCCGCCCTGCCTCTCCCCTCATTACTGCTCGTCTTTTAACTTTACAATCACAAATACAAGACTGAAGTACCTGAAGGGAGCCTACAAGAGAGCTGGAGAAGGACTTTCTGCAAGAGCATGTAGTGGGGACAGTGTAGTGGAACAGATTCAAACTGAGAGTAGGTTTAGATGAGATATTAGGAGAAAATTCTTTACTGTGAGGGTGGTGAGGCACTGGCACAGGTTGCCCAGAGAGGCTGCAGATGTCCCATCCCTGGAAGTGTTCAAGGCCAGGTTGGATGGAGCTCTGAGCAGCCTGGTCTAGAGGAAGGTCCATGGCAGGGAGTTGGAATGAGATAATCTTTAAGGTCCCTTCCAACCCAAACCATTTTGTGATTCTGTGGTTTGTAGAGGAGGATGAAATGAGAAGAAACCAGTGAGTCCCAGAGCAGGTTTGAAGGGAGGACGCACTAAGTTTCAGCTCACAGTTTGGATTGTTCTTTGATGATGGCTGGAGCGTGGGCTGTAGCATTAAAGTTGCCCTTGGGTTTTCCTGCTGACAGGAGAGCTGCTTCCCTATCCTACAGAAACCACCTCAGAGGTGCATTTGCAAGGATTTGGCATCAGAACTGAGCTAGATGAAAAATGTCTTCTGTGAAAGGTTTAACAGTAGCATTTCCCACAGAGGAAGGGCTGGCTTGTGTTGGCATTACTGGAGCTTTGAAACGTGCTTGTCTGCAAGTCTCTGGCACCATCTGGATAGAAATCATAAAATAATCAGACTTTAGAGGGTAGGGAACTGGGCAGAATTAGGACTAAAATACTGGGTTTCCTCAGTAGTTGATGCATTATTCAAACAGTATCACAATGATGGTATTTTATAGACTTATCTTTAAAGCAGTTGTGGGACTCAATTACAAGAACTCTGGCTGGTAAAGCACAAGTTATTTCAGTAAAATTGGGGAAGATGTGTTGGAAAAATAGCCTACAACATGCATATTATATGCTAGCAAAAGAACCATAATTACAGAAAATTTTGCCATGATTTCTTAGTAGCTATTATACACTCTGTACATTACTTTTTTGTGTTCTGAGGTCATAAGTGAGATGTTGAATTCTTTCTGTTTGTTGATTATTTCACTCAGGAAAAGTTTGACAAACCATATCTAGAAGAAAGTGCATTTGAAGCACTGGAAAAAGACTCCCAAGAATTCATCAGTATACTGAAGAGAGATGAAGCTCTGGAAAAATTCCGTGTCGAGTATGAGAAGCTCCTTGCTATTATGAAGAAGTCTCGTGAAAATGAAAAGCATCTCATGGAGAAATGCAGGAAGCTGAGTGCTGAGCTTGTGGAGAAGTCATCTAAAGTAGCTGTGCTCACAAAACTCAGTAATGATGATGGGGAAACTATATCATCATTGAAGTCGGTAAAGTTCTGAGTAGATGAAGTATGATCTGAAATTGTTAATGAAAAACATGGTAATAAGAAAAGCACCTGCAAGAACACTTGATTTTATGTAGAGAACTAGCTGGAGGACTGAGCATAGAGCTGTCATCTCCAGTTATTTAACCTCTGCTTTGCTTTGTTTGCTCAGCCTGGCATCTTTACTGTCTTCAGTCGAATTCTGTGTTTATTTGCACTAAACCAACTCCATCAGCTAACCAACTCACTAACAGTTTTTGGTTAAGCTTTCCCTCTGTAAATGGCACATTTTCAATTTAATATACATTTTTAGATACATTAATACTTTTGAAGGGCTGCTTGGATATTAACTATTGCCAGAACATAAAAAATCTACTTATTGAGGAAATATGGATTTTAGGCCAGGGAAGTAACAACTTATATAAATAAATGTTTCACACTGTTTTTGAAAAGGAATCCTATATAGCATTTCAGAGTGATTTCACCAATTTACTCTGATGTGCTGTTTGTTATTATTGATTTGAACTCTGTCAAATCAAAGTGCTTGGCTCACTAAAAACAGCTGATGTTTTTAGACTTACAGTGAATTTTGACTCTCAGAAACCTAAAGCTGCCAAGTGATCATAAGACTGTATTTGGAACTTGTTTCATTCTGATGGTTTAAAAACCTAGCTTTGTGATACCTAGATAGGCTTTAATTTAGCACTTAGTTGAGAAACCTTCATGCCTTACAATAAAGTGTTTTGTTCCAGTAAAATAAAGTCAGTGTAGCAATTCAGAGTGATTTTTGAGCACTAAAGAAATAGAAGTTCTTTGAAATGAAGTTTCTTGCCCTTAGAATTATGAAGAAAATACATTCAGAGTAAATATAAATAGCAGCACTGTTACCCTATGGCTGTGGCTTGCAAACCTGTGATATTGCCCAAAGCCTCTTCAAGGGGGAGGAAAAGCGTGGAAAATCTTGTTGATTTTCACTGCCTCTAATCAAAACCTGGTAGATGAATGTCAGGAACCACAATGATCCTTATAATTTCCTTTTTTCTATTACATGGCAATACTCTGTGTGTGAACAGTAGGAGAGATGATTCTTCAAGATGTTCCCAAACTGAGGAGACACTGTCTTAGTAATGTCATAAAACTAAGGAGTGGAAATGTTGGGAAAATAAGAGCCTTTCCAATTTCAGCAGCTAATTTGAAGCTCAAGCAGGGTATGACTGAACCATACTGCCTACTATTGAACCCATTAAGTGATTCTGTAGCAAAAAAGCTGCTTGACAATATGATCCTGCTAGAAATGGTATGCAAGGCACAACATGTGACATTTCATTTCTAGTGGTGTGCTGTGAGCCAAGTTACAGCTGATACTTTTTCAGTTTGGTTATGAGAATTAGTCTTCCACCTAAAGGCTCAGGAATTATTTGGGTATTGTTTAAAATGTTCTTGTCTCATTTTAGGTTTTGCTTGGTAAACCCTTTATATTCCATATTCTTTGTCTTCCTAAAGGAAAGTTCTAACAGAGCTGCAGTATTTCTCTACAATTTTGTTAACATTCATAAAATGTGTTTCCTGTGTGTCCAAGCTAACTGTTGAAGGAAATTCAAGTGCTAAAGTAGCCAAGATTATATTCTTCAGTGCTGAATTAAACAAACAATCTGTCCCACAATTTAATTACTTATAAACCATAAAAGAATCGTGATGGGGCTGTTCCTGTAAAAATGGTATAGTTGCTCCAGATTAAGGCCCTTAATCTTGGTGACTTGATGGGTCATTAGGGTAAGAAATAAAAGTTGCAGAAGCAATTTTTTTCTCCTTGTGAAGCCTGTTTATAGACAGTAGGGTTTGTTTGGGGCAGGGGTTAACCACACAGATCAGTGGAGGGTAGGACTGGGTCAGTGATAATCAATAGCTGTTAACTGTCAGGTGGCTGTTAAAGGATCTGTTTTGTAGTTTTAATAAACTGGACACAACATTCTGCTTGTTTACAGTTACATCAAAGGAGCAGAGGGCCAAGCTAATCATGAAGGGAATACAATTCTGTTTTTCATGGGTAGGGACACTGATCCATGAGTCTGCACTGGGAGAATGCTAGAAGGGGAATTTATAGGAGCTTGTACTGCCCTGCTTGAAATTACCAAATTTTCAATTTCCAGGCGTATCAATCCAATACAATAAGAAAGCATTTCATTAATTCTCAGTTTCTGAGCAATGAAACCAATGTAATCTTTTGGGGTATTTAATGAAAGTAAAGTAAAGCAGTCACACTTCATAAGTTCTGCTTCACAACTTCCAGAGTTCAGTACTTCTCCAAAAATTTTTGAATGATTCTAACAGCAAACAGCCAGTGTGCTTCCTTTAATTATGCAACAGACTGCCATGCATTACCTACCTATCTTGTACTGCAATTACCTCTTGTTGCTGACACACTGCAGTCTTTTGCACTGAATAACAATGTGAATATTTCTTCTGTGAAGGCTTTCATTGTCAAAATTTTGCTCCTTTTTTCTTCTGAAAATAAAGGATCTGTTGATCCGCTCTGACAGTAGAAGACACAACCAAGAAGCAGCTCCAATGAAGCCCAGATTTGCTGATGCTGAAGTCTGTAGCAATTTTTTATTTAGATTTTGCTTATTAATGTGGCCATCACCTGTGTCTTCTTCCTTTCTTGATAAAAATGATATTATCAATACAAATTCAACAGAATAGTTTTCAAACACCAAAGAGAAAGTTTAAAAAGCACAGCTTAGCGTGATGTGAAATCAGTGCTTATCTGAATGGCCCCATTGACTTCAAGTGATCACTTTTGCAAATACTCATCACAACAAAATACTCACTGGAGCCACTAACACCTTTCAGAGGCTGTATTGAATTTAGTCTCCAGTTCTATTCCCCAAAACTCTGATCGTAATGATTTAATTCACCAATTTTAATCACAGTCTAATCAGCCAGCAGGAAGCTCTGATTTAAGTAATCAGCTTTAATCTTCTTTGCAATTTGCATTTTTCTAGAGAAAAGGTGGTTGGCTCTTACTGGTTGAAAAATCTGAAACATGTTTATTTACAGTTATGTTTTATGCTTTTCTGCTATTCAACATGATACTCTGTGTCTGCATGCCATTATTTCAGCCTAACATGCATTTATTTAAATTTCAGAATTGAGCTGTTTTTTATGTAGGATATTAATGAATGAAAACCTTATAATTACTAGATGATACTAAATATTTATGTATGATCATTGATGCAGTGAATGGAAATCAGAATTCAAACTGTATGACATAAAAATTGATTTTAATATATAAACTGTTTAAATATGCTTGATATGTAAGTGAAAAAGCACATTTTTCAAGCTGTATTTTGAACTAAATAATTTATTTATTAAGTAATGAAAATACTGTTTGTAGGTAGTGAGATTAATTGACTGTAATTTTCAGAAATTCTGAGCAAGGAAAGCCCACTGTTTAACTCTTTATTAGTATGTGGGGAAAAAAAAGAAGAGCAAAAATTCCTGATCTTTATGTTCCAGATGGTTTCTCAGATTTGGATATGCTGAGCTAGTTGAATAAATGAAATGGAAATGTATTCCCTCTGCAATTTGAAGAGGCTACAGATGTTATACTTTGTGTTATCTTTTCAGCAAAATTCAGTAGCCTGTTACTTCTGCTAGTTCTATAGTTTGGATTTTTAATTTAGGCAGTAAACAGCTAAATATTTCATATATTTGATTTTTAAGGGGTCTCTAAGTATATTAACAATATACCATAACATAGGTGTCATAAATTAATGTTAAATAGGGCTGGTTTTTTCAGAAACAGAGATGTCAATTACAATAAAGAACTTCTGTAAACAATTTGATATAAATGAAATTATTTTAGTTTCATCATTGTGGAGACGATTTTGAAAGTATTTTTTTCCAACCTCAATTCGATATGATGCAAGTAGGGGTTGAAATGGATATTATGGCCTGGTACAATGATGCTTCTATTTGGCTTTCCTTGGGTAGACCTTAGAGCTAATGTAGAACTGCAAAGCCACACTTGGGGTCTAAATCTGTACCAGTCCATGGAGTCCAGAACTCTGCTAGGAGCCAGCTGAGAAAAGAGCATCATGCTGTGATTTGAAGCTCAGAGACTTCTAGTGTAAAAGTAGTATCTTCATTATTTACTGAGACTTCAGGAGCTTTCCTTCCAGTCCAGTCACCTGCTGAATTTATGCATTTTTTTTTTAGCACAGGATTCCAGAAATGGTAGGGGCTTCATTTGAACCTGGCAAGGAATAAGCCTTTTGTTTGATTCATAAGGATCTGATCTGGGGGAGAGAGATGCAGACAAAATTAACAATTCAAGTGAACCCTCCTCCCCTACCCTGTTTGTGGGTATCAAACCCTAAGCTTGTGAGATGCATACAAATCTATCATTCAAGTAACTCCATGTGCTAAAATTCGGCATAAGAATTGGGTCTTGTCTAAATAAGTGGTTAAAATCAAATTACACCAAGTCTTCACAGATGAAAATGAACAAAGAGGCAGAGAAGTTGAGTAACATCATTTTTCTCATCCAAGTCAAATTGGATGTTCATTGTCCTAACAGCTAATAGGAATTTTACAGACATGAGCTAATTAGGTGGGTGATAACTTTGTGGGCACTGAATTGTCAGTATTTAGATATTACTGATGATATTAGATATTACACATGATCAAAGCCTCATAGAGTGAAATTTGATAATGTTCAGATCTGTGTGTTAAAGAAAATGTATTAGAGCTTTTCTGGTGTAAATTGGCCTAGCCTGAATGGCTCAAAATGTTTGCTATGCCCTCAGCCAAAACAAAGTACACCCAGTGAAGGGAACTGCTGTGAACCTAAGCATGAAGAGGCACAAAAGTCAATTTCCTCAACGAACCCAAATGCAAGGCAATTAATTTCTAATTTGTGGTTATTTTAAAACACAATTTAATTTATGTAATTATTTTCCATTTCATTCCTAGGAGCTTGAAAAGGCCTGGAAAATGGTGGATAAAGCCTATGAAAGGGAAGAGAAAACTAAGGAAATGATTAATTCACTGCAAAGGGAAATTTCACGCCTAAATAATTTAATTAAGGAAAAGGCTGGACAGGAGTACAAGTAAGTTTTCCTCAGGGAGAGGAAAAGCCTGATCTGATTTTCTATCATTCTGTACCATATTTAGCTGTGCAGACACAATGGAAACCAGAGATCTTTTCTGCCTTTTACTTTTCTCTTGAATACACATTTATTTGTGTGTTTATGCAGTAAGCAAGTACAGAATCAGGCTCTGAGTGAGTTCATTCAGTATTGGATTAAGCTGACAGATCAAATAAAATGAATACTATGCACTTTCTCAGTATGTGTCATATTGTTTTATCTGACAAACTCTTCAGCATACTTTGAAAATAGGATCCTGTCAACATTTTTACATTTCACAGCAGCAAGGTCAAGTAGATAAATCGAGAAGGCAGGAGACTTGATTTCTCTTGTGTTCCTAGCTTTGTTATAAGGCATTAACACTGCCTGTGTTCCTGTTTGTAGTTTATATTTATACACTTCCAGGATTATGTTTTGTTTTTTTTTTAACTGAATATGCATAGAGGGACATGGTCTGAGGTGGAGCCTCTAAGCCACTGCCTTGTGCACATAAAAATCATCCTCTGGGGCTGCTCAGGGGCTCTCCAGATGCCCCTGTTTGTAGTATCAGGTCCTCAGAGGCTGCTTATGCTGTAACATTAAGTTAAACTCCAAGATAAGATTAAGTACTGACCCTATGGCCTGTGCACTTTCTATTGAAATTGCTGGTGGTTTGCTCTCCTGATTATGGCTTGAAATTTTCACGCTGTTTAAGGTAATTATTTATAATATGCATTCAGGATATGTATGGGACATGCTTGTCTCTGCATGCTCTGTGTATCTGCAAAAATGAGGTCTTCAGTGTGCTCAGACACTTCCCCCTCCAAGGAATGTGCCAGCACATAAACCACCTGGGTCCATGAGAAATCCACTCCTTCACCTTTTGTCCCTGAAATGTTCTGGACCTGTTTAACAGCTTCCTTGGATTTGAAAGCTTGGTCATTCAACCTCCCCCTAGTATAACTCTCCTTAAAGTCTTCTCTCTCTGGCTGCTTTTTGCATTTTCCTGCAAGAGCCAGGTGCTGTTACTTTGCCAACCCCTCACTCCTGTTTCCAGCTCTGCCCAGGCTGCTGAGACATAGCAGCTTACAATTTTTTTTGTATTGCCCTCCAGTTCCATGCTTAAATACCCTATCCAGTGATAAGGCCATAAGACTAAGTAACTCCTTTGCAGATTTCAGTCTTGAAAACCCTATAATCTTTAAGAACAATTAGGCAGCTTTTTAAGACTCAGCTTGAACACACAGCTTGGGCTTCCTTTCATACTGTAAATGTGTCAAAACAGAGAGTCAGTTTTTATTTTTACATGATGAGACTGTAAGACATAACCTAGTTAGGTGTCCAGTCAGGTAAGGTGCAGAGAGACTGGTTACAACAGTGTAATATTTTTGGTCCCTGGGTAATTTTGCAGTGGGCATAGAAGAGGGAATTTTGTTCCCTTTTATCTTTCTGGGAAACAGAAGGTTTATTCAGACCCATGAGGATGTGATGTAACAAGAAAGAATTTTACTTGGTTGATGGTGATTCTGATCACAGTAGATAAATCATGTAATTCAGTTGACCAACAGTCTTAATACAGAAGAATTTAAAATGAAAAAAAAAAATTAAACTCCTCTTTCTCACAGAAATCTTGCTCTGGCATAGGAGGGAGAACAGAAATGGCTCGTGACACTGCTTGACTATTATTTCCTTGCTTCTAGTGTTGAGGATTTGCTAAGATTTCAAGAAGAGGTAACAGAGGAGCGAGACGAACTGTTGTCAGAAGTTGTGAAGTTACGTCAAAGTCTCACTGAAATCACAGAGCAGCAGCAGGAAACAGAGAGGGCAAAAAATGAGGCAGAGGCATCCATTTTGCAGGTCTGTACTGATCACCAAATGGTGAATTTGGGCTTTGTCCTGAGCCTTTCTCCACACTTGAAATTGATCTCCAGTGACTGGTACACTGCTACCTGTTCTTTCACAGCTCAGACACTTTCAGGAGTGCTCTGAATGGTCTCTGCTGTGAATGACTTTCATGTTTTTCTGTAGTTCTTGGCTATGTACTTTGTATTGTCATGTACCAACTGCTTCCATAGTTTCCCAATACTCCAGTGAGGCCAAAGTTGCTTTCTGTGATTTGTAATCTTTCATACTGAAGAAGTGGAATGTTTTCTGTATTGTAAATCTTTATGCCTCAAAAGGGACACTTAGAACACAGATCAGGAATGGAGATTCTTGGTCGTTTGCTGTTGGCAGGGGTTGCCATATGATGAGATTCCATCATTCTTAAGAATGTATCAAAATCTGACTTAAAAAATAATGAAGTTATTTTCTCTCCTCTTCTTTATGGGAAGCTTTTCCAGATCCTCACTTTTTTTTATGGTTAGGGACCTCCTACTTTCTTCTTTACACTGATTCTGGATTACTGCTTTAATTTTTCATCACAAATGACTGTAGAGAGCAGTCATACTCCACCTCAGCTTTACATTAAGTTAGGCTTTCTGTTTTTCTGACCATCTGAGTAGACAGTTGTTCTTTGTGATCAATATTTATGGCTTTATTGAAATGTATAGAGCAGCTAGAGACAGAGGAGGCTGAGGATCAGTGGAATAGCCACTGAATGGAAAGTAGAAAAAGATGGAAGGTGGGATACAGAACTCTGATACATCAAATATATAAGCATAATAATAAGAAATGAAAGAATTAAAGCAGAATATAAATGGTTGGAGCAAGACACCAAGAGAAAGGAAGAGTAGAAAATGACACTTAAACAAAGAACAGAGAAGAGGTAGATGTAGCATTTGGCTTTCAGTTTTTTATAAATCACAAATAGGAAATCATCAGCCTAGGTTTCATGCACAGAAATTGTTTCTATTTCTAAAGCAGATGACTGGGAATGTACTAGAAGAGAATGTAAAATTTTTGTTTTTCTGACAGCATTGTGAGCATGGGAGAAAAGAGTCACAACTTGTTGAGTCTTGGCAGCCTTAATCTTCTGATACCCACTTCATCAACCATTAAATTTACGGAATCGTTGCAGCATTTGTAATCACCTCCCATTCTCCCAGTATGAAATTATTCTCCACTTCAGACTGCTTAAATGACAATGTCTCTTTGAAGATCATGTTAAAGACCCTGTCAGTTCTGGCAACTTTTCATCTGTGGGCTCAGAGGGGGAGGAATCTTTAAGCAAAGAACATCTTTCAATTGCTGGTCCCTGGCTGAACTGAATATTTCCATATGGATCAGCCCCCTGTGTCTCCTCTCTGCTGATTCTGCTCCATCAAATTTTTGTGGAGGGAGAGAACAGGAGTCAGAGACAGTCTATTAAGTATGAGAAAAATTTCCTCTTTCAGAGATCCCACATAGGAACTTTGAGAGCAGAAAGATTTAGACCAGTAGTGAAAAATGAATACTGGTCTGCCATCTCTCTCTTTTCTTTAATATCAATGTAATAAGTGTTTCTGCTAGTCAGAGAGAACAATAAAAATAAAAAATCCTTGCAATACAACATCAAGCCCCAATTAATTTTAATGCCGCATTCAGAAAGTACCACTTTGCAAGTAACTTGTGACAGTAAAGACATTTGTGCCACTGCATCTCCAGAGGAGTGCTTTTATGGTTGAATTGTATCAGACTCTTCTGTCTGGGTGAACTGACTGGTGTATAACAAATTTTTGTCATCAATAAATTGGGTCCCACATGCAGAATTTTTTGTTCAACCATTAGAAAACTTAAATACTTCTGAGAAGATCCAGCATATAGTGGTGGTTACAGTAATACAGAAACTCTTTTCTTAAAATCAAGCATAGTCAGAGAGGTGAGAGGACTTGTTTTCCTGAGTAAAAGGCAGCAGAATTAAAACTTGTTCTCTTCTCTATTATTGTAGCTTCAGCAAGACATCCAGCTGCGTCAAAACGAGGAATTACGGGAGGCACGAAAGAAGGAAAAAATGGAGACTGAGCTGAAAAATCTTCTAGCTGAAATGGATAACAAGCAAGCTGAGGTCCAGAAGTTACAGCAACAAATAGAGAACAACAAAGAGGAACAACTGAAAATAGAAAATAATCTTAGAGAGCAGAAGGTAGGGTACATGGCACACTGTATTCATCAGGTCTAATTAAGAAGGTGTAATTAAGAAGAGAATGGATTTTCCTGAAAGGAGAGGGAGGGAGATTAAGTTAGTAAATTTTAATAAACATTTATCTTTATATAAATATTAATTTACTAATAAATAAGTATGTAAATCTTGCTGACAGATTTCAGATAGATTTCTTACAGAAATCAGTAGTGGATCACGATGATATTGTTCATCTTGAGAAATCACAGCAAAAGAGACAGTCTGTGAAGAGCGTGGATGATCTATAGGAGCAGGAGACTGCCAGCCTGGACTTCTGACTATATTGCCAGTTTTGCTATTGATTGTGTCTAGTGGCATTGGTAAAATAATTTTACCTTCATCCCCTTCTTTCTTCTTTTTCCCAGTAATTTTTATCTGCCTCTCAAGCCTGTGAAAGGGCAAGGAACTGTCTTCATAAACCTTTTTGATTGATCTTCCTCATTCTGTTTCTAAAAACTTTATCTGGAAATGTCCTAACATAGTGTTCTGCAAGTGTGTGAATTTTCAGGTTTTCAGTCCATTTCCCCTGACTTTGAGAAACTCTCACAGAAGCAATTTCAGTAAATGGCAGGGGAGATCTCATCACTGTAAACCAGTCCTACCTCAAGGGAAGCTTCCTTGTGAGTTGTGTGTATCTTGTAAATTTATGACTTTTATGGCTTTTTCTTTCCTTTCAGTCCCTGAAATTGTGAAGGTAGAGGTCTGTGCCAATTTTTAGTCAACACAAAGTCGTAATAAAATACTTAACATAAAGAGATACAGAGAAGACTTGATTATTTCTCTGAATATCACTGATTTGATGCAGCTTTTGAGGGCAGCTCCATCATCTGCCATGGCAATCACATTGTATATACAATTCCTGGTTCTGTTCCATTCTTCCTCCTTTTTATAGTCTCAGCCTTTCAAAATGTAGATTTTAGGGACATTCAATTATCCAAACTGTCCTGGAAACCAAGAATTCACATAAAGTGCTGTGTGTGGGCTGATTAACCAGACTTCTGAATTGTCTTTCTTGCCTGTGCTGGCTTGAAGATGTCTGTGAAGGCCCTGCATGGTGTTTTGCTATTTTGCTGGAAATCTGTCCAAAACACAGGCTGTCCAACTCTGCAAGGGTCAGGGTAGAGATCTGCAAAAGAAGATGACACAAATATTGCAATTTCATCAGGTTGTTGTCTCAACTGAATTGCAGTTGTTTGTGATGCCTGCTATTCTTATTCTTATTCTTATTCTTATTCTTATTCTTATTCTTATTCTTATTCTTATTCTTATTCTTATTCTTATTCTTATTCTTATTCTTATTCTTATTCTTATTCTTATTCTTATTCTTATTCTTATTCTTATTCTTATTCTTATTCTTATTCTTATTCTTATTCTTATTCTTATTCTTATTCTTATTCTTATTCTTATTCTTATTCTTATTCTTATTCTTATTCTTATTCTTATTCTTATTCTTATTCTTATTCTTATTCTTATTCTTATTCTTATTCTTACTCTTACTCTTACTCTTACTCTTACTCTTACTCTTACTCTTACTCTTACTCTTACTCTTACTCTTATTCTTATTCTTATTCTTACTCTTACTCTTATTCTTACTCTTATTCTTACTCTTATTCTTATTCTTACTCTTATTCTTATTCTTACTCTTATTCTTACTCTTACTCTTGCTCTTATTTTATTAGAAATTTCTAATAAAATACCCTTTCCTGCATGACATTGAAAATGGTCTGATACAGCTGCTATTAGCTTTATCCCACCCCTGTCCAAGACTCAATAAAGGATTGCCTGAAACAGTGTTATCCTGACATTTGCAATACAAGAAAGACTATTCCTTTTTTTACACTGGATTCTACCTCTCTTCTTTAAATGTTTTTTAAAGGCGTAGTATGTATTGACTTCATCAGCAGTGAAAAATATGATGGTTGTTCTTTCCTTGTTTATATCTGTAATATCTGCAAGGAAAGTTCCATCAAGCAGAAGATAAGTCTGGTAGCTCCAGTACTGAAATATATGTTCTGTATAGAAACCACAAAACCACTATTGCAGATGTTTGAAGACAAATTAAAGAGGAAGATGCTTTGTCCTGGTCTCAGCAAACCATGTACCAGAGAAATGTTATCAGCACATTAATGTAGGATGCTTGCTCAGAACACAGAGCTCCCCTGCCCTCTGCTGATGGAAGTAATTTGAATCTCATACTCATTTTCAGTAATTGTAAGTAGCAAGCTGTATTGTGTGATGGTTGCCAAATGCCTAACAAGAAGTAAAATATCTATTTACCACCTGTAATAGAGACCTGCTAAGGTTGCAGAAAAAAAAAAGACACTGGATGTGTTATTCATTAGAAATTATGATTTCTCCATGTCAATATGACCATGTATCATGTTTAGTAATATTAGTAATTTCATCAGCAACGAAGACTGGTTTTTAAGGAGACAACAATCTGCAGCAGCTTTTGTCTCCCGGGTAGCAGGAAGGTTCTGTCTTCATGTATATGTAGATATGGTAATGAGATTTAGAAGAATTAATAGGATTGTTCTTTAACCTAATAGATCTTGAATGAAAAAGCTGGTAAGGAACTTGAGCAACTGAAGATGAAAAATCAAAAGCTCACACAAGAGAGTGAGCAGCAGAGTGCAGTGATTGATGATGTGATGAAGGACATCGGGCAGAAGACGGCACAGCTGAAAGTAAGTTCCAGAAGGTGCATCCTACCAGCTGTGTCATTCCAGTGACATCTTACCACTTGGGACAGGGATTACTTCAGTCCTCATAGTTCCTCATGGGTAGTTTTGGAAGAAACCTGAGTAGGAATAGATCTGGCTGATGCTGGATGCCGTGCTTTCTATGGCACTACCATGGTCACAGTAGTCTCCAACCCTCTCTCCTGACAGTGTAGCACCTGTTCTCCTGAAGAAATTGTTTCATAAAAAGCATGAACCAGAATGCTCAGCACAGTTCATGAAGTATAAGTGGTCAGAACATGGGGGTCTTTTTTCAATCCTGAGATCTTCAAATAAGAGCAATGACTTTCTTACGATGAGTAACGTAATTTGAATTTTTCCATTTACATAAAAATGTTAATAAATTTTATCAATGGTGTCCTGGATAGTTTCCACTGAAGGGAATTGCTTTCAACACTAAAATTTCTTCTCCCCCAGTATTGGTTGAGAAAGCCAAATACAAGAACCAGGATGGTGTTTACTTTCAGATCTAAATGGTTTTGTTACTTGACTTCACATTATTTAACAGTCATTTTATACAACTCAGAAGCAGATGAGTTTCAGTTGAGGAGGAATTAAAGGATTTCTGCTTATTCTTATTAGGGTACTTTGAGAGCACTTGTGACTAAGGGTAATGTATAGATGTTGGATGCTATTATGCTATTTACCATATCTTGCATTTTTTGTCATCATTGGAGTTAAAACACTAAACATGAGAAAATTCAGGTAGAAAATAATTGTCTTCTTGAGTTTTATCGAATATAACTATTTCACCTAAATAAAAAATTTGTTTGCTAACAGAGACTTTTAGTCTGATAGAAACTAACCCCTGACAGATTAAAAGCTTGGTTCACAACTAATATAACAGAGTTTATTCTGATTTGGATCCTTAATGGAGGATGGGAGAAGCTGTTGTATTTTATTAGGCACACTGAACGATATTTTTCATAACCTAAAAAAACAAATTACTGTCTTTTCCAGGTTATCCAGTTTTAATAACACCACTTTTTAAAACTTTACAAATATGACTTACATCTGGGACCTTAGAGTGTCAGATGATTTTGGTTCTATGATCTTATCCTGATTTCAGGAAAAGTTGATGGAACTTTTAAAGTCATGGACATGGACTTCTGGGAACAAAAAACTGGAAGATACTGCCCAGTTAGTAGTTGAGCCAGCTGCTGAAGCTTAAGAGCTCCAGTCACGACCTGGGATGCAGTTTTTGTAGGGATTGTGCCTGCAATACCATCCTGCAGTGTGCTGAGTGCTGGGCAGTGTGAATTGTCAAAGTACTCTTAAACCTCTTGAAGGTTATTGTCAGTAGGAACTGAGGAGGTTCCCATTCTCCCAGAGGATGCTCCATAGCAGGATTCCCCATCTCTCAGAATCCTGTCTAAGGCTGTAAGGGGGACACTGCAGTCTGTGATGGCTGTAAAACCTAACAGTGGCACTGAGTTATACCAAGAAGTTATACTTATTCTTAAAAGGAAAAAGACTAATTGCTGTTGTGATTATTGGTTATGTTTCCCAGTAACCAGTTATGCAGTATTTTGATTGATTATTTTTCCTCTATTGTATAGCAAATGAGACAGACTCTAGATTTTGCTTTTTCTTTAAAGCCATATGTTATAAAAGAGATGGGGATAACACATAAAGGCTATTTAGGGACATGCAATCAGACCACACTACAGATATCTTTCTCATCACAGACACTGTGCCTAATACTTCAAATGAAAATAGGGCTGCCTGTGTTTAATCTGCAGGACTAATTGTGTAGTGCTGTGTGAGGTTTGCAGATGGAAGTTCTTCATTGATCATCTTCAGCCCTAAAGTGTAAGATTTGATTATCATTTTCCTTTCCCAAACTGGCTTTGTTTAAATTATTTTAAATATTGTTCAATTAGCTAATTATCTTTCTGCAGCTGACCCATAGCAGTTATATGTTTTCTTCCTGAGTTTCATGGAGTAAGTGTACACCAAATACAAAAGCATTTTCTTCTGTGGATGCTTTCTCTCCCCTTTCCTTGTTACTGTAGGAGGTAGAGGATGAAGCAGCTCAGATGCGCCTTGAAATTTCAAAGCTGAGCAAAACGAGAGATGTTCTCCAGAATAAGCTGCATACTGCAGAGGAACAAAAAATTGATGCAGAACATGAAAAAAACATGCTAAAAAATCAAATAATCAGACTGGAGAAAGGTAGGTGCCTAACAGGTGGATCTGTTTTCTGAGTTCTTCTAAGTTATTCTAGGTACTCAAATAACATTAACATCAGCTAACACTTAGGACTGTAAATCCTGTTCACAGCTAATTGAAATGGTCATGTAATGTCAAAGCTTTAAAAAAAGTTCACTAAATCATTTCTGCATTTTTAACAACTGTACAGTTTGAACCCAGAATTCATTGTCTTTCCTCTTTTTCTCTAGAGCTAGAGACAGCCAAAAAGCAGGCAGAGATTGACAAGAGAACCACAGATGGGCTTGTGAGGGAAAGGGATATGCTAAACCAGGTGAGTTTGCATTGATCATATTAATAAGAAGCCTCAGAGCTTGAGAATGAAATGCCTGTATCTTAAACATTCACAGCAGCACAGAAATGTAGAATACATAATGTTAAGTTAAAGCCTTCAGATTTCCTTAAGCAGATGCACAAACTATTTCTTATCTGTGCACTGAAATTGTGTTAGTAACCATAAACACACAAAAGATTTCTAAGTTTTAACATATAAACCATCAGGAAGTCCAAACTGCAAAGCCATTATTTGTTGTCTGAAGAGTTCACTACATCTGTACTTTTACACTCTGTATCTTATGAAGTTTAGTATTAATCTAGGCAAACTAAGTATTTGCTAATAAAAGAACAACCAAAGTGTTGATATGCTGTGTAGCAGCTTGGCAGGCTGTTTGAGTAGTAATCCTTGCTTTTAGATCTATTTCTCATACTGATTGTTTCCCATCAGCTCAAGGTTCTTGTACTGCAGTATAGCATCTCATGTTTATAGGCAGTCCTGAAATGTTAATTACTAAATGCACTGCTAAAAGATGATTTCTGACATGCTTTATTTGGTGTAGATTCACTGTCCAGTATCTTGAATCTAGCAGAGGCTCTGGTTTGACAGGTAACAAATACTTGTTTTGTATAGGGAAAGAAATCTTGAAGTGGGACCAGGAGGCTGATTTTGTAAAGATGATATGTTGATGTTTTCTGTTAAATCCTTATGCAAAATTTTAAAGTATGCTTGGTTAATTTCTAGCTTGAACTTTCTACTTAGGACATGAGAAGGAAGAGTATTTGGCTTTATTATTAATGTTACTGGCTATTGGCATGCTTTACAATCAAAATGCCTTAAAGCTGGTAAGGATTTTCCAATCATTAGTTATATTCACTTGTAAACCTGTCAATTTTATTTTTTGTAATGGAGACACTAATGTTTTAACTTCAAATCAGAAAAATCTCTATTTAGCAGTTGTGCTAGAGATTTTGTTTTTTAAATCAGATTTGAGATTCAAGTATTTCAACTGAACAAATTAGTTAAGGGATAATAACATTGAAAAGTCCATAATCCACTTTGATATGCTTTTGTTATAGTGGTGACAGTGTTGCCTTTTCAGCTCAAGACTCATTGCTTTTTGTTCCCTGTAGAACTTGGTCAAGGCTACAAATGCTACTCAGAAGCAGATAAATTTGGTGAAGCTCCATGAACAGTCAAAACAGAACTTGGAAACAGAAATCCACAATTATAAGATAGAAGCTCAGAAACAAAGGAAGATTATTTACCAGTTGGAGAAGGAGAGAGAGAGTTTCATCAATGAAGCGAGTGAGCTCAAAGAGAAGGTAGGAACAGCTCGTTGTGCATGTGGTTCTTTTCTGTCTTACTGTCAGAACTGTGAAGATGATACTTTAATTTTCTAACTTGCCAGTGGGAGAAAGCTTGGATTAGTGGTCTTCATACAGTACAAATATTTCTTGTCAGTGCATGTTGCCTGCTACTGCTTCAGCTCCCTCTAGGGAAACCTTGTCTATAACCAGACTTAATTATTCTGTGAGAGACTTGGAGTACAGTGGTGTATTGCTCTTATACAGCAATCAGTTGGGAAATGAAGCTAGGGCTGGAGTTCAAACCAAGGCCTCTTGACTTCTTATATGTGAGTCCTACAGGTGAAACTCTCATATGCAGTTGGAAGTTATACTTTGATTGTCCTGGCTTATCTGCAGAGTTATCTTGCATATGACCACTGTCCTAAATTAGAGGCCAGTGAGAGCTAACAGTGCTTGTTATCTTTGCAAGGTATTTAACATTTTGAAGGATTACTCCAAGGTGTGAAAACATCTCAGCATGTTCAAGATAGTCTGCAAAACAAGTTTTCCAGGAGCAGCTGCAGAGAAATACTGTGTAAAATTTGTGTTGCCTGCTGCCCATTATTATGTATAACTTTTTTCCTGATGCAGTAAAATCAGGGATATGTTTTTAACATGTTCCATTAATTGCTGAATATCACATTGGAGAGCCTCCAAGGAGCTCATTGATTTACTGGGATTATCTTTCAAGTGGTTTCAACTCACAAGTTATTTGCTATCTTTTCACGGTAGAATTATCCGTCCAACTTCAAGTGACCAGGGACTTTTAAATCATTTTGGAATGGTATATGCTCCATTGCCTGGAATACCTCTTGTCATTTCCTTGTAAATAATATTCCACAAAAGTGAGATTTGTCTTTGTTGCAAAGTCATATTTTGCTTCCTTCCCTCATAGTGCATTTCTAACAGTGTAAATATGAGTTAAGAACATTGTAAACTAGGGCCAGAGAGTAATTCATAACACTCAGAAATACAAGGCTCTTTCTTTTAATTCTCTTTGGGGTTGCCCATAATATTTTGAGGGTGAGAATGACAAATATTTGCTTGCTTACTTTTTTTTTTTCCCCCTGCCATTTTGGGTGTAAATTTTCTATCACTTCTTACAAGGCAGAGGCTCAGTAAATGGCTTATGACACTTGAGCTGTTTGTATAATCATGCCTACATTGTGACTGCAAGTTTCCAAAGGACTGGCAGGCTTCCTTGGCTCACCAAAGGGGCAATTCCTGACTCTGCTTATAGGTGAAGAGCAGCAAGAATAGTTTTGATCACAGGAGTATGTGAGACAGGAGTATGTCCTTCAAGTCCAAATGCAGTGTAGGAGGGCATAGGATCAGGATTATTATGTACATAGGTAATATTTAGGTTCATTGTTTGACCTATTCAGACTTGAGAAGCTGTGACAAAACTACAGGAGTCATTTCACAGCTGGTGGGGAATGAGCAGTAAGGCTATGGCCAGTCAATGCTCTTCTGTCACCTTTTGCCACCAAGCTGGTTCTGCAGGAGGTTGCAGCCCACCTTTGGAATTACATAGGAGCTGGAAAAGAGCTAAATTCATCTAAGTCCAAAGAAGTAGCTGTACTGGCTCTGAAAACTGTCAGGCTATTTATAGCAGCACAGACTCTACAGAGCTACAGAATTCATCTTTCAAAATAATCATTTACTATTAACTGATAAACAGAGTCAGCAAAGTTATATACACAACATTAAAATATTTTTGGGGTGAGAATTCATGCATGACTTCCTTTTCTAACTATTGCCTTGGCTGACTTTTTTTTCAAGTCAGTGTCACTTGTTGAATAGTCTTATTTCAAATTAGCCAGCACAAGTGAGAAAAAAAACATGTTGTTACTCTTTGTTATGTAGCCTGTATTACTGAGTACTACTATTAGCAGAATATTTCCTTTTTGAATTGAAATTCTTAAATGATGAAATGTTGGTTTCTCTGTGTGAGGTTTAGGGTGCTGAAAAGGAGGCAGTAAAGTATTCCTTTCTGTTCCATCTGATCTGTTCCCTGGCTATGTTTTCTGAGGGGTCCCAAAACCAGTCTTTAATTTGGCTTTTTTCAAATAAAGCCTTTTAAAATGTTAAGTTTACAGTTAAAAACCTACCGAGAAAAATGAAAAGGTAATTTCCTTTTCTAAATTCACATAATCTTTTGGAAAACCCAGTGTTCAATATCATTAAGGCCATGGCAGCACTCCCTGAAAATGGATAAGCAAATAAGGACAGCACCATTACTGACATATTGAGTAGGTTCATTAAACAGGTAACCAGTAGTAGATGATAATGAAGTTTACAGACAGAAAAGCTCTGAGGATACAGGAAAAACTATGAATACCAAATCCTTTCTGCTTTGCTTTGGGAGCTCATTCCAAATCTGAGAGGTGCAGTGTGCCTATTGACTAAGTAGGAATTGAGGATGCTCAGCCTCCCACGGGGCTGTGCTGTGAAACACTGCATGTATCTTTTCTGTATTTGTAGGAGAGAATTATTTGGGTTTAATCATTCCTGAAAAAGCAAAGTCAGCATCCAGCCTATGAGCACAGCTCAGAAAACTTTGTCCACAATCTTACTGCACTTATATTGTATCAAAACCAAGTAAAACACTTACAAATGCAGTGACCTACTTTCAAATCTTGCTCCAGCCTATGATCACCATAGTGCAGATAGAAAACATGCCTTATTGATTTCTTCTCTGTGCTATTACTATTGGCAGATTGTTTAAACAGCAAAGGAAAAGGCAGGAGTAGGTTATAAACTGGGTCTATGTTTTTGTATTGCATTGCAAGCAGTTCCTGGAATCACCTGAAGTCAGCTACAATGTCCTGGAATTTATTCCTGCTTCTGTAATAAATTTTTCGATATTTAGCTCTCCCCTGTCTTCAAAGTTGGTTGGAGGTACCTGGTAGAATATTTAATTATTTAAGCTCCTGCCCCATAGTTAGGCCTCCCCAAGGCTTTACTGCTAGGGAAGGGACAACACTGTAAACTGTAAACTTTGCAGGTTTTGACTGTTTGATATAAACATTTGTTTTCTTCTTCTGCTTTGACATTCAAACATGATTTTTAGCCCAAACCTCCACCTTCAAAAGTGGAGTCGGAGAGCTGGATACGAACTGCATTTAGAAATGGATTTCTCTCCTGCATTTTGTCCCTGTGATTCCTCAGCTTTTTTTTTAATGCCTGGGTTTTTTTCTAGCTTTAAGGATGGCATTGCTTTCTCCTCCTGGGTAGTGAACCTGGTAAACTGTGTTCTTGTTGTGTGTACTCATTAGTATTGTTTTTATTTCTTATTTTTTGTAATGCTGAATTCTATGTGAATGCTGCTTCCTTGAGCTCCTCAGTTTTCAGCTTTGTATAGCAGGAAAAAGGTTCTTGGGTATTTAAAAGAATAATTTACAAGCTCATCATAATGATTACCAACTATTTGTATTTTTGCCCCTTTAACATTGCAATTTTTATGTATTGTTATGGTAGAAACTGCTTGATAAAAGTGTCTATAAAATTTTACATTTTTGTTTATTGATACTGCATGTGATCATCTTTTTATAGTCTACAATAATCCATTCTCCTTAGGTAGGCTTCACATAATTATTTCTAATCTTTCATAGAAGCATCTAATGGTGGTTACCTACTTATTTAGACCCAGTGTGAGTTATGTTAATTCACTTTCTTATTATAATAATTATATATGAACAGTTTGTGATCATCAACTGTTTGTGATCACGTGTTCATTAAAAAAAAATTGGGTTGTTAGAATGTAAGAGTACATGCAGGGCTTTTTTGGAAAAACACGTGTGTTAGTTCATCTTATCATACAGCCAACATCCAAAACAATATCTAACATCTAGGTTTGCTTCATAAATAAACTAAGACTATTCTTGATGGAAACTCTTGATATTGATTTTATTGCACCTACTCTGTGGTGATATTTTCTTTCAGTAGCTTGTTGTTAAATTAAATATGTGCACCTCTATAAGTTTTAGTCTTGAGCAAAACCTAGGTATCAGATTAAAATACAATTTTGTCCCACATAAGCAAGTCAGAAAGGTTAAACTTGTATTTGGACTGGAGTAATTTTCAGCTGTAGTTAAATCTGCTTATCACAGGGATTTGAACTTGTCATTTTAAAAGAAAATTACAAACTTTGTCCCATCCTTCTAATCTTGTGATGATGATTTAATCATGTTCATTTCTTTCCTTTTCTTTTGCTCCAGGTCCTCCTTCACATGAAAGATCTTGAAATAAATCAAATGCAGATCTGTGACTATGAGAAGGAAATACAAGTGCAAATGTTTAAATTAAAACAGCAACAAAACCTTTGTGAAACTCTGAGAACAGAGAGGACCCTGTACAGTAAAAATCTGATTGAAGCTAAGGTAGAAGGATACATTTTTCCTTGTGTTTCTCTCTCTGGTCTTCTTTTTTCCTGATTTAATTTTAATTTGTCAAAGGGAAGCTCAGTGGATCAATGGCAGAAGTGGTTTCTTCATTCCTGTGGGTTTTGGGGAAATGAATGTTTTATGTCCCTGAGGTTTTATCTACACCATTTGTATTTGGGCTGGAAGTAGGAGCTCACAGTCATCAGTGGAAATATCCCTGCTTCAAACCATGTGTAAAATCATGGTACACAGAACTATGGAGTCATGAAGCCATCCTGGCTCCAGTCTGTTTTATCCCTTTAGGAGTTGTATGCATGTGTGTGAAATAGAGTATAAGGGGAATAAGATTGCTCCTTAGCCCTGAATGAGTATGCACATTACTGTGAATAATGATTTAGGAAGCAGAGGGAACACTTTCCCGGCTGAAGTGGAATTTTCTGACAAGAACCAAATGCTTCCACCTTGCTTGTTTCTTTCAGCAAGTGTAATTTTCCTCAGGAGATGATTCTTTCTATTCATATCTCCTCCTTGGGGATCTCACTAACAATACTAGAAGAAGAGAGCAGACCACTTAAGGATATATTCTGTTATTCTGATGTAAAGATCTAAAATACAACACAAACCCCGTTGTAATTGGCAGACATTGGGACCCTGGATAGCTGTCATTTAAAGCCTTGGTTTATTTCCAAATAAATATCTATGACATAAAGATGTATGAGAAATTACAAATTTATACTTCGGTTTGAATGGGTAGGTGTTTTGTTTGAGAAGCAGATGGGAATGAGTCAAAGTTCCTGTCCAGCTGTGTGCTGAATTTTATGAGAAATGAAGCATTTTGCTATTTTTGTGGGATGCTTTACTTGACTTTAGTCAGCCTCTCATCAGTGGATGCAGTGCTGGGATACTTGCTGCTCCCAAACAGTCTCTCAGGAGAAATAAGACTGAAAAGTCAAAATGCTGATTTTTTTCCTAGTTATTTTTATTTTAAAACCCACAACATAAATTTGGTTATTTATAAAGAACGGGCACTGATGTGCTGAATTAGAAAATGGAGCAGCCCTTTGGCCTTTGGGTTTTGAATGTTACATGATGTTAACCCCATGCTGTTCACAATTCCAGTTGTTAGAGACCAGTGTTTAGACTTTAATAGCTTACTTGTCATACTGCAAACCTCTTTTAACAAGTCCTTTGTGAGAAAATAGCTGACCCTAAAAGATCTTTTGGCCAAGGCAATTTTAGGTTTAGCAATGAGAAAAATAGCTATTCAATGTTCAGTAACAGGTCAGCTGGTCATGAAAGAAAAAAAATAAAAGAGGGTTGTTTTAAACATTATGGCAAATTCTTTCTCCTTTTGGAAAGTAAAATTTTCACAAGCTTGTTTAGATAAAGCTAGATACAAATATTTTTGGATTGCTTAATGTGAAATGACCTCATGCCCCCCTTGCCTCGAGACTATCATAATATTCAAGTCAGTAGAATGGAAAAGGCATCCTGGCAGGGTGTTAATATGATGTAAATACCTGATGCTTTCATCCTGGGGGTTTCTTTTGGTGTTAGGATTTCATTTATTTAACCAAGTTGATTAGGAGACCAGTTTGCAAAATTACGTATTCTTACCATTCTTCATTAAGTAAAGAATTAAGAATATGTTTGAGTGTGTCTGGGCTCTATATGCTAAATTTCTGTCATCTTTTACAACACTAAAGAGATTTATAGGCTGTAGTACCAGAGACACCTTTTAATAACTTCTGCTTTCACAAAAGTGGCTGAACCTGCAAACAACTGGGCCTAGTGACATATTGCTGCTGATCAGTGCTTTTTCTGTGCTGTTGGGGTGAAGGTTGTCATGGCTCAAGACCCTGCTTAGCTACATTAAGCACTTCATGCAAGAAAACATCCCACAATTGTCCATTAAATCCACTCCTGTGGTGGATAGTGCTGAAGGAGCTTTAAGCTACCCTGGTTTGGTACTAGAAGAGGATGTATTCACATGAGAGATTATGATGTCTTCTCTGTGAGGTGGTAGGTTCTAGCAGAGGAGCAATGGCCTCTAAAGCTGCTTTCATCACATCCAGAAGAAATGTCTGTCTAAGCACTGACTCTGCTAGCTTCTTTTCATGGCATCACATGTGCTGTCACTGTGCTGAGCTGAAATGTTAATTTTGTACAGGCAGGCACCTTTGTGCTGGGAGTAGAAGTATTCCTACTGACCTGATCTCTCTTCAGTGCTATCAGCCTTTTTACTCTGTGTTTGAGCTTAAAGTATATGCTAAATATTTTCACAGAGCCTTCTGAAATGCTGAGCCCTCTTTTGCCCTTTGCACCTCTGTGCAAGCTAGCATGTGTTGGTCTTACTGAGGGCTATGTTTGCTTGCACAAAACCAGCTTCTCTCCAGGGATTTGTGCCCAGCTATGTGCAACCTTACTGGAAAAGCATGTTATTAGAAGCATGAAAGCAGATGGATATGATCAGAATCTTAATAATTTGGATTGATTTCTAGTTTCTATAGTGTGTCCAGCACTTTAAATTAAATGTCTTGTTAAACTCATGATTGATGGTCATTATTTTTGTCAGTGTATCTTTTAAAGGCTTTTTTATTGAAATGTCATGCTGGCAGAAATGAAAAATTGTCATTTAATGAAACTGTTTTGTTCTGTTGGATTAAAAAGTGATATCTTATAGTAGGTACAACAAATCTACTGTCACACACCGTGGCTGCATTTTCCAGCATCTAAATAGCCTGAACTCCCCATCACAAACAGCCCCTTGCTTTAACCCTCTCTGTGATCACACTTCCTGTCCTATTAGGATGAAATAGCAGAAATGAAGATGAAACTGAAAACTGCCACACGTCAGGTGGATCAGCTGAAAGAGGAGCTCAAAGAAAAGGACGGAGCCCTTGAGAAAGCACATGTGGAACAGCAGCATTCAGAGAATGAAAAGGAGTCATTGAAAGTAAGACCCTTGACACTTTCTTGCAAAGGGTGGATTCCATGATTTCACAGACTGCATTATGTTTTGACCTGTGGTAGTTGTTTTGCTGTATTTTAATAAACTATTCTGTAATTGAATAACAAGATCTCAGTACCCTTCAGAGATTACTAGTAGAAATCTGTGTATCTGACAAATTTCATCTCTGCCTATAATTATAAAAAAAGAGTCCTGAATTGTCTTTTGGAAGCTTTAAATCTCTTGGTGGCCAAACATTTTTTACTAAAAAGTTCCATTTTGCTTACAGAAATGTTGATTTTGGGGATAGACTGATTCTAGCAAACTTTTTAATGTAGGCTCTTATAAGTTAACTTTTTCTTTTCAAGAACTTTCTTTCTGCTGTTTTTAAGTGCAAACCCCATTATATTGCACTTCACAATGTTGTATTTCTGTGTAACTAGCAAGCATTAGTCTTTTGGGAGTTAGACAATGCCTTTTAGTAGGTCCCTCTGCACAGAAAGTTATTTTAATATTGTGATATAAAGCAGCAAGAATCTGTCTTAAATCAAAGGAAATCTGAGCTTGAAGCTTGGGTTCTTCTTCTCAGTGCTGGCTGCAGCCCATCCTTAGATAAGCTATTAGATTTGTGGTGGTGTCTCAACCCAATTTGCTGCACTCTGAAAAGATTTATGGAGTTGTGTTCAGAGAAGTTTATTTTTAATCTTCAGTAAGTACTAGGAAAAAAATACCAGGAAAAATGCAAACAATACCCCCCAAAAACAAAAATTCCCTGTCACTTTTCACAGTGCTTTCTTTTTTCAGTTTATTGCTTTGCTGCAATGACTCCTTGAATTTCCAGCCTCTCAGCACATTCCAGTTATGACGAGATGTCAATAGGGCTTTGTAAAAGGGTGATGAATTTGTATTCTTGTACCTGATCTGTCTCAGAGATGTTCTGTCAGTGATGGAGGAGTCAAACAGCATCTCCTTTCCTGTGTGCAGCTTTCTGCCTTAACTAGGCTCCAATTCTGTCTCATCACTCCAGAACTGTCTGCCATTTATTTGACACACACATGATCTCTGCATGGTTTAGCCACTCAATTATTCACCAGCAGGTTTGTCCATACACTGACATGACATTACTGACTTGCTTCAGGGCATTGTGGTCTTCTACCTGAGTGTTACTGCTGAAGTACTAAACCAGAAGAGAATTCAGAGGGAGCTGATTGTCACAGCCACAGAAGAACCCAATTATTTATGTTGCAAGGTGGCATCAATTTGTCCTGTTAGCACTGATGTGAAGGAAGTAAGAAAGCTGTTCCTGGGAAATAAGTGTAAAGAATGTGCTAAATCACAGAGGACTGGGATTCATAGGAGTGAGGTTATACAGACATGCTTGCCTCAGGTGGCATAAAGGCCTTAAAAATGTGTACTCATGGTAAATCCAAGCTCTGTTAAAACCAGTACAACACTGTGTTTTGGCTTCAGTTGGCCTTCATCCAGGGCTGCAGGTTAGACTTGTCTGACAACAGATCTGAATATTGAAAAAAAATCTATCTGTGGCCCTTGAGATTTAAGCTGTTGGCAAGTCAAGTGCTTTGTATAATTTTGTAGATGTTTATACATATTTTTTGTTAGCATTTTCTGAAAATCTGACTAAAATCTGATTTGTTATTTCAGCATTCTTTGTTCAGACCTAGATATAACATTTGTAAAACTCCTGTTTTCCTCCCATCTCTGGTATAGTATACCAATAAAAGTACCACTTACACTAATATTTCAGAATCTAAACAAGAATTTAGTTTGAGTTCTGTTTGAGATATTGGTATAGGTCCCATATAAGTTATTCTTTCTTGCTGACTGTTCTCCAGTTCTTACAAATTCTCTGAAACAACTTCAGGTGAGCTGTGCTGATTTACAGCAGTTTCAGACATGACCATTTTTCTGCTTGCACAGTGACTGTGTTCATTCATTTCCTTTTCTCTTACCTAATGTACACAGCCTCTCACACTGTGGTTCTTAGCATATTTAATCTCACTGAAAGTCCTTGTGTGGCTTTAAGTATTTATGTTCCTTACTCTACAAGGCAGTTCAGATTTATTTTAACTGAATGTGTTCCAGTGAGGACATTTGTTTATATGAGTGTTTGCTGACCATATCTAATGCCACTTCTTGTTTACAATTCATATTTTTCTGACACAAGGAGACCATAGAATTGTGATCTATTAAAAAAAAAACTATCCAGCAATGCCAAACACATGAGCTGTTTTACATTTATGGACAGCTTTTGCACAGTGTTGATTGCATTTCAGGATGGAATGACTTGCATTTTTCTTCAGCTGATGAATGCTGATGAATATCTGACACTGACTAAGAGAGCTATGTCTTGCACATGTGGGAAAATGAGAATTTTATTAAAGAAAATAAGAATGGAGCAAGCTATTTTATTACGATGATGGAACTGTTTCTGTCTTAAATCAATGTTTTTGCAGGTGCAGCCTTCATCACAGCCTCATTCTTTCAGCATTGGATGGTGCTTGTTCCTAAAAGGCAGCTTGAACATCATCCTTTATAAGGGTCAGAGCTGCAGCAAAGTCTTTGAGTTGAGGCTTGAAAGTTTTCATATCTATGAAAATGATCTGTGGTCAGCTAGTTCCACCTTGGCTCTAATGGCCTAGCAGTGATAAAAACTTCTAATAATCCAGGAAGACCCTCTTAGTTTCTATCTACATACATGCCTTGAATTATAGATTTTGTGACAGAGGGATAGAATGATTGGGCACATTGCAGTGTTAGTTTGTGTTAGTGCTGTAGCAGTGCATTGCTGCTCCTTGTGTAGGGACAGCCCCTCTTTTCACCGTCTTCCTCATTTACACAACCACTAAACAAAGTGCTGTGACTCTTAAATCTTGCTGTTCCCGTCCTGGTTGCCACCAATTCTTTTATTCCTGTCTGAAGCCTTGCTTGAGTTGATGCTGCTTTGTATTACACAGCAGACATTGTTGCCCTTTTCAGCTAGGTGAACTATTCTTTCTCACATCCCAGACTGACTGTGAATAACAACTCCATTGAAAAGCTTTCTAAATATGAGCCATAAAATTAAAAAAAAAAAATTAAACGAGGCATCCCTGAATTGCAACTTGAACCACTGTCATAGATAAAAGTCCTTTCAAATTTCTATTGTGTATAAGACAATTACTTTAAAATAGTATTTGCAGTATTTCTTTATGGGTCTTCATGCTTGCTTATCTTGGTGATTAGTTCTCAAAAATGAACAAAATATGTACCTCTCAGGAAGCTAAAAGAGTGTATGAGATATTTTTAACTAGCTCTTAATTGTGGTTTTATGTAAGGGGAAGTTATTAATTAACAGTTCACCTATATTCTTTTCTCCATCAGGCTGAACTGCTTAAGATGACAAAAAAGGCTCTGGAAACCAAAGCCTATATTGAAAATCAGGAGGCAGAAGAGAAAAAACTCTTAAAAATCATTGCTGAAGCTGATGCAGAGAGACTGAGGCAGAAGAAGGAATTTGACAAGGTAGGAATCCCTAATTTGAGTTTTCAAATACCCTGCATTCTGTTCCCTCATTTGTCCAGGGTATTTTTAGGGTAAAGATTTTTAGCTACTGTGATTGTGGGACTACTAAAGCTTTATAAAGCCATTAAACCCAAAATGTTAAGTTACTGAAGTGAATGAAATCTGTAGTTTCTACTATTCAGGTGATTGAATCCTTGCAGGGGAAATTACTAGTTTCTTGCCATATTTCTGTAATTAATAACAGCGAAACCTCTTAATGGACGTGATTTTGACTGACACAAGTATCACCGTGACCCTCTGGGTTTGTGTGAAGGAGGTGTGGCTGAGTTTGTGGCTGTGCCCACAGGTGCTCTGTGAGAGACACGCCCTGGGGACGCAGCTCATTCGGCGCAATGACGAGGTGGCTCTGCTCTACGAGAAGATAAAAATCCAGCAGGCCATCCTGAACCGCGGCGAAAGCGAGTACCGGCACAGGCTGGAGGACATGCGGCTCCTCAAGCTGGAGATCAAAAAGCTTCGGCGAGAGAAGGGAATACTTGGCAAGAGCGTGGCTAATGTGGAGGAGCTCAGGTAGGAGAGCCACTGGGATGCATTTCCATAGTGACTGCAGCCATGGTTTTGTGTTTGGGACAGAAAAGATGGTTTATACTTGTATCAACAAGCTTTATGCCTTGGAGAAGGAGTTTGTTTGGTTTAATCTCAAACACAGACTGGATTAAATTTATAAAACAACTTGTCAACAATTAGGAAACTTGAAATATTATAACGAGGAAAGAAGAGATCTTGGCCAAAGCTGAAAGAGTTTCCATATTTCCCCTTGTACTCTGAGTGTTTGCCTACAGAATAAACCTGGCAGCAGCAGAAAAGGTGTTCATAGTCCAGTGATTTACTTAGTGGTACAGTAGTACAAGGCCTAGATTAGTGGAACTCCTTTTGGTTAAGCAATCCACAGGGTATGGGAGACACTTGACATATTTATAACAAACACCTGTTTTCAGAGCTCTCTCTTTCCAGATTTATATGCAGATTTTACGATCTCTGAGAAAGGTTTAGTTAAATTTTCATTGATGGTTTTGTTTCTTTAAAACAGCAGTTTAATAGCCCAAACCTGATTTATCTCCTCCTCTTCCAGCTTAATGCTTCTTTTCTTATTTGCACCTCCTGTATTTGAGGTGTATTCTTTCCTGATGGGAAACTGTGGTCATTTTCTAAGATTCAGTCTTGGTTTGTAAAGAGAGGCAGTTATGTTTTTAGCAGATAACCACGGTACCAATTCGGAGTAGCTACCACAGTTTTGGGTGAGATCTTTAGTTTATCAGTATAATTTCGTGGCTTTCAGCAGAACAAATTAACTTCAGTCCGTGGTCAGTCCCATTGACTCCAGTGGAATTATGCCAGTTTGATTTGGTGAAACAGAAAGGAGAACTGGGCACACACCATTAGCAATTGCAGTTTTCATCGACTGACTGCAGATAGGAATGGGATTTGAACTTGCTGCCCAAACGCATTCAGCTGAAAGTCTGTTGCTGTATTGAAACTCAGTGACGGTATTGAAGTGTAGTGTGCTGCATGCCATGATGGGTGGATCAATTCTTGCTAACTGCAGCAGCAATCTCATACTTTAATGAAGTCCAAAACCATCACGAAAACTGCCTGTCGAAAAAACTCCATTTATCACTTGTGCTGCTAATTAGCTTTCCCGATTTGCCAATTGGAAATGTGAGGTTTTTTCCCTCTTCCATAACCTTGTCCAACCTCATAGTTAAAAAAAGGCCTTTTTCTCTCTAGTGAGCTAAATGCAATTCTGAGCTTAGTAGGAAAAGATTCAGTGGTGGAGGAGGCATATCACAATCTTCCACCCCCTTTTGACCTTGGAGAATTTAGAGGATCCCATCACTGAAGTGATAAGGGTCAGAACATTACAAAATGTGCCTTTTTTTTCCTGCCCCTCGATCCCCTATCCCCACCATAAAAGCCTAGTTGTCAGAGAATCTTGGTAGTGCTCAATTAATTTGAAATTCAGCAACAAGTCACCTCTGAAATTCCTTGAGGAGATGTAATAAAAGAAATCAAAGTTCAGTTCTCTTAAGAACAGTGTCCATCATACTTAGAACCTAAAATGTGTTTTATTTAATGAATTGTGTGAGCCATGTAGATTTAAAACCTTTCAAACACAAGCTGTTAGATTCAACACTGGGGTAACTGGATATGACCCATAACTGATTTGTAGGTTGATGAACTAACTGTCCTTCTGGCCTTAATGTACATGGGAAGATGTGAAGAGTGAGATCCAGTAGTCTGTGGAGTAGATTCCCCAGGAGTCTCTTTTCTGAGCCATTCTTAATGAAGCAAGTAAAGGGGTCCAAGTGTGTTATTTTATGGTTCCACAGTATTGCTGTAGTGGCAAAGTGACTCTGTGCTTTCCATGTAGTGCTTCCTATGGTGCGTGGGAGAATGATTTTTTAATGTCCACATTAGTGCCTTGGTCACACTGAAGTACTTTTGGTGTGTTTCTTCTTTGCTTTTTATTTTATCCTGGTCTTCAGATGGGAGTTTAATCACATGCAGAAGGAACTGTTAAGGGAACAGACTCGGTGCAAAATTTTGGAAGAAGAACTGCAGAAGCCTTTGCAAGTTCACAGATGGAGAAAATTAGAGGTGATGCATGAGCATTTTGTATTCCCAAAGCCCCTGTTACCAAATCAGTGACCCAGCAAAAGCCTATTTCATTTACTGGTACGCAAATGATGTGGAGGGACTGGGCAGACTGAAATTTTCATAGTTCCAATGGAATCCTTACCTGCTGAATGCTTTCCTTGCACAATTCAATCAGTGTTATTTTTGTGTCACTTTCTCAATGCAAAATTGCAGGGGGATTTGTAAAGAGACAGTGAAGTGCTGAAGGGAATAAGAATGCATTAGGTGAGTTTAGAAGGGGGTGTTTCCTTAACATGGATGGTGAGAAATTTGATGATAGGGTAAAGATATAATCCTACCCTTACCAATTAGGGAGGTGCATATGGGAAGAAAGCCAGTAATTGAAGAGTTCATAGAATAGGTAGACTGGAGAATGGACAGATATGAAGTCAGAAGGTAAATCACGTCTGTGAAAAAAAGAGGCCTCCACATAAACAGTGGTGGACTTCCAAAGATAGTCATTCCAGGTAATGTGAGTTCAACTGCTTTACATAAACAGCAAATCTAAGTTTTCACATGATTTGAACCTGCCAAGTGAAGGGGAAAAATAAAAATCCATCAAGCATAGACCAAATACATGAACATCAGTTGGCATCACTGGATATTTTTGATGTAAGTCAGTGCCATCTGAGATTCCTCTGTTGCATGGATCTCTGATCTGATGCCAGCCTGGGTTGCTTAGCTGCTCTAATAATGAGTGATAATGTGCTCTGTCCCTACAGAATCAGAGCTGAATATTTTGACTGTGCTCACTAGCATGGTAGTGAATTTCTGATCTTGCCATGCTGAGTTTGAAGTTGGATGGTGTGATTAGCTTTTCTCATGGAAGGGAGATATAATGCAGGATGCTGAACTAGGTTAAACACAGCTAAATACAATCTCTAAGAGCACCTTGTAACAAAGAAAAATCAGGCCAGTCAAAACATCCAGTGATGGGAAAATGAATGTGTGAAGAGGCTGATAATGAGAAATCGTGTCTTTCCATTCTAGGTAACTGGTTTGTATTTGGAACACAGAAAGGCCAGCAGATGGCAAGATCCATATGAAATAATCCTGATGGGGTTTTGGTTCAATTCCTAATGAACAAACACTCTCATATCACTACAATTGTCACAAATTGGCACCATGCTTGGGCAGTGATATTAAAAAAATCAAGGACTGAGTGGATCATGGGGACTGGTCTACTTTTTAGCCTGGTTTCTCAGGAAATGATGTTGTGTTGTGAGCACTGTGTGTGTATCTGTGTTAGTGTCCTAGTTACGCTTGAATTGATTAGTCAATTTAGATAAAATCACACAAAAGATTAAGAGCAATGAGATACCGAGTTCCTTATAAGCTCAAGCAAATATAAGAGAGCAGGACTTTATTGGAGCCTTTACTGCAGTGTGAGTTTAATCCTTATGAGACACCACATGAGAGACAAAACCAGATGGGAGAGAAGTGTTATGAGTCCCTGAGTGAGGGAAAGCTTCAGTCAGAGTTGCCCTTCATTAAAAGATCCAACAAGAAGACACAAAGTACTGGGAAAGTAAGCTTTGCTGGCTGTTCCTCTCAGAATTATTTTTTTTTGCTCCCTAGAGCTTTCTCCAGATTCAGTCTGTGCCAAAAAAATTAAAAGGAAGGGATGGAGAGACAGACATCTTCTAGCTGCTGGTCTTATGGGCTATGTAGGTAGAGGGCAACAGTACAGTGCAAACACTCTGTCACCATTTTAAGCCTTTAATTCCATTGAAGAATGGGATTTCCCACGTATGGACAGTTTAGAACCCCATAGCAATTCATCAGTGTACCCCCCAAATTTGTCCCTCTTAAATTCTCTACCTATTTCAACACTGAATTGCAGTTAGTCTGCCTTTTGTTCAATAGAAAAAAATCTTCCTCTCCTTAGAAACTAAGTTGGCACTGTTTGAAGTTCTTGAACAGCAGGAAGTACTTGCACTGCTCTTCATTTGTCAGTGGACAGTTCCAGTTGCTGCTAAAATTGATAGAATAAGTTCCAGGACTGCTTGTATACATGCAATTTTTTAAAAAATAGCTGAATTCATCCTCCCTTAATCCCCCTTTTATACTTGTTACTTTTGAACACTGAAATGGTTTTAATTTGCAAAAAAAGAAACAGTAACTTGTTATCAGGTATAATTTTTGAGACTCCGTTGCTCTTTCCTAGGCCAGCGACCCCACCACCTATGAGCTGATTCTGAAAGTACAGAGACTACAGAAGAGACTTATCAGCAAGACAGGTGAAGTGATAGAGAAAGAATTTCTCCTTCAGGTACTGCAGCATCATTATTTTGTTGCATCTCATTAATTTATTTGACTTGCTCTGCATTCTCTATCTACTGACAAGTGCTCCCTGAATGTTATTTGGATGCCTGACTTTGAATTTCTTTTGCATGCCCTTTAGATAGCTTTAGATGGCAGCACTGACTCACTGAAAGAGAACAAACAGCATCAGATTAGTTGATTTTTGTATTCTGATATAAAATATTTTTATATTCTGATATTCTCCAGGTTACTGATTCCTGGTCAGCTCTGGAAAATACAATTAAAGGTTGGCTTTAGTTTATTCATGTCATAGATTAGTCTTCAAGTCAGTTTTAGACTCTTTGAAAGGTTTTTCTTTGTCGTTTTAAACAAGTATGTTATGACCAGAACATGAAGAAAAATTCCTGTTTGATTCCATTTGTGCTTAGCTTGGCTTTTGACAGAAGGAATCCTAAATCCTAATATGTCTGCAGCATATTTGATTTCAAGGGTTTTGTGCTGAACGTTGCCAAAAAGTAATTTTTGTGATAGCTTATCTTTTTTTAACTGTATCAGATGTCCCTTAACCCCAGTGATAACAGTAAGATTTATGTTGTAGAATGGAGAACAGACTGTATTCCTGTAGTGCTATCAAATATAACAGAGAAGGACTCCAAAGAGTCCTGGCTTTAACCAGAGGTGTAAATCTGGTCTCTCTGGTGACTGTAGGGACAGCTATGGATTACCAGCTCTAGGTATGATTTTAACATCTTAAATACCCTACTAGTCTTGGTGCCTGTTTTGGATATCACTCCCTGGAGAGCAAAATGTGACCTGAATCTCTGTCTGTCTTGAGGAGAAGCTCAGCAGGTCTTATCAAGACAGGGTTTGTCTCTATTTATTGTTTCATAGGAAAACATTGATCTGAAATTTCATTTGAATGTAATGTATGGTGTGTTATTCCTCTGCTTGGAAAAATGTGATCTTTGTTGCATAGCACTGAAATGCTGTCAGTGAAATAGTTAGCTTAAAATGTAGCAAAAATAGCTTGAAATTTACTGTGCTTTACCCATGCACAAAACAAATTCTGTTAGATTTTACGTAGTCTCTATTGCATATCTGGCTTTATCCTTAGTGTGCTCCCATTTTGCTATTATCTTTATTTTCAGCTGAAAAACTGAGATATAGTGGTATTAAGTTGCCTGCCCAAGAAAATCTTTGAAATAGTAGGTATTTGAGCCTATGTTACTGTACTAACCATTGGTATAATCCTTCTTTCTCTGCAATGGTCCTTCTATGGTTTTTTTATTCTTTTCCTAGATTTAAGACAGAGTTTGGCTATATAAAACCTAATTATTATAGCTAGCATTGCTAATGAGTTCCTTTGTGTTCTTAATTCAGGCACCAATTTCCTGTGTAAGAATGTTGAAATGAAGGTTTCCCTTGGAGAAATAATAGTAAAGGCCAAAAATACTATGTTCCACATTGTGTTCAGGGATTTAACATCAACGTTTCTGAGCTCTTTCCTGTTTTTGCACAGTGTTTTGAGTCCCCCACAATGACTGAAATAGGGCAGGGTGTGGCTATGAGGAGGTGAGCAGAGATGGGCTCATTTCCTTGAAGGCTCTTTGTGCTACTGCATAGCTCACTGGCACAGTGATCACAGATGAAGTGTACCAGCAGAGCTGCTTCTGCTGAGTGTCTGGATGACCTGCTACAAGGCACTTTTTATTCTTTGGATTGGTTGTCCTTGGTGTGATGATAGCATCTCTTTTGTAAAATCATACTCTGATACTCACCAGAACAAAACCCTTGCTAATAATTTGCTAAGCTGATGTTACCAAATTCCAAACTGCTGTGGTGAAGGAGTGAGCCTAAGGACCACTTCCAGCAGGAGGAAATGAACAGAGAAGTAACATCAGCCTTCTGGAGAGAGCTGAGTTTCACACACCAGGAGAGTGGCTTCACTAGACCACCTTCTGGGCAGTTTGAAAGATTTGAAGTCTATTTGAAGTGAAGTATTTGAAAGATAGTGTAGGATTTGATCCTGACTGAACTTCAGAATTATGGGAAATAGCAGTAATTTAGCTCCAACTTCAGGAAGTTTTAATTTTGTTCCCTCAGTATAGTTTGTATGTTGAGAGAGTTCTTCTCTCTAATTTTTTTTTTAATCCTTATAAACCCTTCATGCTTAAAGGCATTCAACATCTTTTTATTATGGGTCTCTCCTGGAAGTCAGCTCAGCTCAGTTCAGTCACTGCTCATTTATAGGAGTGGGGAATTGCTGATGACTGGCCTGTGCCTGCTTGGCAGAACATCCCTGATATTCAGAGTTGGAGACTGCAGTGTGAGGGATACAAACTTACTGGGTGAGAGAAGCACTGCTACCCCGTGTTGTGTTTGCTTGCATAAGTCCCACTTCCTCACTCCTGGTCATCTTCAGGCACATCTTGCCCTGTAACAAGGGCAGAGCCATTGGGTGTATCAGCTTTAAAATGATCTTGATCTCCTGCTTGCCCTGTGTGTGTCACCATCATGCTAGCAAATAGAATATTTGTTTAAGGTGAAGCTTGTGTCTGTGCCTAATGTGCATATTATGTAGCATAAATTCCCTCACATCGAAGTGTATTTAATAAATGGAGTACAAAAAACCTTGTGTACTGAATACTGAGTATTAAAAACACCTTTGGAGTTTAGAAATAACCCATGTGAGGAGATGGTTGTGCCCAGTGTCAGCAACCTGCAGTTTGATTTGTAGGGTATTCACCCTGCTGCATACTCATGCAGAGCCATAATGTTTTTATAAGAGAAAAATAATTCCATTTGTATTGTATGCATTGTAGCTCTGTCTTCTTTTTTTACTTTTTGGTAAATGGCCTTTTAAATAAAAGTGCAGGGAACAAGGTTTCAGCTGGATATATAAATGGAAATTTTTGCTAAGTAAGGATCACAATATATAGATTCATGTAGAAAAGCATCTGCTTACTTTACCTGCTCCTGATGTGCATTTGATCACATCCTTTTTATTAGCTTTTTCATTGTTTCTAACCTGTCATTTTTTAAAAAACTGAGGCAGATGTAGAAGCAAGCTACAATCCATGCTATGTGATTAAAAGAATAATTTGCTTTGTTTCAGTCAGAAAATTTAGATTGCTGATAATATGGGAAAAACACAGCTTGACTCTAAAATCTCATGCAAAAATCTCTCTTAACCGGTCATCAGGGCACATTTTTTTGGATCAGACATATGCTGAGAGATGGTGAATATGCAGCATGCTGAATGATGGCTTTTCAGAGTTGAACATTTTAATAAAGGTGTAAAAAGATTTCCTATGTTAGAGAAATTACTAAAGTCTTTTATTGTTTCTGATTTATCTTTGCCCTCTAAACACAACATCTTGGGTTTTAAGGTATCAGCTCTCATAGACCAAATAAATGTGGACATCCTGAGATGGTACTTTGAAGAGTAGCTTCAAAGCAGGTGGTCATACTTTCTCTTTTAGTTCAGGCATTCTCACAGTTGTGATCTGCTCTGCTGATGAAAGAAGCTGTCTTAAAAATCAGATCCAAACCCGATACTTATGGTCAATAAAAATCCAATGGCGTTTTTTCCAAACATAGCAAATGTTACTTCAGTTTTCCTATCTGAGTTGTTACATTCCTTCTGAATTTGTGCAGTCAAGATAGAGCATTTTTTGGGTTCTTTTCTAAACTGTTGAGTAATATTGCAGGGCTTTGTGGGGAAATACATTGTGTGTTATCCAGGAGATCTCACTGATGGGTGAAGGTATTGTGAACACGTGTGGGATGAATGACACGTGTTGTAAGGCCATAAAGAATAATTATTAATAAACAGGAGTGCTCTGCAAATCCTGGCTGCAAAAATACATTTGCTCACTTTGCATGTGGGGCAAATCCCTCATGTGACTGAAGCTCTGCTGCTCTGCTGTGTACTGAGCAGTGATGTGGTAAACTTGCAGTGGAAAGTATTACCTTGTTAGGATTATGATTAGTGTGGTCTTAGGAACTTATCCCATTAAAAGTGAATTATGCACTGCTTTATTTGTTTCAAATTTAGTTCTTTCTCTTCAGAGCAAAGTCCTCTAATTTGATTTCATGTCTGACTGAGCAGAATTTTATTCAGCTGCACGTCTTGGAATGGATAACAGCATAAAGATTCACATTATATGTCAGTTACCTCTTTTGTCAGTCATCTCAGAATGTTCATAAATGTAATAGAAAGTGCAACCTAGATTATTTGTTTGGGGAGGCAAAGGCAAATGTCTTATTTAAGCCTTGCATGTAGTAGTGAAAGCATTGTTTTTGTGTAGATACATATTTTTAATCACTACTGTTTTAAGTTTTCAGCAATCAAAGCCCAGGACTGGGCAGTCAGGACGTGATGCTGTGCTGTGTCTTGAGCTCATGGTTCAAAGAGTGCAAGGGCAAAAGGCATGATTAGCTCATGTGTCTGACTCAGAGATTACAGCCACATAGCACCCACATGTCCTTGCACTGAGCCAAGTTTGAGCTAAGTTTCAGTCCCTCCAGAGAACTGACTGTCCCAGTGACACGGAGTAGGAGGAACTGAAGGGATCCTGCTCTCTGCAGCACAATTCCATTTCAGGTATTGTGAGGTACAGGGAGGAGGGAGAGAGAGACTTTCTCTGTGACCTTGGGCAGCCTACTTAGCTTTTGCATGCCTCATATCAAGTAAAAAGGGAATAAAATAATTTCCATTCTTATGGTGGTGTGTGAATGAGTATATTAGAGATATGACTCAATTCAGTAGCAAAACACTCAAAATAGGCAGATGTTTTATTTTATTTGTGCTAACTTGGTAGTAGAGCTGTTCTATCCAGTTTGAGGTGCTTGTTGCTATAGTGTCTGAACATATACATAACCATCTTTATTTCTCAGAGCTGGTACTATAGTTTCATAAAGAAATCTGCTTTTGAACAGTGTGTTACCATGTGGGTTTATGCAGGTTGGCAGCTATTGAAATCAAAGTTTTCTCCCTAGAAATGAAGGAACTCGGGGATTTGCTTCCCTGTATTTGTTATGCATTTTTCCCCCATTTATTATATAAAAAATATTTTTTTTAATCTTGTGGGGTTTTTTTCATCCCAGTTTATGGGAGCCTAGTCCTTCTGAAAGTCATTTCTTTTCCTAACTTGGGAGTTTCATAAGACATGCTTCTGATAAATTCTTCACTCCTCTCAGAGAGCTCAAGTAGTTTCCACATAAGAGAAATGTGTGCTCAAATGCTGAATAAGAGATTTTCTCATCAGACAACCTGCTAGGAAAAATAAGAGAATACTCTCCCATCCCTTACCTTTATTTTGGTATTCTTAAGGCCCAGGTGAGTTTTATCTTAGATGTTATCTTTACATTTTCAAAATGGCTGAGATTTATTTTACCCTCTGAAATTTGGCATTTATTTATTTTTGGTGCCCAGTGTAGATTCTACTTGGATTTGAGGGTATAACCTACTTACATGTTACATGTAAGGTAGAGAGTCCGAGCTGGGGATTTTTTGGCAGAATTGTCTATTTTCATAAAAAATAACTGCAATTCACTTCAGGAAACTAATGACTGTAGAATCCCTAAAAGCCTCTTTTGACCTGCCCATTATTGTTGCTCTGTCATCTTGTCTTTAGAGAGATTTCAGCAGAGGTAGTTTGGGAGAGTGCTTTGTATGCACTGAAACTTACAGGTGAACTGCAAAATCCACTGGCAAAATGCAATCCTTTCTTTACTGCTCCTTTATCATTTATATATGAAGTCAGCCTTTTGAAGGGATTTTTTCCATCCAAAAATGAAAAGGGAAATTTTCTTTTTAGCTTTTTATAGTGTAGTAGGACTTGGTGCTTTTCTATGTCTGTTTCCTGGAGGATTTGACTTCCTCTGGAAGCACCGGATTAATGCCCTATCTTGCAGCTCAAGCTAGCAGTTCTCTCAGCCCTCAATTAAAGGGGTGAGTATATTGAGCTCTAGGCCTTTTCTGTGCTTAAAAGCCCCATTTCTACCAGCAAAAGTCACTTTTCTGATTTAGCTTATACTGGCTCTTGAATGGCAGAAGACTTTCTTGCCAGTAAAATTGCATCTAATTGCATAGGCAGTAGCTGGCATAGACATATCAGCACAAAGGAATTGCACCACTAACTGAACTGAAATTGGCCAGAGTTGTCAAAAACCATAAGAAAGAGCTCTTCAGGTATGTAAACAACAAACAGAAACACAAGGAAAATATTGGCCCACTGTTAGATAGAAGTGAAATAACAACGCTTTAAAAGAGTGAAGTTCAACAAGGACACGTGTCAGGTCTTACAGCTGGGACCCTCAATCCAGGAGTGCAGGACAGCCTGGGATCTGCCTGGTTGGGGAGCAGCTCTCTGGAAGGAGCCTGGGCATCCTGGTGGACAACAAGCTCAATATGAGTGAACATTCTGCTGCTGCAGCAAAGAAAGGCAACAGGGTGCTGGGTTACATCAACAAGGGCATCACTAGCAGAGGGTATTATACTCTGCTCAGCACTTGTCAAGCCACACAGGGAATACTGGGTTGAGTTTTGGTCCCTGCTGTATAAAAAAGGTGTGGACAGGCTGGAGTGGGCCCAAAAATAGCCACAAAGATGATCAAAGGATTGGGAAGTTTGCCATAGGAGGAAAGTCTGAGACAACTGGATTTGTTTGACTTTGAGAAAACAAGGCTGAGAGGAGACCTTATAACCATATTCCAGTATTTAGAGTGGTTAAAAAGAAGATGGAGATTTTCCTTTTACAAGGAATCACATGGCAAAGGCAGGGGTAATAGGTACAGATTACTCATGTGGAATTCTGGTTGGACACAAGAGGAAACTTATTAACAATGAGAACAATTGGAAGACATGGCAATAATCTCCCCAGGGAAGTGGTGCATTTCCTAACACTGGACACTTCTAAGATCCATCTGTACAGAGTACTGGGCCATCTTTTCTAGATGGTGCTTTTGCTGAGAAAGGCTGGACCAGATGATCCTTGAAGTCTCCTTACAATACTCCATTGTATGCTGTGATTCAGAGATTTCAAAGGTGTCAGTTTAAGATCTAAGCCCAAAGCCCTTGCGTGAGTGGTGCCATTAAAGGGACCACATATTTACTGTTTGCTCTCATAGAAGTATATTGTTCACCAATATAAGCAAATGGGAATGAAAGAAAGGTTGGACCATATGAATTTTGGGGATAACTACTTCCAACATGGTATTCTATGATTCTGACTGAGAAAGCGAAGCTGCCAAAACTTCTAATTAGTGATCAAATGGTTCCTGAAGGGGGTGGGGGGAAAGGCAGAAAAATGCTCTCCTGTCCTTATAAAAAACTAAGTGTTGCTATGTACCTTAAGGAAACAAGAGAGAGAAAACAGTACCTGGTGGAGTGTGAGGTTTGGGGTTATGACTCCAGTTCTAAGCTGGTGACCAGAATTTCAAGGAATTTGTATTGAAATACAGAAATGAGAAATACCATAAGGACTCAGGCCTAACATTTACTTTTTGGCTTTCAGCTGGATATGAATCATAAAGGAAAAGTTTACTTCCCCAGTGTCGTGCAGAATTAGGCTGATGTGTCAAAGGCACACTGTAAGAATTGCCTTGATTTAGACTCCAAAGACAAGCTCTGTTCTTTTTTCAAACGGAAAAATAATGTGTGCCCATGAACTCTGGCTGCAATCCAGTTCTAACTTGTGATGGATAAAAAAATATCTCATTACCAGCTCAATATTGTGATGCATAACAGTCTACTGAATTAGTGCCATCAAAATAATTTCAGTCCAGTACCTTGAAACTTATTTGAACTGGACTCTCCAATGTAGTATGAAGTGGCATATGGAGGTACCTAATGCATCAAGTCACCCTTCAGGACTACTCTTAGATTCTTTGCTTCTTGTGCCATTCTTTTATTTTCCTTTTGTTGTGTTTGAAAGTTCATTGCTAAACTAGGACTTTCAGTGAGGATTTTAGCTTTGACTCTAAGTGGAGATGCTTGATATTTAATATTGGTTTTAAGTGGAAGGATTAATGTCTTTCAGTGATTCTATGCCTGGCATGATGATTTTTACATATAGTCAGAATATATCTAGTGTCTTTTGTTCTGACAGTGATAATATTTTCCCAATTAATTTAATTATTTAATTTTTTAAAAATTGATTGTGCAGCCAGTAGGGTTCTGTGAGTAGGGTAGAACCATTCACACTGATCCAGTTGTAGGATAACAGTGTTAAATATTGATGCAATTTAGCAGGGCTCATATACAATCCTGTGATGATCTAGTAAGGAATCATCTCAAAAACAGGAAAGGTATGAATCACCTGTGTGAAGGTCTCTTGAGAGTCTGCATATCTACCTGAAAGTTTTGTGTGAGCTTTAATAATTCAATAATATCTGAAGGATGTTCAGTTTTTGCCCTAGCTCTCCTCAGAAAGGAGTTGGTTTCTATTTCTGCACATTTCCAATACCCTTCTTGGCGCATTAGTTTATTTTAGACCTTCTAATCTCAGTCCATCTAGAATTAGAAGATGTTCTATGCTATAGAAATTTACAGCATGATAAACTGCTCTTAAAAACACACTGACATTTAGATTCTTTCCCTCCTCCCACATTATGTTGCAATTCAAGTGGAAGAGAATAAAGTCTTCCCAGAAAAATAGCCTCTTGTTTTTGAGTATGTTTGTTTAAACATGGTTTTTAAAAAATGGGTAGGAAGTATGCTGATCACTTTAATATCACCAGGTGAAGATAAATGGCTGCTCTTTAGGGTGAGAAAATAATTTTCCAATAAAAATAATGCAAATATTTCTGGCACTGAGAAATGGGAAGCAAAGCAGATTACCTAGTGATCAAACAAAGTACTTTGTTGAACACTTTTCTTTGTGGAAGAAATAATTTTTACTGACTCTGTGGAGCTACCCTGCCCTAATAAACAAAGCAGATATCCCATGATAAATGGTTTTGGACAGAAGCAAGGTGCAAGTTTATTTGAGAAAATAACTTCTGGGGAACTGCACCGTTTTTAGCTCATCTAATAATGTTTTGGTCAGAAATATTCAGATGTCATTTACAAAGCTGAGGAAGTTGCAGGCAGAGTAAAGATCCCTTAGGTGGCAAATATACATGAATGCTGAATCTGTTTTACAAGTTTTTGAAAAGAATTGATATATTTACTTGAGTTTGAGCTGAAAGAGACCTCTAGTGGGTCATCAGATGTTACCCCTCCTCATCATGCAAGATTGATTTAATTACAGAAATGCTGTCCTTCATAGATGGGTGTCAAGCATGGTTTTGTGTCCTGCATTCTAATGTATGTGCTCCTAGTCCATGAAGTTTAGTGTGCCTGAAGAGATTCTTGTCTTCAGGTGTGCTGTGGCTCATTGTGAGTTTTCTCCCACACTTGTAACCTGCTGCTGTAGTCCAGGCCTGCTGTTTCTGAAAAGCAAGGAGCAGGTGTATTGGCACAGCCACCAGCATGCTGGTCCTGGGGGACTGGGAGACTGAGTTTCATTCCTGTGTGTCTTCAAGAAGTTTTGGTGAACTTGGCAATTCACATAATAATTCTTTGTGTCCAGAACTCTTGTAGAACAAGAGAAGAGGATCAGTGCCCTGGCTGATCTTCAGCATGTGTACAATAAAGATTTGACACCATTCAGATTCTGAAACAAGGATGCCATATAAGAACCTAAGACAGCACTGTCAGCTGTAATCTGCATCAGCAAAACAGAAACAGTAATCACCAAAGTGTTTTATTCAAATTCATGACATTTGGTTTGAACCCAGAATCCTAAGCATGGATGCCTTGTATCATTACACTGAAAATATTTTGTAAAATGACTCAGTCCTAAAGTTCTTAGTCAGAACTGCCTTTAGCTTCAACATTAGCTTGCTAGAATAAAGCTTGGATAAAAAGTTCAGGAATTGTTCCAGTAAATAACAAATAACTGAAAACAAACTTGTTTACTCCTCATTCCTGTGTTCAGCATGTATCTGAGAAGGAAATAAATCTGCTGTGCACCCCAGGGTAAAGTATATTAATCAACCAGTTATCTTGTTAAGGGAAAATAAATGACTTGCTGTGCTGACTGAATACATTGCAGCACAGAGACTTTGCAGTGCTGTGGCAATCCGATACTGACTGTCAGCCATCCAGAATCTGCTAGAGAAGCTGAAATACTGGAGGAGTGCAGCAGCAGTGTAGCAATACATTCACAAGCACATATTCTATAGAGTGGCCCAGAGCTAGAGGTACATCTTTAGTATTCACCCTTTGGCAGGTATTCTTGTTTTAAGATAAGGGATGTTCTGCTCTTCCCTCAGCAGGAAGGTATGGACAATCTACAGCATCCCAGTCAGTGATGGGTTATTATCTTGTATGACAGTTGCAGCAACAGCAAAACCCCACCAAAAAAAAGTCATTCCAGAGGGACAGACTAGATGTGCTCTATTCCAGCTCTCTTATTTTCATTCTAACTGTGAATGGTGGTGTTGAGGGAACACGTGCAGAAAGATGCTGCAGCTAAGGCTGTTTTGCAGCTGTTAGAGGAAGGCAGGCAGAGTCACTGTGGCTGGTTGGTTTATTTTTGAAGGCTGGCTTAAAATGGGACAAGGAGGACACAAACAGGTGTAGAAGGAACCCCATTTCTCCACTATTCTCCTGTGACACACAGAGGTGTGCTGCTGAGTGCACAGGAGCCATGCACCCAGCTGGGAGAGTCTCTGCCAAGTAGGCTTCAGTCAGCCAATTGCTGCACATCTTGGAGGCTCAGAGCTCAAGGCTTCCCAAGCCTGTCTAAGGAGACACAGCTGTAATCTTAAACAAGGGATGGGACACTTGTGCACAGGAGTTGTCTTTACATGGACATTAGGATTCACTATCCTTCCTCTTCCTTTAGTCTTCTTTCTGTTTCTTTGAATTTGAATAAACAGGAAAGAGGAGCTGAAACAGAATTCCTTGAAGAATAGCAGAGGCTCAGCTCTAATTACAGTGAGTCTGAGGGAAGCCATGCATTAAAACATTCATGATTTCAGAATTGCTGTGTGTGTTTCTTAGATGTACTGTTATTCCTTAATAGGTTCCAAAGTGAAACAGGAGACCAGTCTTCCTTCCCTGAGGTACTTGACGTATGAGGGGGAGCTCTGCTGTCCTGTCAAAAAGATGTGTGTAGGCTTTACTGCCTTGTTAGACAGGTATTGTAGATTTAAGTGGTGGCTTGACTTTGAGACAGCTGTTCAGAGGTAGCAATTCCAGAACACCAAAGGACATGAAGCGAAGTGCTCTCATCTTTCAGGGAAATCTAAGGATCTAAGTAAAGCAGGTGATTAAAGAGATGTGGGTGCCTAAATTTAAAACATATTTCTAGAAGGAGCTCTGCAGTCTCTCTACCCCTTTGAGGTCATCTGTCAGATCAGGGTGAAGTGAGAACAGAAGCTTGATCTCCTGGGAATCCTCATCCCAAGCTGTCATCTGCAGGAACAGCCAATCATTATCAACAGAGCTGTGATAATTCTCCTTTGATTCATCTAAAATTTAAAAAATCTAAATGGCTACTGAATAGCTGAAATGCATGCTGTTGCACTGACATTAAAATACAGAGGTTTTAAATCAAATAGTCTAGATCTGAGGAAGAGACTTAAATTTTTATTTTTTTTTTGCTTGGAACTCTGTATAAAGTATTATACAGTAAAAGGTTCCCCATTATTTGCTTTGTAGACTTCACTTAAATTAGTTAGAAACCTTGTTGATAAGATTTGTATCAACCTCTGATCTCCTTCAGGTCACTTTAAGACAAACTGCTACTAGAATGCAAACCAAAGGTTTGTTTAGAGCTCTCTTCAACCCAACTGTCAAGATGCAGGCACTGTGAAAATAGTTGGAATATTTACATCAATCCATGTCATGTCAGGGGTAATTCTCACCTTCAAGTAACAGCTCACTTACATGTGTGTATGTGTGTGTGTTTCTGCTCACACATATAGAACAGGAGATAATTAATTGATAATCTTCTGCAGTGTAAAGTAGAAACACTGATTAAATGAGCTACTCTGATTAATGATTTTATAAACTCTTGTGTAATGTCAATAGTAAAAAGGGAACTGCAGCTGTTATGTCAGCAAGACACATCCATGCCATTTTCTTTGGATAGGTTGTTAGCCTTGTGTCTCAGAGTTCAGAAGTTGGTAGGAGAGGAGTATGTGTAAGTTATTTGTTGGTTCATTGGAAAAAAAATTGTTTTCCTACATCCTTATTAAGAAAGATCCGATAGTAACAGTTCCTAGTAATAATAATAAAAATAAGTTGCAGTTGTACTCCAGATGGAAATGTTCATACTTTGTTGTTGGTGATACTGCAGTATTCAGCTCTTGCTGTTGCAAAAAACAGTCAAGGGTGATGACCTTACAGGGTGCTCCAAGGTAGTTTTTTCCTCTCTCATTAAGCTGTTTTGAAAACATCAGCCAATTTGGTGCAGTTTGCTCTGTGCCAAAGGAAACAGAGTTGCTCTTGAGAAGCGTTATTATCAGCTGGAGAAATAAGTTACAAGACAAGTTTGAGTGGTGCAGATGTCACCAAAGATGGGATTAACCCAGCCTTTCCTTCAAGTTGGTGGTTTTCACAGGAAAACCCAATCCATCTAATGTAGTGTTAGTGTTGCCACACTCTGAAAGGGCTTCAGTGTCCTCTTTCAAACATAATTAATTTACCAATAAAAATCCTCACATTGGACAGTTAAAGAAGTGTCTAGGTGATAATGAAAACAGGAGCTGTTCTGGAGAACTGCATCCTTGGAAGAGTGTTTGCTGATGGATGTGGAATAGACAAGAAAGAGCAGGAGCTTTTGGAAAGTGTTTACAGAGAAAGTTTATACTGCACATTTCTCATAGTGCTGGAGGCAACTTTCTTCTGTTATTATGAAATTTGTGAAGGTCACCATATGCTAATTCTTTTCTTTACCTCATTAAACTTTTAAAGATAGATGTCCTGATCCAACAGCTACTGCTAGGTATTCACAACAACACATAAATGTAGGGCTTATACAGCTAAAATGACTATGACTAGATGTGTATGCCTGTGTATGTATTTAAACCAGCTACCTGTGTCCTGTTTAACACTTATGAAGAGGAATCACCACCCCTAAGGATGCTCTGCTGCTGCATGGCATCATAAACAAAACACCTCTGGAGTTCAGCACAGCACTGACATTTTGGTTATAGTGCCAATAAACAAGAAACCCCCATGGCACATTGACTGACTTGTTATCCCCACCAAAGCCATGAGGAACTGTAGAGTGTTTGCACAGTTACTGTACTGCTTTCTCCACCTCACTAATTAAAATAAGGATTTTTATTTAGGTTGCGTGTTTTGGGGGCTGCTGCCATACACTACATTGCACACTTTTGCACTACATCTTTATCTTGTTGAGTTTTTTCTTTAGTTCAATTGCTGGAGGCAGGAACTGACAAATTAAATTTACACAGATGCAAAGGATTTTGGATTTTTTTTTTTGTTGGTTTTTTTTGGTTGTTTTTTTTTTTTTTTACTAATTCATGTGATAGAAAGCTTTTGGTGCACAATAGGATTTTTGTGGGTCTGGTGGAGAAGGCTCTTGGGTAAATTTATTAAATTATCTATTTGGAAAGACAAGCTGATAAAAATGAGGAACCTGGGACTTCAGGGCCTATTTCTGCTGTGAATACATCTTAAATGTGTAGTCATCCACCATCTCTGGTTCTGAATAAAACCCTGGGCTAACTAACAAGATGTGCCATTTCCTGGTGTCCTGGTGAGGGACAGGATGGCACAACAGGGGCCACATCTTTAGAGCTCATACCCAGCTATCCTAGCCTGGGACTGGTGAGTGCTTCCCACTCCCTGTCAAGGCTGTGAATGCCTTGCTGTCACTTTGGGGATGTGTCTGATGGTACTGATGGTCCTTCTCACATGGAAAAGGAAATGAGGCTGTGCAGCAAGAGCTTCTTCTGAAGTAGGATTTTGCTGGCAGAAGTGATTCTCCTTCCTGTAGATGGAGCCAATTCGTGACCACCTAATCCTGGACAGTCAACTGAAATTTGCCAAACACTCACCAGTCTTCTGTGGAAGAAAATAATTTTTTCTGAATTTGCTGTAGAGCAAGCAGGCCAGGAGAACTACAGAATATGGCTGAGACAGCACCTAGTTAAATTTAGGGGAAAGCACCACTTACTCCCCCACTCTCCCCTCCAAATTAATGGGTGAGAGACTTAGGGATGAAGGAAATTACTGTCATGGCTGGGCCTACTGACAGATCTGTGAGCTCCTCAGAGATCCCCTGGGAAACAAACCTAAGACAGGAAGGGCTGTTCTAAAAATAGTATGCAATTTTATTTGCAAAGTTTTTATAGCAGGTATTCACAGAGGTGCTGAAATTCTCTTTAGAATGCCTGAAATTTAACTGTAATCCTCACCCTGAGTGTCCCAGTGTGCCCTACATACACAAAATGAATGTGCCATCATTTCTCCATCATCATCTTGGCTTAGTTTGTGTCATAAACCAGTGAAGCTTGTTGATGTTATGGGCTCAGTCCTACAGTCAAACATCCTCTGAATTCCATGGGAATTTCACTGTGGAAGGATCCCATAAAAAGCTTTGTTACTGGCCTAGACCTGATCTGAACACAGGTACATTACTCTAACCAGTGAAGAATTAACAGCATGGGTTTACAGAGATTTGATGGGTTGTCCTTCACCTCTAGAAGAAGGGTTGTGCCTCACAGTGTGTTTGTGACTCTTAAGCCCCTGGATCTCAAAACCTCAGACCTGAGGCAAGATGTATTTTGTGGTGGCAGCCAGGCATGAGAATGGAGGGGAATGTGAGGAGAGGCAGTTTGGGATGAGCCAAAGAAACCCAGTCATTATGGATTGACTTAATCTATTACAGAAAAAAAAGCTTTTCTTTATGAATTTGTGCTGACATTTTTTTCTTGGTCATTTCTGATTTCTTATGTCACATGCACCTTGTGACTCACATAGCTTTGCTCTTGTGGTTGCTGTTTTTAAATTAATTGAAATTAATTGATTTCTCTTAAAGTTTGGAGGTTTTTTGGTATCCTGGGGTAAAATTTCAGAACTTATAGAAATGCCAACCTGAGAATACAAGCTTCTGCTGAGGAGGAAAGAAATATCCAGGGGTTTTCTTTTAATGTTTTGCTGACATATGGTGCTTCTAACCCAGTGACAAATAAATTGACTAGATGTAAAAGAGATGGACAGTGCTTAGCAAGGAAGGACAGGATATGCATTATGAGACATCTGGTTCTGCCCCTGTTGGATTATGGATACAATGTACATTGGACACCTAACGAGTCTCTGCTGCATAAAATAGATTCTCCTTATAATAGAATTGCATGCTTTGTCTCTAAATGAGGTTATTATACACACCACTGCACAGTGTTTGAAGAGCTTGGTTGGCCATTGTAGAGGGTAGAGAGAGAAAAAAATTGGAAAACAATTGCACTTAAGACCTTCAATCTATCAATTGCCCCATATTTATCCAAATTACCATTACACTATTCCAAAATACAAATATATGATATGTTCAGGGTTGAAATGTTAATACTGACTGGCCAGATTTTGACAAGGTGGATTTTTCTTTTGCTCTTATTTTTACCTTGCAGTAAAATCTTGCTTCCTCAGAAAGAAAAGCTGGTAGTGTAAATACCACTATGAAGTGGCATAATTACCCTCTCCTGAGAAGGAATTATGAATTTAGTTTTTGTCACTATGCAAACCTCAGTCTGAGTCTAAGGAGGTTTTGATTTTTCCAGAGATGAACTGTGAACAATTTCATTTATAAGGAACTCTTCCTCAGTAATCTGCAGAGTATAAGAACAATGCTTGCAAAAGTAATGCATAATTTGAAGTAATTCCATTTTGGTGTCCCAACTTGTGGCCATGGTAGTGCATAGCTTCCAGAAAATGCTGAGGTCTAAAAACTCCAGATTCCTTATGCTCTTGAAGATTGGACACCTAAAATTTTACATCTTCAAAAGAGCAAACCACTTCTGAAAGTCCTGGCTAACCACTGAGCAAGACCAAATGTAGCAATTCTAGATGATATGATGGCACCATTTCCCAAATCAACAGAAGAATTCTGTGGTAAGAGTTGTAGAGAGAGTGTATAAAAAAGACAGCTACAAGCAATTTTGTCAAATCCAGTGTAAATAATCACCTGTCCTACCTCCTTCTTGGCATTTTTGTCTTCCTCAGTTAAATCCTTTGTCTGCTAGTCTCCTTTTTAATTCCAGTTTTCCATGTACCAGAAAAGGATGTGATCTTACTAAATAAGATAATTTAATATTATTTAACTTTTTCAGGGTAGATAGTAAAATATTGTAGTGTGCAAAACTAGGTGGGTTTTTTTCAGAACTTTATTCCTCAAATGAAAAACAAGTAACTCTCAAAACACAGCTAAAAGCAGCATTTCAGTACAGAAAGCTGTAAGTGGGTCCATGGTGTGGTTTCTTTTCAGGCATGGCAATATCCAACTCCCACAAGTATTACTGTTGTAACATAAAGGAAGAGGAGACACATGACAAAGAAAAATTACTTGGTAATTGTGCTAGTCATAATTGTTGCTGTTTATAATTTCTTTCGCTCTCGCAGAGCCCCTGCAGTTAAACTGAAAGGTTATATATATATAAATCTCTGTGTGTGTGCACATGTGCTTTGCAGGATTCTCTTTGGAAGAAGTTACTTGTTTGTACAGTCCTTTGCTGACATTTCTATAGCCAGCTCACAGCCTGTTGGGTGAAGCTGTGATCCTTAATGTAAGGCAATGTGACTCATAAGAAGAGAGATCGCAATAAGCACCGTTTCTAGTGATTAATTTCCCAGCCCTGGATACTCTTCCAGTAACTGCTGAGGTAGATTGTGCTCACTGGTGATGGTGTTTAAGAGCATTTAGTTCGTGGTTTGAAGTAGCTAGATGTTTCTCTTAATGAGCTCTCCCACTGCTACCACAACGACTTTAAACACCTTATGGCTAGTGAGGAAAGCCTGACACAAAGGCAGATTTGTTTCTCCAAATACTTTCCCCTTCCTGGCTGAGTTGCAATTTTCAGTGAGGCTGATTTCCTCAAAGTCTGTGCTGCTGCCATAGTAGTGGTTTAATAAGAGCTCTTCCTCTTGTCTCTTCCTCAGGAAAAGGAGAAGCTGTATGTGGAGCTGAGGCACGTGCTGGCCCGGCAGCCTGGGCCTGAAGCCGCGGAGCAGCTGCAGCAGTACCGGAGCATCCTCCGGGAGAAGATGAAGCAGATCAAAGTAAGAGGTGCCCCTGTCCCTGGGGGAGGCACTGCCAGCCTGGCAGAGGGGCTGCAGGGGCATCTTCAATGAGCAGCCTGCCTGCCCTAGTGTATTGGACCAGGAAAGCCAGGTTATCACTGCATCTCCTCAAGAGACAACCAAGAGCAGCAAATGAACTTTTTTTGCACATTATGCTGCTTTGTTTAATTAAAATAGAGGAAAAGTCTTATTACAATATGAGTGTGCAGCACAGTGCTGTAAATATGGGTTTTTGCATGGGCATTCTGGGATACTGACAGCTTTTCATTCAGTTTATTCTCCTTCCCTTTATCTTAAACTGTTAATATCTTTAAGAAGCAAATCAAAGCCATTTTGTTTTCTTTTTAACAAACCAGTGGGAATTTATTGAGAATCCCATCTTAAGTTGCTGTTATTTCTCTTGCCATGTGTATATGTATATTTGGATTTGCAGATTTTGTGGAGATGACAGGAGGAACCTGTTTTAACCCCTTGTCAGTCGAAGGGAGGAGTTCATGCTTCCAAAAGAATCTTGTAGGAAATTTTAAACCCATAATATTAAAAAGCGATTCTTTGATAGAATTCTATGATACTCTATGAATAAGCTGATCTTCTCTTATTCTTGCCTGCATAAGAGATCAGTCTCCCCAGGAGTTCATCTACTTCTGCAGCTCCTCTCTCTGTTGAAGTCATCATCTCCTGTTCACTGCATCATAATCACGTCTGCACTAACCATGAGGAAAAAAATGCAGGAGCAGATGGGCCCTTAGGAAACAAAGAGGCTGTTATGCAAATCTTAGCCTTCCATGGAGAAGAAAAACAATGTAGAAAATGTAAAATAGAAGCCAGAGTTTAGCTAAACCGAACGTGATTTGAAGTTCTTGGTGCAGTCCTTATTTGTCCTTAATGCAGTCAATTGCTACTTTGTATTTCAGGCACAGCATGCTGTAGCATGATGGCATGCATGCCATTTTGGGGTGCCAGGTCAAGCTGTTATCCTTTTGGAAGAAGGAACGTGCACTATGCATCCTCCTTTAAAAATCCTACTGATTCACCTGAAAGTGGCTTTGTATTTGTATTTATAGTGACTGGTACTACTTTGCCTGTGTGGATCGAATTACTCCACTTAGCAGTGGATCCCTGTGGATAAACCCCATTATTATCAAATAATTCTCTGATTTATTAAGACCTTAATTTTGGATTTTTACTCAGCTTTATATCCCAGAAATTAAGAGCGAATGTATCTATTAATGCCATTGCCATAAAGCTTGGAGTGTATTTTACATGTTGTATTATGGTTAAATGGCATAACCTTTATTTTGAAAGTTGTTTTTAGGTGAACAGAGGTGAGATCAAATGAAACATCATGATGGAAAAAGGGTTGTGGTAGAAAATGATCATGTCTTACATCGTCAAATATAAAAAGAGAAAGTGCTTGTAAAAGTACTCCCTTAAGTGTAAGTGAAGCAACATCTCCTCTTCTGCTGTTTGTGTTTTGTTTATTAGGTTTTGTCCTCAGAGCTGAGTATGTGTGAAACACAGAGCAAAGAATACAAGCATGAAATTGAAAGACTTAACAATGAGCTTCTGGAAATGAAAAAGAAATATCTGTCTCAGAAACGCAAGGAGCAACAGAAGAAGTATGAGAAAACAACAGTTTTGCCTACACAACCTTCTGCATAAGATAGATTTTTGTTTTAGACCCTTTTGATCAGAATGTGGCCAAATTTGACTGAGGTGATACAGTTTTGTAGCCTAATTTTCCAGAATGTTATCCTCCATGTTACTTGAGTCTGGTCTGGATTTGCCATGATCTATGGCCAGGACAAAAATATCCATCAGAGATGTTGCTGAATACGTTCTGCAGTCCTGTTAAATTATTCATACCAATGAGATGGTGCCCAGAGAACACAGATTAGTGTCTTGTCTCTGACATCAAAGCACAGAATTACAGGACAGTTTGGGTTGGAAGGGACCTTTAAAGGCCATCTAGTCCAACCCCCCTGCAATGAGCAGGGACCTCTCCAACCAGATGAGGTTCTCAGAACCCCAATCTGACCTTGAATGTTTCGAGGATGGGGCATCTCCCACCTCTCTGGGAAACTTGGGCCAGTGTTTCACCAACCTCATAACAGAAACTTTCTTTCTTATATCTAGTCTAAATGTACCCTCCTTTAGTTAAAAACCCTTATCCTTTGTCTTATTGCAACAGGATTTCTGGGCTATGAGTGCACATTTCTGGGCTGGTTCATGTCCAGCTTGTCACCCACAGCACCCCCAAGTCCTTCTGGCCAGGGCTGTTCTCCATCTGTTCATCCCCCAGCCTGGATGGATGACAAGGATTGCCCTGACTCAGGTGCAGCACCTGGCACCTGGTCTTGTAGAACCTCTTGAGATTCCCATGAGCCCACTTCAGCTTGTTGTCATCTAAAAAATGTGCTGAAGGTGCTGAGAGTGGACTTCATTTTTAAAGAAAGATTTCTTAGACTTCTGCAGTCAGGTAATGTGATCTGTTACCAAGTTTTTCTGCATGCACAGAAAGCCTTTTGTCTTTCCAGTCATTCCCATCCTCAGCCTGTGCCTTCCTAGCACACTAAAGCCAACAGTTCTCTACAGTTGCTGAATATAATTCAAAGTTACCTCATCATTTCTTCCTTAATTCTGTTTCAGACAGGAAGCGATTTGGTGACTAAATTAGCAAAATAATCAGTGATAAACAGTGACTTTTGTCCATCTGCAAATTGCATAATGCTACCTTAATGTTTGGAATTAGCAACAATTGTGCAGTGCTAATGGCCTTTTTGGAGCTTTAGGATCAATGTGAGGCTACCATAATACCTGATAATCCATTTCCAGCAGCTAAATGTCTCCTTCACATTTGATTTGATGTTTCCATTTTGGACTCTGGCACCACGTCTCTTTCTGTTCATCAGATGAGGAGAAATTCACCCCCATTTTGTTGCTATATCTCACCTAGAATTAATTCCTGTCCTAAAAACTCCAGTTGTTAAGGACATAGCTGCTTTAAAGTAAAGCAAAAAATACTGTGTGAGTTGATGGTGGCTGAACTGGGGCATGTTATACAGTGAAAGGAATTTCATACTGAAATCCATTTAGTGCTGGATACACTGTTTGTAGGTTCAGGATAGATACCTGCCACTGGGGCAGCTTGTCAGGTTGATATTTTGGGCAAGCATGTCTGTAGTCTGATGGGTGTTGGTGTCTTTGTGACGTCTGTGTTTGGGAAGCACATTCAGGAGCTGTTAGTGGTGCTTCTGCAGGGTGGCATCATCTTGTGGCCCCCCAGGCTCAGAAGGCACCAGCACTGTGCTGCCAGCCCTGGCTTGCACTTCTCTTGCCTTGTGGTGGTGAGAGGTGGTGCTGGGCTTTGCTCTCCTCTGCCCTTTATTGCTTTGTACCCCAGGCCAGCCTGTTGGATGCATCCTGCTTGGAAGGACACAGAGGCATAACTGGGCATATCAGTCCTGGATGACTGCAACCTCTGCTGTCTCTAGGCTGTGCTTTGTGCTGGCAAAGGAAACCTGTGCAGCCCTCCTTCCCCAGCCTGCCAGTTGTGCAAGACACATCACTGGCTTTCTGCAATAGAGAGAACCTGTTGTGCACTCAGGTTCTTCCCCAGGGAGTCCTCTTCCCTGCCATGCAGCCATTGCACACCATTCCTGCCTCAGGCAGGGCTGGGCAGGCAGTGCCTGCTGTGTGCAAGCTGCCCAAAGAGCCAGGGCCATTTGATTCATACAATCTCAGATTTCTCTAAATCCCAGCTGACAGAAAAGCACTGACTTGATTCTCTCTCTTGCTGGCTAATGTTAACATCATGTCTGAAATAAATGTAGCTGGTTTTGCTAATAAAAAGAGGATCTTGTCAGGAGAATAGCATTAACAACATTATTGACTACCCTGGTATGAAAGAGAATTAATACTCTCAGATAACCTTACACAAAGTTATGATCTAAAGTTTTTATTGATTTGCACGAGATAGCTTTGAGTTGAGATTTAATATCTTGGTAGTGAACAAATGCAGCTTTGCATGTGATGCTGAAGGAATATGAGTGACAGTGGAAATTCAGCTTTGTTTTGTGTTCAAAATGAAAATTCAATGTTTAAGATTTTGGTTGTGGATTTGAAATCCTCTTTTTCAGCTCCCTGATTCTGAATGTTGTCTTTCTCAGTTGTCTTAGCTGTTCTTTTTCTATCTCTTCCTATTTTTAACTTCAGCTTCTTGAACCCTTTCTGCATCACTCTTTTCCTAGTTGCTTCTAGCACCAGGATCCCATTTTGATCTTGGTAAAGATTTGTGAGAAAATATGAAGCTTAAATCCACACCAGAGACCTAATCCAGCAGTCCTATATATGTAAATAACTGCACTGAGGGATGTCAGTAGTGACTGGGAGCTTTTGCACGTGGCTGGTTGCACATTAATTCTGCATAATATATTATAGTGTATTCAGTTGCATAGAATTTTCCATATTGATGAGCACATCTGTTGGTTGTCTCCATGGGAGCATGAGGAAAGAATGAGCATGGATTCTGGATCATTTTCTCTCCCCAAACTTGGAAGCCCAGTAGTGAGATGGGATGAGCCATCTACATACAGAATGTTAGTTTTTAGTGCTGTCAGCTGGCATATCCATTAGGGCTACATTGATACAATTAAAACCAGTTATAAATTGTTTTCATTGTTAAGTTCATTTGTGCCATCTTTTGGCTATTCTCATTTGTTTGTATGGGTCAAATTTGAAAAAGGATGTAGAACTAGACATCTGACATGGTTTCTCTGAACTTCCTCCTATCCTGACAGTTATTTAGGGGCAAATAGAAAAGTAATAATTCCAGGAAGTGTTTTCTTTTCCCTTACTGGGGACTGAGCAAAGATACTCATATGACAAAGCTGGTTTTTGTAAAAGAGTGGTTGCACTCACATTTGTGTCTCAATCCCAGCAACTGTGAAATAAAATAATGGTACTGACCTTTGTAAAGCCTTGAGACTTCTGCTGTTCTGATAAACTAGAACTTCATAAAGCTCCACTTGGTTAATCTTCAGAATCTCAGGACCCCTCTCTGAACCATCCAGGTATATCACAGTGAGTTTGGAATATTGCCCTTCATCTTTGTGGTGTTGTGCTTTCCTCTGGGACCAGCTAACCCTCCTTCCCTCCTCTTAAGGCCATCACATTCAAGACCTCCTGGATTCTCAGATGGAGCAGCTCCCTGGGGCTGTCAGTGCACCTACAGCACACTGCTAGTTTCCTGCAAATGTCACAGACAGGGCAATTACCACTGGAACTTTGTTAAAATGTGAAGACAGATATTCATTAAAATTCAACAAAGGAAAACCCCCTCCCCATTGTGCCTTTGATGAATGTAGCTGTTTGTTTGAAAACAGGCATATTCCAGCTAGAACAGGATGGTGATTAGAAATCTGAAGTCATGGAGCTCATGTACATACTTGCTCTAATGAGGTGCTCTGACCATTTTGGGGAGTAGCACAAAGAAAGCTCATTTATTTCTAATTTTTAATAATTCTAAACCCCATTAGTAGTTTTGTCATTAGATCCAAACAGACACCTAGTCTTGGAGGCTTATCTTAACAGGCTGTAATCAACACTTTTTAAATGATCTCTTGATACGTGGTTGCATCAAAGAAACTCTGGAAGACACAGATTTCCTTAGTTTGTAAACATCCCTGAGCTGCAGAAGGAAATACAAATCTTCTGTTTCTTTGTTTCTATTTAAAGGGAGAAGGAGCGATCCAGCTTTGATATGAAGACAAAATTACCACCCCTGAAGACTGATGTTTCTCACTTCAACTTAGGGGGCTTTCCTTTAAGCAAACCCATTCCCAAAATTTCAGTCTAGGAATGCACTCATCTACTTGTGTTCCCATTCCCAGTTTCTTGTTTGAGAAACTGTAATTTTAAAAGAGGTGCAGAATCTACTGAAATCACTGTGTCACCTTCAGCAAAATTTTGTATATTGTACATAATAAAACACATTTTTACACTGAAATTACATTTTATATTGCATTTTATATTGCATTTATATTTTGTGCATTTTATATTGGAATTAACATAGTTCTTTTTACAAACTGTGTACCAAATCTGCCCATTTGATGCCAGCAGAAGCCTGCACGGATGTAAATGAATAGTGAAGATATTTCTTCTTCAATATTGTGTCTCTGCTTAGCACTGTAACACCACAAAATGCCTTAATATGTAGTTATTTCTCTTTTATCTACCTCAGCTGTAAGCACGCACTCCATTTATCTTCTGACTCAAAGCACCTGAAAGAAATGAGAATACAGAAAAGAAGAAAAATTAATAGGCTGATGTTTCAAGCCCTGCTGAGCAAATGCAAAATTAACAAGTCTTTACTTAGATGTACATATGTAGCAGTTCTCTGTGTAGGTAGTGTATAATAGGGTTTATGCAGTGTTGCTACAGTTGTTAGTAAGATCAAGGAAGTTTGTGGCCACAATGTACATTATTAAGAGCTCGATTTTGTTTACTCTGGTAGATACAAAGTGACATAATTATGTCTGTTCAATTGGGGGGACTGTGCACACTCAGTGGGACGTGCTGTTCTCCCACACAAATCCTTCCAAGCTATTAAAACTTAGACTCAAAACATGACAAACTTTATGCTTTAATTTCTAGACACTTGGGCATTTTTATAACTTTCAGAAATTGTTTTTGTAATACAGCAGGAGCCCTCCAACCTTTTCAGCCAAAAGAGATTTAATTACCATTCATTAACAAGTGAAATAACAAAGTCACGGCATGAGGTGCTGAAGTATAGAAAACTTTCAAGCTGTAAAATAAAATGTTTTGAAACCGATTTGAACGTGGAAGTTTTTTTCCCTGCCTGGGGGATACAAATACTTGTCCAAAGAGATATGCTGATAAATATTTCACATCCAGGAAAAAAAAAAAAGCCCCAGAAAAACCCTTTGCAAAGATTTTGTTCTTTTCTTTGGTGGAATACATAATTAAATATTAAAGCTACTGTGGGAAACTTTAATGGAAGTGTTTAATTCAAAGGAATCGAGTTAAATACGACAGGGATCTACTTTGCTTTTACATTGGGGACCAGAACACTTAGTCATCAGATCCATTGTATTTCTCTTTTGTCCCCAAAATAGCTATTATTGCTTTTTCATTGTCAAGAGCATTATGCTAAAGTTATCATTTTAGGGCAGTCATGCTGTCAGAATAGTGTCTTTTGTGTATCTGACGTGTCCTTACAGATACAATAACTGACAAGAACTGACTTGGGCATTTGATGGAATCCCAAGTAGGTTTTATCGAAGCTTTTAGAAGTTGGTATTTGCTCAGGTCCCAAGTATCCAGCCTGGAGCTGGATTCTGCTGTGCATACACTGGCAAGTAATTTGTATTGAAATAAATCATCAAAGACACATTTATTAATTCACATGAACTAGAGGCACAGTTAGGCTCCAAGAACACCGTCACTCTGCAGAGGAGCCGCTGATGAATTGCTGTATCACTCTCAATGATACAGTGTGCCCCCTAACTCATCCAGAGGTAATCCGAGCCTGTGTGCATCTCCCACAGAATCACAGAACCAGTTAGGTTGGAAAAGACCTCCAGGATCATCCAGTCCCACCTTTGGCTGAACACCACCATGTCAACTAAACCAGAGCATGAAGTGCCACGTCCAGTCGTTTCTTGAACAATTCCTGAGCAGGTGGTGGCTCCACCACCTCCCAGGGCAGCCTGTTCCAGTGCTTAACCGCCCTTTCAGTGAAGAAATTCTTCCTGGTGTCCAACCTGAGCCTCCCATGGCACAGCTGAGGCCATGTCCTCTTGTCCTGTCACTTGTTACCTGGGAGAAGAGGCCGAGCCCCAGCTTCCTTCAGGTGCAGCTCCTTTAAGGTAGTTGTAGAATGATAAGGTCACTCCTGAGCCTTCTTTTCTCCAGGCTTAGCCCCCCCAGCTCCCTCAGCAACTCCTTATGGGGCTCTCTGGACCCTTCCCCAGCCCCATTACTCTTCTCTGAACACACTCCAGCCCCTCAGTGTCTTTCTTGGGGTGAGGGACCCAGAACTGGACACTTGAGGTGTCACCTCACCAGTGTGGCATCACTTTCTCTCTGTTTGTTATCAGGGCTTAGGAGACAAATTGTCTCAGTGGTCAGAGGGAAGGAGGGGAAGCCAAGCAGATGGAATTTGTTTTATTTTTGTGAGTACAGTAGTAAAACAGATTCTTTTCTGTCTTTAGCTGTACTTAATAATAGCTTGTATTGCACAAGTAAGAAGCTTTTCTGTAAATGATTCTTGACCTAAGTTTTTTCAGTCTTTAAAATGTTTGGGATAGTATTTGTCTAAAGACTTGCAAAGGTAAATTTACTTACAGTGAAAAGGTGGCTAGTCTTCTAGATTGAAAAAAAAATAAAATGTAGGGGAGTGCAAAATAATGTGATTTTCTCGTACAACATGTTCTTCCAGCCTAAAGAGCTGGGAATTGAATACAGTAAATTTCACCTACAAAGTAAAGAAGCTTTTACTTGTTCATCCACAATTTTAGGCATTATGATGTGAATGTGGTGGCTACTATCTTCAGTTTTATTGCATTATTTACTTACTACCAGGGAAACTAAATTCACAGGTTAATTTGGAAAAAGAAGAAAAAGAAAAGGACAGGAAAATATGGTCATCAAATTATTGCCAGTAACTTTCAGCATAATCAGGAATAGAATAACTGCAGCCAGCTTAATTTATAGTGCTGGAGAGTGAAAACCATTTCTGAGTTCATATAATAGAACGGATTAAAGCACACCAAATCCCTTCCCCCCTGGTCTATAAAAGTCAGGGAGCTTGAAAAATTGCTGTGGATGTCTGTGAACCCAGCTGATGCTGAGGTGCTTTTAGTGCTCAAGGATTTGGCTTGCGCAGCAGGGAAAGGCAGAGCGCTAATGAGAATATCATTTGTTCAGCCGCTTCTGCATTGTGAGCAGCGGCTCTGAAGTGCTTCTCTAAGTTTTGTGGCAGAAAAATGTTAATTGAATTCCAGTCTGTGCAAGATGTAGAGAGTGTATCTTTAACTTCTTGTTCCTGTAAAGATATGTGAAAAGAGGGAGGTGAAGGGCTATGATCCATGGCGCTTAAGTTAGAGGAAATCTTTCTTCACTTTAATTGCTTTGGATTGGAGCTTGCACAGTAAATCTATCCTGGAGCTTTTTTTAGTGAGCAAAGTACGTAGTATTGTTCATTTTCAGAGCTCTTGCAGTGTGTAGATAGTATTTTAAGTATTTTCACGTCAAACTTAAGCTCTCTGATCTTGTTTGGCAGGTCTGTGTTCACTGTATTGCAAGAGCTGGACACCAAAAAGATACTGCACATTGAACTATCAAGTTCAAATGTGGGACCACAACCCTTCTGGGATCACCTGTCAGCTATGAAAGACAGAGCACAAGAATCCAGTCCTTAATTTACCCTTGCTTTGTTAATCTGGAGCAGCAGGAACACCTACTACATACCCAGTAACATCTCCTGCTGCTGTAAATCTGGGAGCCCTTTGAGTGAGCAGCAGTGAAAACCAGGACACAGCTCAGGTCCTGTTGTGTCGAGATTTACAAAGCCCAGGACAGGCTGGGAGGGCAGAGAGAAAGGCTGAGAACTTGGCAGGTGCAAACTTTCACCAGCAGCACAGAGCAAAGGCTCTGCTGGGAGGGGAGCAGCAGGTGCAGGGCCCTGGGACACTGATGGGTCTTGAGGGCCCTGCTCAGCTCTACCTGGGCACATTTAACAAGCCCAGCCCTGCAGCTGAGTTCCTTGTGCTTCCCTACCCTTTAGGGAGCCACTGGCACCTGCTGAGCCCTGACAGAACAACTTCAGTGCTGTCCAAGACTAAGCTGCCCACAGGATGAAGAGGGATGGATTGCACTGCCAGCAAAGGGATCTGTGCATGTAGAAAGCTCAGGTGAACCAGGTGAAAGGTTTTTCTCCCAGAGCCTTCAAACAAGGAACTGCTCCAGAGGTGTCCAGCAGCGTGGCCCAGAGCTCTGCCTGCAGGTGGGTTGTCAATAATGAACGCTGTGAGTCCACAGAGCCAGGTCTCAGGCTGCTGTTTTTTCTCCTTGTTTACTGTGACACTTCTATGTCCTAAAAAAGGTGCAAGACAGAGCAGAGAAGGGAGGCCCCCTTGCCTTACTCCCTGTTGCCCATGTGAGGTTAACAGAGCAGAGGTAGCAGGGGAGTAAAAAGGAGAAGTTGGGCAGCAAAAGCAGTGCTTACCATCTCTGAAATGTTAATGACTCTTTCTGAAAATTGGTCCATCCCAACTATCTTTACCCAAATTAGAGTCTCTAAATCATGTATATTTGTATTTAGGCACTTTAGCAATTGAGTATTATTTTCCTAGCAGGTGGTTTAGCTGTTGTGCCATCTCCTCTAGCAGAGTGTATTTTTAGTGTGTTTAGTGCGTTTCTAAAAGCAGACACTTGATTTTGATGCTCTTTCTCTTCCCTACTTGGGTGCTTTGTAAGCAGCCCCACACAGATCAGTAATTTATGCTGTTCAGCATACAGAAAGATGTCAGGATCTCATCCCCTGGGCATATTTGAGAGCCCTGTTTTCCAAAGGAGAGGGGAAACTGTGCCTGGAGCACCTGTGGGTGTGAGGGAGCAGGGCAGGACCTGTAGTGGCTGAGGTCAAAGCCTGCCCCTCTGCTCAGCCTTACCCTTCAGCTTGCTTTCTCCCTGATCTGGAGCAGCTGTGAAGGTTTACTGAACATTTTAGTCCTTCTGCTGACCTCAGTGGGTTTATAAACCTATAAACTTCATCACAGGTGTGTAGAGTCACTTAGATAAGTTGGAAATTTTACTCCTCTTGGTGGTGGTGTTCTTGTTTTTCTTTCTTTTTTTTTTTTTTTTTTTTTTTTTGTTTGTTTTTCTTTTGTGAGTTTTTGTTTGGGGTTCTTTTGGTTTTTGGTTTGGTTTGGTTTTTTTGTGGTGAGCTCTTCAGCTCAAGACCCGGAAAGAAAAAACAAAGTGCAAAAGTTGTTTTGAAGGATTTTATATTTGCAAGATGGATCTCGACAGATCTGAGCTTCCTTCCAAGGTGGCCAGGAGCCTCCCTTTCTGGTGGTGGGCACTTTAATATGCCCAGGTGTGAAGTGGATATAAAAACTATGCTTTCAGCCAGCCTAAACTGATTTAAACTTCACAGTTCTTCACAGCAAGAGCCATTTCTTAGGGCTCTTTCTTGGCAGAAGACTAAGCAGTAATTTAAAGCCATTTTAATCTGAAATGAGAATCTCTACATGGGGTTTGAATGCACTTCAAGTGAAGTATGTATTTGCAACTTTTGTTGATCCCTCTTAATTTTCCAAGTGTCCCTTTAGAAACAAGCCCTGTTTGTGTAGTGGTAAAATGCAGTGATAGCTCAGACTTACTGAGAGCCATAGGATGATAAAAGCAGAAGTACTGAGGGAGTGGTATATTTGGCATCAGCCCTGGGAGTAGCTGATTAACCATTCTTTCCTACAAAAAATATAAAGGAACTAATCAATGTGACCTCCTACCTCCCATGAACACCCTGAAGTTTTATCCTAAGAACAGAGTATTTCTGGAGGAAAGATGCATGTTTTGTTGAAAAAATAAATAAAAAAATTAGAATGCTGTGCCCAGCTTCTGCCAGAAAGCACAATTTTCAGGGATTGCTTTGACATTCATGTGATCCTGCTGAAAGCTGTTCTGTGGCAGCTGAGCTGCAGGAACTGACCACAGGTACTTAGCTGGCCCCAGCTGCAGACTAAAATGTGTTTGCTTGAACCATCTTTGTCACTTCAAATGCAAAGGTGCCCAAAGCAGCAATTTAAGTAAGTCTGGTTTACTTTGCAGCCAGGGCAGGCCAGGAGCAAACTCATGAGGGGCGTTACCCAAAGGTGGTAACTCCCAAATTTGGCAAAATCCTCAGAAGGGCTCGGTTTTGCTCTGTAAAAGCTGTGCCTCTCTGCAGCCCCCTTTGATGGAGGATGTTCAGAGCCTCGTGGTGTGGGTGAATGACAGGGCAAACTCTGGGAGTTGCTGGGTAATAAATATTCTGAGTCCCCAGTTGAGCTACCTCCTCCCCTGCACCTTCTGTGCTATTGTTCAGAGGTATTCCCTCTTGGCTGGTTAGGAAAACTCATCACTGGAGTTTTATTTTAACTGAGTGTACACAAGTCTTCAGAAATTGCCAAGTCCCTTGCTGATTCAGGTGCTGTAGAGGAAAAAGACAAGCAGACCTGAAATGTCTTGGACCTGACTTCTTTAACAGCCCTGCATTGATTTATTTGCTCAGTGGTGAGCTATTTGCTAACTCCTGATGCTTGCAGCACTCTTGAATTTGCAGCAGCTTTGCTAGTCAGCTTCTCTTGCCAAAGTTACCTTCAAAATTCTTTAGAGAAACTCTGTTGTGGCTTGGCTTTAGTGTGGATTCTGTTGTCCTTGTTGAGAAAAGCTGTTTCAATTGGTATGCAGCACAGAAGAGGAGTGACGTGCATTAACTGGAAGAAGTGAGCAATTAAATGAACTTTGGTTACAGAACTCAACAGATTTCTGCCTGGGTACATGAGCGAGGCTTTAGCATATTCCATTTGCATCTAAACAGATGCAATTTCTGCTTCACTTTTAAAGTGGTGTGGGCTTAGTGAATCCAAGTCTCATTTTATTTTGTTTTCTGAATTTCACCATTGGTGTTGAATGTTGATTGCATACAAACCATTCCTAGGCCAGAGAGACACAGGCAAATTAGAGAGATGGGCAATCACCAAAATCACTGTGTGATTTTTAACAAGAGCAAGCACCTGGGATGGGTTTGTGTGTGTAGATTGAGGAGTGAAAATCTGGGGAGCAGTGCTGTGGAAAGGGCCCTGGGGGTCCTGGTCGATGGCAAGGTGAACGTGAGCCAGCAGTGCCCTGGCAGCCAGGAGGGCCAGGTGTGTCCTGGGGGCATCAGGGATAGCATCACAGCTGGGCAAGGGAGGGATTGTCCTGCTCTGCTCTGCTCTGCTCTGCTCTGCTCTGCTCTGGGGCAGCCTCACCTGGAGAGCTGGGGGCAGTTTTGG
>VZRX01003839.1:156-21206 GCA_013398075.1 Notiomystis cincta
AAAACAAAGAAATTATCAGAGGGGTGGAGCACCTCTCCTACACAGACAGGCTGAGAGGGTTATGGTTGTTCATCCTGGAGAAGAGAAGGCTTTGGGGAGATTTTATAGCACCTTCCAGTACCTAAAGGGGGCTTACAGGAAAAATTGGGACAGACATTTTAGTAGGGACTGCAATGCTAGAAAAAGGGGTAATGGTTTTAATCCAAAGGAGACTATATTCATACTAGACACGCTGAAGAAATTTTTTAGGATGAAAGTGGTGAAACACAGGATGAAATTGGCCAGAGAGATGGGGAATGCCCCATCCCTGGGAACATTCAAGACCAGGTTGAATGGGCCTCTGAGCAACCTGTTCTAGTTGAAGATGTCCTAGGTGATTGCAGAGGAGTGGACTAAAGAGTCTCTACAGGTCCCTTCCAACACAAAGCTTTCTATAATTCTGTCATTCTTTCCCTAACTTGGTTCCCTAATTCTTTCAGTAACATTAGCTGATATTCAGGCTCAGCAAAAAAACTAGAAGTGGAAAATAAATTGTGCACTATTGGGGCTTCCTCTGCTTGGAGAGGTTCATCATGCTTGTGGAAAAAACTTGCTCAAGGTGTCCCAGATGTTGTACTCAAAGGCTTCTCTGATGTTACTTGAACTGGTCCATGTATCTACTACTCTAGAGCTCAGGTAACTTGCAAGGTGAGAGATCTGTCTTTGGGCACTAACAAACTGATCATGCAAACCCTTAAAACTGGTATCTATATCTTTATACAGACAGTTTCATGAAGATCAAAGGATCTACTCCTATAAATAAATATGTGTAGCTGTATCAGTGACATTCAGGTAAGAAGATTCCACCTGATATTTATTTTTCATAACTGTGTCCTTTTTTTGATGTTGTATTCATTTATTTTGCCTTTGTTTTTCTTTGCTGAAGCTCCAGATAGTTTTGATTTTGTTGTTGTTGTTATTATTTTTGGCTGTTCAACCCTGCTAGACAAAACAGATGAACTCCTATCTAGTAATCCTTTTTATTTTCAAATTATGACAATAACCATGGCTCTAGCTTGGGCACTTCTAAAACCCTAATTTATTGCTTCATCTTCCCATTCCTGGCAACCCTCCATTAAATGCAATGTAGCGTAGGACACCTAGGGAAAATAAATCAGAGAATTTGAAAACTTCCACTGCAGACAGATTACAAAAAACAGGAACTATTTCTACTGAGGGAAGAGACCTCACCTTTAATCATTTTATGAGAAACTGGGGATAGACAGTGAAGTACAAACAACAGTAACAACTGACTTTCTGAGCTACCCTGTGGTAAATTTCAGGAAGAGGATTAGTTACTCCAGTGGGCAGTAAGGATTCCTGCAACTGCTGTTTTAATGAACCTGAACAGATAGATACAGGGAAAAAGAGTAGGGCAGGGGTTTCACCCAAAGGAGAAAGTGGACCAAAAGGATGATTCACTTAACAGGAACTAGGAATAAGCTTTTCCTGTAGATAGCACATTTTGTTACAATATCCTACAGAGTTCTCTTTTCCATGGTTTAAGATTCCTGCCATGTTTGGATATCAAATGCTTGACTTGATGGTTTGAGCCAGCATAGCAGTGCCTGGTGCTTCAAGGAGGGACTGCAGATGCCACACCAGGACAGGCCAACTGCCCAACTGCTAATGTCTAAGTGGGGATAAATGTTTCCTTTTGGTCATATGAACAATTTTGCTTACATTTGTGAAGAATCTCTTACCATTGCATTTTTCCCATGAACGGCATGATCCACATGGTATTTCAGCTGCCTGGGGTACTTTGCAGTTTTCTGCATTAGTCAGGGAGTATTTCCTGCCCATGCACTCCAAGGCATGCATCTTGCAAACAGTTAAAGGTGTGTTTCTCTTGGTTTTTTGATCTGTAGCGCAGATGTCCAGAGAAGGACTGAAAACAAAAGTAGGAATTGCACTATTTAAATATGCTTTATCTTGGTAACTCTTAAAAAGAGCTGAGGGAATGGAAAACATTCAGAGTCCATTTCCAACTTCTCTGTAGATGTAAGTACATCCTAAGAGTGCAGCAAAAAACTCAAGACATGGACATATGGACAGTTCAGACTTCTTCCTTTTCCACAGGATGCTGTCCCTTGACAGAGTCAGGATCTGTCCCATCTGAAGGACAGGGATATTACTGTCTCTTTGCCGTTTACCTTGGCAGCAGTGAGAGAGACTTTAGTCTTTAGTGAAAAATATTTCAAATCTCAATTATTCTCTAATTTATGACACATGCATATATGTAAGTACATATACAGAAAACATATACATATACAGTTTCTATATATGGCATATAGAAACATGCACATATAATATTTTATAAACATTTCCTAATTTTAAGGTGTTCAAATATACTTTAAAATTTTTATTCTGCTGTCCTTTAAAATGCTCAGCTTTTATTAAATAATACCTTTTAACTGATCATCAGAAACCACAGATATTTCTGGAAATACACATACATCTCCACAGAAATTTTAAGAAAAAAAACATTACCCAGAAAAATTGCTTATTTCTTGAAATGTGGATAGAGCTTTAACACCCACATGAATGAGCTTTTAAAACCGGTAATAACAATTCTTGGACAACCTTAAACGATGTTTGCTTTGGGAACAGTTCCAGGAAGTTGCCATAATTTGTGTTTCATGCTCCAAGTGTAGGAGGGGAGGAAAAAAACCCTTCCATTACTTCAATTCCAGGAAGTTGTCATTATTTGTGTTTCATGTTCCAAGTGTAGGAGGGGAGGGAAAAAAAACCCTTTCCATTACTTCTGAGTTTTAATCTTGAACTCCCAGCTTCTGCACTTGTTCTCAATGCAATCAGTGGTATTTGTGTGGAATGAACAAAGGAGTGACTATCTGGGGCAGAGCATGCCTGTGCTCTCCCAGATGCACTTTACAGCCACGGGTAAGGGGCTTCACAGGGTACCAGAGAGCAGAGATAGGCTCCCAGGGGGTGGAGACCTTTGAAATTCACCCCTAACGACTAATTTTCAGTACAGCTCCTCATTTTAAGCTCACAAATGCTCCCACTGAAACTTTTGGTGCCTAATAGGCCAGTTCTGAACATCAGTCTCAGCTAAACAGGTGTTTGGTGGGGAGAAGAGGCTGATGAGATACAGGTAAATGGCCCTAATGAGGTACAGGCAAATGGCCCTAATGAGCTTCACGAGGCTCACTGAAGGGAAGGGGAATGTAGGAGGAGGGAAGAGGAAAGCCTAGTAAGAATGCCAGAACTCAAACCATGTTGACTTAATGGCCAAGCATTAAGGCAACTTTTCTTTTTTTTCTTCTTTTTTTCCTGTGAATTAGGAAGTGGAGTTTCATCTATAAATTAGGCACAAAAGAAAAGAGCCTTCTCCAAGCTTTGGGAATGGTTCTTAAAAAATGGTTTTGAAGAATTTTAAAAGAGCTGGCTTTACTGAAATTTTAATATACCTATAACATAGTGTATCTTTAAGGTATTTAAAATAAGGCATGGATTTCATTAGCTGAACCTTAAAAGTTTGGTGCATCTACCTGTGACCAAATATTTGTATTATATCTTCCACTTAAGTTAGCATCCTCAACCACAACAGGTCCCTTAACTGCTGGGTCAAAATACTAGCTACTAAATTCCTAGTAAAGTTTGTTGCATGAATTTCCCTTAATCCTCTTTTGTTAACATAAAGAAATGAGGTTAACCCACTTATTCTGAGGCACAAGAGGACAGACCAAGAGATATATAGCAGCAGGCACCTGGTAAAGGACACAGGTGCACTTGTATGCATTATACTGTTTGGTCATCTGGCTGCACAGTCTCTAAGATAGTGGAGCCCTGATTTTTATGTGAAAGTTATCTTTACAGACAGAAGTATAAGAAAAAAATCCCTGTTTATATATCATCTTCAAAAAGGAAGTGTGCTCCAGGGAAAGTAACTGTATTTAATCTGTAATTATATTTTTATTATATTTAAAATTGTTCAGATGTCTTTTTTACTTGCCTAAGTGATAAATCTCAGTATCTGAGTCTTAAGGTCAAAATTTTGCAGAAAAGGCAGCTTAATTTACCTAAAAATTTTAAGATCAGACCCTTGCAGTAATATGTCTGCTTTGCACCACTTTAGCAACACCCAAAAGAGGAAAGGGAGCCGATTTAACCAGCTGCCAAAGTTTGAACCCAGGAGTTCAGGGACTATGTTGCCAAAGTCTCGCTAGAGTTCAGTGCCTCATACTGTCTTGAGAGTGATTTACACATTACTGTAGGTGGGTCAGCAGAAGAAAGACAGTGGAAATCAACCTGTTAAGATGCATAAGAAAAAGGATGGAGAATCTTCACTCATAAGAGAAATTAATAATTTGCACTCATTGCTGAGAAAGGATATTTCCCAGGGCTGGGAACATCACAGCAGTGCAATAAAAATTATTAGAGGCAAGGAATAATCCTTGTGTAAAGTGAATGTGAGAAATTCAATACTTTTTACCTGAAAAAATAAGGATAAGAACAATATTTTACTAAAGCACATATGGTGAGAAATTAATATCTGTTAAGTCCATAAATATCTTCTCTCCCTTTCACCTGCAATAAGAGGTTGGAAACTTTCAGTGAAGCAAAAAATTCATCATGCTGGGAATGATTTTAACTTCCTGGAATTACATTTGAGATGAGAAGTTCTAATATAACACAGTCCAAGAACTCTCAGGAGAGACATAGATGCAATGCAAACAAATTTGAAGAAAAAAAAGAGGGGATACTACTTAAAAATTATCAAATCTCATGTTTCACTGTGGAGATAGCTACTGGAGGCTGAGGGTCCATCTGTATTAACACACCATGCTCTGGCCCCTTCCAAGTGTTGGGGACAATTTACACAGAGTAGCTGGTGTCCCTCTTTGCCCCAGAAGATAGAGACTGCATCAGACTGGAATGGTCTCAGATCCTAGTCACTCCTGACTTGTGCCTGGGAATTATCCAGGAAACTGGCCTTTGTCAAAAGTCTACCAGGAACTGCTATAGCAATTTAACAGCTCTGGTGCCAGAGATCATTCCCTTGCTCTTACTGATGAGGGCAGATGTAGCCTAAGACACACTACCACGAAGGACAAATTACCAGCCTGTTCTAGGGTTCTTGTGCTGTTATGGAAAGTCTCTGTTGCTAGTCTCCTGGAAAGTGAAAGGATGGAGGATCTGAACCCATGGTGTACCTGAATCACACATGAACTCTTTTTGCTCTGAGCTCTCGTCAGAGAAGACGCTGCTGCTGGAAGTCACTGCGAAAACAAAGCAAGTTAATTCTGCTCTCTGAGGAAAGATTGGACCAAGATCTGCTTACATGCTTTACTCCTACAGCCTTGTAACAGGCTGGGAGTTTAAGAGGCTGCTTTGACAGCTGATGATTTAACCTTCTATCATTAGATGCATTATTTCAAGACAGTGAAACGATGGCATGAGGTAACAGGAATGACTGTTATCTATATTCTTGCCATTTTGAACATAATTATAAAAAATAGAAACAGGCAAGTAGCATTATTTGCAAATGAAGCTTCAATGCATAACTAAATGTAATTCATTTAACTTCCAAGGTTACTGTGACTCTGCCCAAGGCCTTCCCTAGCTCTGACTCCCCTTGTATTCTGTGTAACTGAGCTCAACACATATATAAACCAGAAAAGGAGATGTTGCCCCTTTTAAATAAATACTGAGAGAAAAAGAGCAGGACCAGACTATTTAAAACATTTACATGTTTAAGGATAAGAACAGCATTAGATTGCAGAGTCCTTACAAACTTGGCACTTACCTGTGCATACAAGACAATGGCCTCAGACCCTAGGGAACTACCTAGTGGATCTGCACCTGAACTAAGCTCACCAATTTTAATTTTGAGATGTTCAGACTGTTAATTTTGTATTAAAATCAGTCATTATGCGGAGCACTCTTGGTCTATGTGCCTGATGGGATGTAGGCACGCACCACTGAAAGTTCTGCTACCTTGGAATCAGTTGAGACACTGCAAAGTTTCTTCTTCCTCCTACTACATATGGGTAAGACATAATTGGTCTGTTATCCTGAAACTTCCAAACTGCTCAGCTTAGTCACATAAACCTTGCTAGATTTCATATCTAGAGCTCACACCCACTTTATAGGAGTGACTTTATAGGAGATGTCATCTAGTCTATGCAAACCAGCCCAGATGTTGGAGTGCTGAACTCTTTGGCACATCTGGCCATCAGTGCTATTTGGTCTCAGGTGTCTTCTTGTTACTCCTTTGTTTTGGTTCTCTTACTTTTGTGTCTCTAAAGAACTGCGAGACTTACTTATTTCCTTACATTATTTCTTCTGCATTGCTTATTGCAGAAGATAGGCTTAGATCAAACAGGAAACAGCAAACTCTAGTCTGCAAGTTATGAAGTCAGGAAAAGTGAATAAGTGAATGACTGGTCTGTGAAAACTGCTGTGTAAATGTGAGATGAAATTAGATTACTGTGCCTTTCATAACCCCCTAGTCTCTCAGCAGTGAAAAGAAATCTGCTTTATTTCACTAGCTTATTGCTTTGATGGTTTGTGTCCCAAGGGCCTCTGTTTTAACTTTTCCTCAATCCTCTAAATCTTGAAAATATAATTTTATCTTTTTTCACCTACTTCACAGATCAAGCTAAATTATGCCTTCACCTTCTATCATCCAACCAAATTCCAGCACTGCTAAAACCCATTGACAGTTCTGACAAGGCAGGTAAAGGATGAAGAGGACATTGATTGAGCTGTAAAGTAAACCAAGTACAATGTCTACTTCTCGTGTAAGTTTTCTCCTCTGTCACAGACTGAAAACTTAAGAAATGTAATTGGCCTTGAATAAAATGAGAATCTAATTGCCAAATTGAGCCTGAACTTACCCACATTCATAGGGCATTTTGCACACACATTGTGACTGATATACTTTCTCCCATGGCTGACATTTAGGCTCTGTCACTTCTGGTTTCACACTGGGCACTGAAGTAGAAGAACACAGTGATATTAAGGGTCAGAAAAACAAGGGCTGTTAGAGATCTACTCTGAAATTATCAGTTGAGTTTAAAAGGCACTGAATTACATAGTCATGACATAAAGTCACATCCTACATGGTCATTAAAAGTATTTACTACAGGGAAGTAATCAATGGTATTAAAAGGATACGATACACTCTGCAAAGTTACTTTTCAGTAATTTATCCATGGGTCACCAGCCAGATGGAAAGAGACAGGTACTATGTTAAAGCTTAAACATTCATCTCATTTCTGCAGCAGTGATTTGTTTCTGCTAAATTTAGCACTGCTGAATCATAGCTGGGAACAGTTTTGTCATTAGGTTTCAGAGTTATTGACTTCACTGTTGTCATGAGAAAAGCTAAGGATCCAAACCCCTATGTGAACCCAACTATCTTTATACACAGATGGTAATGAAAACTACAAGTTCCATCATCATTCCTCAGTTTGCACCAACTTTTAAAATGAAAAATGGGGAATTTTCATCATCGCAGATGTACCACTCTTTAAGTAAAGAGTTGGACTCCAAATTTTGCTAATCTTTTCTTTGTAGGTTTCTGTAGCATGTTAACAGCGAGACCTGGCTAAATCCATATGGACACAAGTTTTGAGATTTTATCCTGATTTTTTTTCAGATTGTGTGTCTGTTAACATGAAAATCAAGTACTCTGGATTGTCACATTTCTTAAAAAAATTCCTCCCTCATGGAATAAGAGTCGCTAAGCAAAACAGACAGACAAATTACCAGGGAAAAAGAACTAAAAGAAAAGAAAAAGAAAGAGTTGCAGTGCATTACAATACAGACAGCAGGCATAACTCTGTCTTCCTGCAGAGGGGAAATTTTCACTAAAAGTCACTGCATTTTCTTCATCCCCTGGGTAGTTGGTTGCATAGTGACTAAATACTCCCATCCAAACATATGTATGCCTCTGTGTCTATGAATACTTATCTTCATAATTTTTATCCCTCTTATCTCATACTCCTTAAGTTTTTAACTGTTATTAACCCAATTGTTGTCCTTCATTTTTTTAACTTTTATACTAATATAATGTTCTCATACAGCCAAGCACAACCTGTTTCTTTATTTCTGATGGAAGCATTTAAAACTTTCCAATTATTGCTGGAATTTGAGAACATGATGTTACCAAAAAAAACCCAAACCAAATGAAAATCAGTCACTAAGGCTAAGCCTAAGTAACTGGTAACAGCAGTTCATCACTGCTACTCTGGCAGTTTAGCAGCATTTATGTGCAGCTATGCTATTCCTTCTGAAATCACGACACTTCCTCTTGATGTGTTTATGACAGCAGATGACTTACACCAGGAATCTCACAGCACTGTTGCCTTTTAAAGTCTAAGCCTGACTGTCACCTTCCTCCTTCTGCAGGTAATGTCAGCAGCATTGGCTGATAAGGAGAGGATAGACAAGAAATGCAGGAGATGTGCCTAGCCTCCTGCAGCAGTGGCTGTTGTCCCCAGTCAAGGGTCTACCCAGGTGAACATCTGGGACCTCAGATGAAGATGTGGCAGGCTTGAAGCACAAGCTGCTTGGGTGCCTCTGTGCAACCGATCAGCGTCACAGCAGTGCTCAAGAGAAATTCTTGTCTGTCTTCTATGATTGGAAAAGATGGCTTACAGCTGCTCAAAGCTATAGCCTATTTCACTTTCTGCCACTGCCTCCCCTCATCAAACTAGAGCTTAAACAGCATGAACTTCAAGCAGCATTTTCCCATTGCTTCCAGTTCCTGGATATTTACTTCATATCAGCTGTCTGACTGCCAGATCAGCAAAAGGAGTCATCCAGCCTTGTTTTTCTATGTCAGAAGCAGCTCTGGTGCACTGAACAGCTTTCAGATAGAAAAACTCTAAGGTGTAGTTCATATGGTGGTAGTGTTATACAATGTGTGAAAAGTGAAATGTACTTGGGTGGCAGAATAGACAGCATAAATCCAGGCAATCTCTTAAAATAGTTAGTGACAACACTCGATAGCAATAGGGGAGTGGGAAGCAAAAAGCCTTCATGAAACTTGAATGAAATGCCTCAGGCATCTTGTTTGAATAGACCACAGAAAACACACCCCCATGCTTTTTGTGCTTCTTACTGATGATGTAAGTGTGGCTTCTCTATCACTGTCTTGGCAATAGCTTTGTCTATATCTAAATGACATAAAGCTTAATTGGAAGGAAACTCCAGGAAAGAAACCCCTGCGTTGTACTTGACTACAGTGGCTTTACCTGGTCTCTTGCACTGGATAGTCTTCACAGCAGGAGACCACTTGAGGCTGGGCTCACACAAAATGGAGTGTGCCCCTTCCAAGAGCATGTCGTGTGGACAAGACAGAGTTATTCTCTCCCCAATCTCGTACACAGGTTTCCATGGCTCTCCTTGCAAACCCCCCTCCAGGTCAGGCAGGAGACAAGCAGTTTCTATGGATTGAAGCATTTGAGACAGCCACAATAAATCAGTGTATTGCATAAAGCAGTCATGTATTTTATCTCCTCCAAAATTCCTTAACAAATTGAATAGTGAGGTTGGCTGACTTTCCTGTACAAACAGATCAGTCAGGATATTAACTCATCACACCAGTCAAACTAAGACACAGGGCAGTATCTTCTCCTACTGCCTGCAGGAGCAGCTCTAGCTGTATGGGAGCTTCCCTGTCCTTAGGACCCATGTTTCTGTTGAGGGTTCCTACTAGGTAACAGCTTCCTAGTAAAGGGACATCACACAAATGGGACCCTGGGAGACCATGTCCTGGTACACACAGGGAAGGCCTTTAAACGGTGTGGACTAGCATTTGTGGGCAGTCAGTCCTGCTTGAAAGGAGGGAAGGATGCTGCTGAACTGCAGTACTGAAAATTCTCATGGTTCTTGCATATAGCCCTAGGACTGAAGTAAACAACAATGCTTGTTTACACAGGAAGTAATTCCTGGGCTAGAATTTAGTCTCCCTCAGTTTCCAGCCTTCCTTAAAACTGGATTTTATGGGTGTGTTCCTAATTCGGCATTACAATATCTGTATTCACAACAGAAGCCACTTTAGACCTGATTATGTCTAGGGAACTGGGAAATACAGGTGTGTCTTTTCCCCCATTGTAGTTGGGAAGCAGATGTTCTGAGATGTTCCACTGGAATTCAAAAATGGAGTTTTAGTTCAAAACAAAAATCAGTTAGACATACCCTGGCAATATCTCTCTCCAACTTGCCACTTTAAATTACTGCCACACTTAGCAACAGGATCACCAACAAGAGAATATCCATGTTTACATGCATAAACAATGCTTCTCCCAACAGGGTATGAGTTTTCAGCATTCTGAAAGAAAATACAGGTGAAATTTTGGATATAAAATATAAGAACTACCAGCAGCACTGAACTCCCTTTGACTCCAGAACACAGTAGCTGAGGACAGTGAAAAGCATTATTGCTACTCTACAATGCAGTGATGAGAGCGTCTGGAATATTGGGGGCAATCCTGGTTACCAAGTCACTAAATGTGATCAAAAGGGGTATGGAAAAGTGCTGTCCTGATGGTGTATAAACAAACTGCAAATACAGCTGTTATCAAATATTAGCAGGGCAGGATAAGATCTTGAACAGCCTTGAGCTGGGGGGAGATCAGTGGAGAGTATACAGCTTTGCCAAGTTTTAGGATGGCATGTTATCAGCTTCCTAAAGGTTAACATGGTGGACTTGAAGACACAGGTTTTTCCTCCTTTAATATTCCACTGTTTTCTAAGAAGAGATCTTACAAAAAATTGAGACTAGTCCATGAATTGCAGGGTTTTACCTTTAGTCTGTGAACCAAAAACATCAATGTAGGAGACACCTATTGATTATCAAAAAAAAAAAAAAGTCACTAGCAAAAGAGGGAGGATAAAATTTTGGATCTTACCACAGGTTGCAAGAGGCTATTAATGGATTTTCAACTAATCCTTTTATCTATTTATTGAGAAAAGAAACTTATGACAGCTTGATAACATGAAGAAGGCATAATCCATTCCTCCAAGGGAGGAATTAGTCCCCCTTGTTATACAGGCCTAAGGTATGGTGAGCCAAGTACCTTGCCAGGTCTTAGTTTCATCAGGGAACAAGAAAGCAGAATAGTGAGTTACAGAGTGAAGATTCCTAAATTATAATTTCATTATGGACTTCCTGGATGACCGAGCATTTCTTCTCTCTAGTTTGTTGTGATTTTATATGTAATCCATGTGGCTCAGTAAATTTTTTATACATATATGGAATAAATGGTACCATGGTCCAGAGAAGCAAAGATCTTGTTCTGATTCTGGGGCTTTATTTGGTTTTATCTGAATTTTAGTTTGAAGTTTCAGATACTGTCATGTAAACTTCAGACAGTGAAAAATGCTGCAAGAGTGGCCATTCACTAGGTTGGATACTAAGTTTGCCAAGAGAAATATAAATTTGCAAGTGAACATCTATATTAACTATAGAAAAGACATTGCAGGTAAAGGTGGAACAGATAACAGAGCAACAGAAGTAACTTACTTGAACAAATCCATTTTCTAAGAGAGGAGGAGGTGAACAAAATTCTGTAGGATTTATGGATAAATCAAAACAGTGTGGTTCAATCGAACTATGAAGCAAACAAAAGTACAGGTTAGTTTGAATTTAGTCTCCTTTCCTTTCCAAATGCTACACTTCTCAGTGAAGTTCATTTTCAAGACTATTATGCGTACATTTATGTCATGATTATATTGAAATCAGGCACTGCCAGGCTATCCAAAAGAGTGGTAAATAGAATGCTGTCAAGTTTACTGGCTTTTACCCCATTTTCTAGCCTTATCTTCTATGACATTCACAATTTCTGAATTTCATTTTCTTTCAACTTAAATATTAAAGCTCAGTGAGTGATCTCCCTGAATTCAGTTTATGCAGCCCTCTGAAACAAATTTTTCAATCTTTCAGCAGCTGTCTCCAATTGTTTTTTATGACTTACCGAAGATGCTGCAATTCTTCATCTTCACATGCTCTGCTTTCATGCTGCTGTCCCAGGCAGGCCTTCCCACCACCACGGGGGGAGGGGTTGTTGCAGGTCCGGCTCCTTGACTTCCTTCCCCCTGAGCAAGGACTCCAGGAAGACCAGCAGCTCCAGTGTCCATCAACAACACCTGTGCAACATTTGGTCTAATGTGAAAACTGCTCTCTTTAAAGCATTCCCTCTGAGTGGTTTGAAGGCACAGGGTGTTCAAAGCCAGTGATGGCCCCAGCGGTGCCCTCACAGAGAAGTCCAGATAGCTATATTCTAATCTTCCATCTTTCCTCAACTTGGACGTTAATTATAATTCCACAGAGGCTATATATTATCAGTGTCTCAGAGAACACAAAACCAGCTATCAGTTACTACTAATTATAAAATTTAAAAGTAAAAATTTTTGAAGTAATTGATAATTAATTTAGGATATGTACTTACTTACAGATGCTTGCATTGAGCAACTGTATTTAACTCTAATAATAAAACCAGCTCATTGCTAAGGACTGTTTAGACAAGCTAAACAAAGACTCAGGCTTGGCATGAGTCATGCTGTTCGTTTGCAGTGATACCTCACCCCAGCAGCCACTGCATGGGTGTGCAGTGGGACAGACTCTGGAAGCAGGAGAGTGCATTTTGCCACTTCTAACTCTTACAGGTTTAAAGAGTGCTGACCTGGCTGATCCTGCACGAGAGTTCCCAGCTCACAAGCTGCTCCAAAGGTGTAAGGCTTGCAGTAACACACACATTGTGTTCCTTCCACGGCTGCCTCACCGCCATTCTGGCAAGGCTGGCATTTGCAGGGATCATTTTCAGCCATATATTCTTCAATGGCTTGTTTCAGGTAATGCTTTTTGACTGAGGAGCAGGGCACTTCCTTTACCAGCTCATGTAATGGTGTAAGCTGCACATAGTAGGGAAACAGGAATATTAAATAATTATGATTGGGATATAAGAGCTTATAAGCACAATTCCTCACACAAAATAATTTGTGGCATATGCTTCTGCACATGGGAGTTAGCACATTAGATGCTCTAATGTGCTAATTACCTAAAATTTTATGCTAGTATTTAATATTAGCCTTTTTATGAAAAGCCAGTTCTGCATAAAAGCATCCTTTAAAGCTACTGGTATATCAGCCATGTTTAAACATATCTGAGCTATAAGAATACAGGTGAGATAAAAATACAACACAGACCACAGTAACTTCTCACCCAGCTGTTCCCAGCACAAAAAAAAGGACATTTAAAGAGCCCACTATGGCATTTCATTGAATTGTGATCAAAGGTAACAAAAATTGAAAATATATTGCCTTTAAATTGATTACTTTATGATATTATGTGCTTTTAAATTTAGCTGAAAACTTCCTCACAGAAATATTTTGGGTTTATACTATTCTTGAGTATGTGAGCAGTTCCCAAAAGTGACATAGACAAGGTAGCAGTGAATAGGGCCATGCCCTGCTCTGAAGTGTCTGACTTGGAGAATCTTCATTTATGCTAAACTTCTGGATGCAAAATGAAGGAGGAGAGATAAAAGGGATATGCAGAAGTTGGCAAGAGAAGTGGAAGCCAAACAGACATGCCCATATGCATTTTGGGAAAGGGGCTATCTCAAATCTGCTCTTTTTCCAATGCTAATGTGACCCTCTATTCCTAACCAGAATTCCACTAAAGTCACCGAAGGCTGGTATTGTTCTGTCAATGGACTTAGATTTGTGATGCACCTGATCACAGCATTTCTTCCTGAGCACTTTCCTTTTTTACAAAGTGATCTGAAAATAAAATGAGTGTAGATCATGGCATGATTAATCACCAGCTGTAGCTTAGTAATTTCTCCCCTTGAGGTGATCCCATCTGCTCACCTCTGCTTCAGGAAAATAGCCTCACCTTTCTTTTAATTACTCTGGGATAGTCTGTCACTGATGCAGCCCACAAGGTGTACATCTGACTGTTCCCAGCAGGATCATCCAGGTCTAGATAACTAAGGCCAGCAACAGCACTGGGGCTTCCTCCTTCTACGTAAGGGTCTCCTTTAATTTTATTAGCACTGCTTCCTGCAGATTCAGGATAGGAAATACATAAAATATAGGCATTGCTATGTTTGCAAATGGAAACAGAAACAATAAACGCAAAAACTCTGCCACTAAGTAGTGAAAGGACTCAGTGGTGCAATTCAACCACCTGTGCCAGGATCCAGAGCTCCTACACTGATCATACATAGGAGGTATCTGTTTTTCCAGGTGTCTTGGCAGCTCTAACTTAGGATGTCCAGAAAAGTGCTATTTACTGGGAAAGCATTAGCAATAATTGACAAGTGCCAGAGAGCCTTTTAAACCAGACACTTGATTGTCTGGGTTCAGCATGTTATAACAGAATTCAACGAAGTTATCAACACCTGCTCCTCATTTTGTCAGCTATTTAGGATGAGATGAGAGATGGATACATGACAACTGTGTGCATCACCGTGGAACATTTACCTGAAGAAGACAGCAGCAGTTCATCCAGTTTGGTGCATTCCGTTTTCTTCTTTTTCACAATGAATGCATTCCAGCCTGATGAGGTACACTTGTACAAGTCTGTTATGCTGACACCTGCAGACAATCCTTCCATTAACAATACTACACACAGAAAGTGTGTTGGATTCATTTCCAAGTTTCCCACTGGCTAGAGAGGTCATGAAGTACACTTAAAACTAGAAGGTAACTAACTACCATTTGTGTGCTGTAGGAAGATGCATACATTGCTAAAGCTTATGGATGAAGGCTCAGAGGTGTGAGGTGTATCTGGAAACAGTTTACAGTATCATTTATTTTCTCTGCAGTCTGTAATTCTACAGCACTGCTCCAACTGATTGCCATTATAGGTGCCACTCTGTTTTTTGCTCTGTAATGTTTTCTGCTTTACACAGTTTTACCCAGTCTCCACCTCCATGTAACCGTTAAACTTTGTTTGAGATTTATATTCAAGTTTAGCCTGAGCAGGTCCTAAGCTGACTATGAAATATTTTTTATACACCCTGAGTACTGCAGGTCACAAACATGACTCTAGAACTAAATGCTGTGGTTTGAGCATGTTTTTTAGTCTTTTTTCTTTTGCTCATGAAGAGAATGTGGTAACTTGTAGAAGTCTATTACTTGATTTTAGATGTTAGCTGGAAAAACATGCATATAAATTTTTATTCTTGATTACTGACTTTGCTTTCTGCAACAAACACTCCAGTACTCTACCTTCTGCTTTCATTTTGTCAGTATCCATATAAAAAATAACTTTGTAATGTCCTCCTAGAGACCCAGAGTGTAAGAAGTGTGTCCCAAAATGTTCAATAAGTCTTCGGTAGACGTTGTACTCGTAGACGACTGGAAGGCTGAACAGTTCCTTCCAGAAAGGCTCCGCAAGAGTGAGAAAGTCTGGGCGGTTGTTAATAAACTGAGCAACTTCCACACTGTTCTCAACAACCATCAGCTGCTTACTCTGGGGGAAGGAAAAGCCATCAGTCATGCTCCATGTCACTATCAGAGTGGCTCCCAATAGCCAGATGGCACACACATTCTATTGGCAACTAACCAACAGCTTTACAGAGCTGTTAGATAGGTCTAAGCAACACAGTAAATGCAAAAAGAACACCCTGAAATATGGTTGGACTTTTATTTATAATTGCTGCAACATCTTTTTTTCCTCCTGTGTACTTGAAAACTTGCATAAGGACAAGTGAGATATCACTCTGCAAAGATAATGGTGGCTTCCAGAATCAGAAGCCTGGCAGAAGGTTAACGAACTTTGTCTGAAAGTAAATCACAGGCAGTACAGTTGTTCTCTGCACCCTGTTTTGTCTGAGTAAGCCTTTTGTTGTAATGGGCTCTAGCCATTTTGAGGATGCTACTCAATTATAAAATCTGATATGCCTGTACAATACAGTTCACTTCAGAGAAAGCTGCTTTTGAACTTGGTTATGCTGAGTCTCAAAATACATCACTGTTAGCGTCTGCTTGGGGGCCATAAAATGCATACATTTGTTACTTGATTTTATTTGCTGTAAGATAGAGGTTGTACTTCATAATTGAAAATTACTCTCAGGTTATTTATCTAATGCTCCTTTTAAAATAAGTTAAAGGCATAAGCACTGTGACCTCCTGGCTGTTAAAGACACCAGATATCTCTCTTAATGTAGTTCTACTAATGGAAAATGCATTATAAAATAAGTTAATTTTAACCACAAAAGTATTTCAATCTTTTTGCTCCACTGTACTGACCGAGAGGTAGCAGAAAAAAAAGAGGCAATAAACCACTTGAAAAAAAGAAAAGGATTAATAAATTATGAGAAGAAGCCAATGATTTCTCCCTTAAATAGGGAGAAAAAACAGAGAGTAAATAAATAAATTACTACTAAATAGGTAAGATGGAGGAAGTAGAACAGCAGCCAACTCTTCTGGAGGCAAAACCAGTGATCTCTTTTTAAAGGCGTTATGGGATATTTACTGTCATGCACTTTGTGCCAAAAATGCCCTTATCATCTCACTACAAAAACACATAAATAAAATAATGAAAATATTTATGCAAAATACTAAGTTACAGTGAGAAGCAATACATACCTTTTGACTTACGTTTTGCAGACTTTTATTCTGTGTCTGTTTGTATTTGTTTGAATTTTCATACCTCTCTATGGTTTTTATGTAAGACCAGGTGCTGTTGAAAAACTCATAACTGAAATCATTCTGAACTTTAACCTAGAAGGTGAAAGATAGATTTCTGTATGAAGAGCTTCATGTAGGATTTAAAAACAGTAACTTATAAGTAGAGCAAGGCCTTACTTATGCAAAATAAGCTGATGTGTTTTTCAGACTGAATCTATTTTAGATTTCATAAAAAGTACTGCACAGCATTGCAAAGCATGGAAATGCATTCATACACACACATACACACACACATATATATATACATACATATACTTGAGAGACATACATATATATATATATCTCAAGTATTTATGCTATGAAGTAAAGTACATTATGGATTTTGGCATGCTTTTGATACAAACCAAATCACTGAGACACGGACTTCAAACAAAACATCTTTGGAAGATCTACACAAAGCATGGCAAAGCCCTGTATTTCACCCCCAAAGCATTTCTTAGGGTGACTCAGGCCATTGCTTATGCTAAGGAGATTAGCTTTAATTCAGTCTAACTGTGAGAGATTTAGAAATCACATCTAAGGAATTAATCTTTTTTTCCCTTTTATTTTAGCAAGATATGCACCAATTTGTATTTCAAAATAATAAGCAACTGCAGAGAGGGTACAGGTGTTAGTGAGCTGTGTTTAGGGAAGCATACCTGCCAAGGGCCCCTGCAAGATTTTAATCCTGACTGTAAATATAAAGCTTTACTTAATGGAAACATACCTGAAAGTTATAAGCGAGAACACTTTCACTCAGTCTGTAGTATTCTCTCCTATCGCCACTAAAGACTTTTCTGCACTGCCCTCCAAAGCTTTTTGTATGAATGACTCTTCCCTTAGTCTCACCAGTAATAATATCAAAGCTACAAGAAGAAAAAAATATGTCATTAAGACAGAGACAAAAATTACAGAGCCGTTATAAGGAAGTGCTGTATCTGCAAATCATGATCACAAGCTGATTTAACCAAGGGGTTATCACCTGATAGACTTCTATACATGCAGAACTGCAGTATGTATAGCATGTTACAACACTGAAAGTGAAATGTGGGTCTTGATTTACCAACAAAAAATAACACATCATTATCTCTATAGATTAAGACATTCATATCTATCTCAACTCATTTTAAGTTTTATTGTTTGAACAATTACTGCAACACAGAATCAAAGGGGCATCCATTTCAAAATGTGGGAGGTTTTATTGTATCTGAAGTGTTGCACAACAAGTGATAAATCAACACCAAAGAAACTTAAGACAATTATTTTTCTAGGTTGCAGTCAGGATGTATAAATAGAAATCCATTTGCATCTAGAGTGCTAAATTCAACAGCAATGAACAAAAAGAATGAGCACTACTGGCTCATTTTTTTCCATGCTGAACATCATGTGTTATTAGTTGAAATTGATTTCATATCTTAATAGCTGTCTTTCAATAGCAGGAATGAAAGACTGAAAGCTTTATTCTGTGCTTCAGATCAAAGGACCTGTACATCCTGCACTGAACCACTGGCATGGTGGAAGCAGTTGTACTGAACACTTCTGCATTTGGGCTTTTACCATGAGCCCAGGAAGTCTCTCTGTACACCCAGAGCTCGCAAGTACATCAACATGTAAGAGCATTTGGTACCAGTACTACTGAGCCTGGAATAGAACATTACCCTGCTCCTGTAAGTTCTGAATTCAGAGGTGTTTTGTCAATATCACATACAGTTTTCCTCTCTTCACATCGATCTTCATCTGCACCATCCTCCTCACAGTCCTGATCACCATTGCACACTAGGGATCTGCTAATGCACTGACCTAAATCAGGACAAACATGCATGGGGGAAGTGTTTGTTAGTTTAAAAATAGATCACCTAAAACCAAAGCAGAAGTCCTGTTAATCTACTACACTAGTTAGCATATTCACTCCCAAGATGAACAGCCTGTGCCCACAAGGGCCTGTGAAACATTAAATGTAGACATAAAGAAATAGTGCATAGCACACTCTAGAGAGCCATAGCCATTCAAGGCTTATGATATATCAGTGAAACAGTTGACTTCTAGATCTGCTTCCTAAGCTTTCACCCTTTGACCCAATCCCTTGTGATTAACTGTGATTGTCTCCCTAGCAGCACCAAAACATGTTTATCACAGTTCTCTGTGATAAATGTTAATGTGCTCATCTGTGAAGGTAATGGGAGCTGCTTGGATGCATTTTATGGAGCATTAGTTTTCATGATCCAGGTAATTTCATGTTTGGAAATAGCCTAGAACAGTTTCAAGACATCAATCTTAGGTTGCATTCCTTAACTACCTTCTTATAATGAAAAAAACCTATTCTCTGGGGCAAACAAGTAAGGCAGAATGAATTAGAGAGGGTAGCAGGGTTACAGCAGATTATTTTCAATGCTCTGCAATAGTCCAGATGAAATTAAAAACATGCATAGTCAAGGCTGGAAAGAAAGGAAACATTCACCTAAGTCAAATTCATCTGTACATCAAGAACACTGCAAATACATTGCCCATTTACTGAAGTTGGAAGATAACAAGGTTATTTTCTTAACTTCATGAGTAGAAAATATTGAAAATGGTCTTGGATGGTACCTGAGAAACACCTGAACCGATCACCACAGCCATCTTCTGTTGGGCATCCCCTTGTGGGGGTGCATGGTCTTGTTTCAAAGGCACCCCCAGAGCAGGGGTTTCCTCCATACTGGCCATAAACTGCCACTGTCCGTCTCCTAATCTGAAAGCAAACCAAGGGAGATCTTAGAAAATCCAAATACAAAGCCAGAATAGTTTTTGCTACTGTGAAGACAATGCTACTCCTCTAGACATTCACTGTTTTTTCTCAGAACACACCTGGTATTACCACAATATGGTAGCAAACTCTCAAGTTAATAGAAAGACAACACTTTTGTCTCTAAAGTCTTTAGACTGCTGCATGAGCTTGGCTTGGTTTGTTCAAAAATCTAACATGTAACTGAAGTCAAGAGAAAACTGCTAAGAAATTTAAGTGGTTTTTTACATTTTTAATAGGACTAACCATACCTGATATGAATTTGTTAAAGTTTTTAAAAGTAAACAATGTCATAAAGGAAGATGATAAAATCTTACATCCAGTGAGCTAGTTTTTGTTTCTAAAAAAAGTAAGTACTGTCTCATGGCACTTCTTTAATTTTGACTAATCCCTCCTTAATTGATATAACATCAAAGTAAATGAGAAGGGAAATCAAAAGCAAGTGTCTTGCACATCAATTGAGTTGCAGAGTAAAAATCATCAACTTATTTTCATTAAAGGTAACACTTTGCAACCAAGTTTTCTTCCCTTGTGACATGATGCCACTAATGAAAAATCAGTGGAATTGGTACAAACCAACATCAGTGGAGGAATATCTGTGTTTACCAAACAGTTCAGCTGAGCTTTTTGAAACTATCACCAAAATTAAAAGAGCACAAATTATTTTACAACATGAATATCACAGCTTTGAAAGAAAACATATTGGGACAGACTGGAGGATTTATCTTAGTTCTTTGCTCTTCAGCCTTTTTGTTCTGCTGGGGCTTTTGTCTAACAGCTGATTTGGGGATTTAATGATGGAGTGGCTTAATTAGTGGGGAAAAAAGTATATGCTAATGAGGTTATGAATACAGAAAAGATATGTCCATCTATACCTGTTTTTGAGTACAGCCATTGCACTCGGACCAAGGGCCAAAAGAATTCCAGCGACAATGGACTGGAGGGGAAGGGCTGCTCCGGTATTGGTTTTTGCATTAAAAAGCAAGCAAACAAACAAACAAAAAGACAAAAGAACAACCAACAAAAAATAAGAACAACAAGAAAAAAACAACCTCCAAAAAACAACAAACAAAAGAAAAGAGAGAAGAATATCATCAGGGATTTCCATCCATGAGCATGAGTGCAAAATTTTTGTAAAAGACAAAGCAGACCTTCAATAATAATTAATGGTATGACCAGGTTCACTATGAAACCACTTAGATTTGTTTTTCATGTGTAAGAATTAAATCAGACTCAGCTTGGGCTTTCTGGCCATTGAAAGGAAGAAACTAGACATATTCACATAGCCTAAAGGTCAGCAAGGACTGGGGCTGGCTCGGGGTAAGCTGTGCTCTGTTTCACAGATATGGGGTGCTGTGCCTCACTCCACCACTGCACACTGTCCTCCCCAAGGACGGCTGACTCCTCTGGGTAAAAGTTAAAGGACATGTCCCACTGCTGTTGCCACTGGTGGCAGTACCAGAGCTGGCATCAAACAGTGTGTATTTCTCCAGGGAAATATACCTGATAGCCCCTTGAAACCTCACCTCACATCATGCACCACAACTGTACAAGCTTAACCTTCAGCATGGAT
>VZRX01003843.1:0-93571 GCA_013398075.1 Notiomystis cincta
GGGACCTTCTCGTAGTCCAGCGGACGCAAACTCCGGACGGTTCCGCTCTCCGCGTCCACTGACACGAAGGACGCCGCGGCGAGGGTGCCTGTCGGTGGCGGCACTAGCGCGTATCTCACGCGGGCGTTTTCTCCCGCGTCAGGGTCAGTGGCACTGAGGTGGCCCAGGCTTCTCCCCGCGGGCTCGTTTTCGCTCATCACCATGGTGTAAATGGCCTGGGTGAAGGTGGGTGCATTGTCGTTCACATCCAGGAGCCGCACGGGCAGGGTCTTGGATGCCGAGAGGGCGGGGGAACCCTCGTCGCGGGCTCGCACCGTCACGTTGTACTCCGCCACCTGCTCCCGGTCCAGTGTCTCTGATGTCACCAGCGCGTACGCGTCGGCTGCCAGCAGCGTGATCCGGAAGGGTTGCTCCCCTGCCAGCTCGCAGGTCGTCCTGCCATTGTCCCCCGAGTCCCGGTCCCGCACGCTGAAAAGGGCCACCACGGTGTTCGGCGGGGCGGCTTCGGAGAGGGCGCTGGTGAGCGAGGTGATGATCACCTCGGGGGCATTATCGTTCACATCCTTCACCTGCACCTCCACCTTGCAATGGGTGGATAGGCCCCCTCCATCTGAGGCCTGGACATCTATTTCGTAGGTCTTTGTTTCTTCATAATCCAAAGGTTTTTTGAGTCGAATTTGACCTGTCTCTGGGTTTATTTTAAACGTCTCGAAATTCTCCTCTGAATTTTGAACAATGGAATAGACTATTTCCCCATTCGTCCCTGAGTCTAAATCGCTAGCAGACACCACCACCACTAAGGTATCCTGGGGGCTATTTTCTTTTATGGAGATTTTATACAGACTCTGGGTAAATATCGGGATGTTGTCATTTATATCCAGGACTACCACGCGGATTAAGGCTGTACCAGAGCGCGGTGGAGTCCCACCATCCACAGCCGTGATGCTGAAAGCAACTTCTGCCTGTTGCTCCCGGTCCAGAGCTCGATCCAACACCAGCTCGGCGTACCTCCTGCCGTCACTCCGCCGCCGAGTGTAGACAAGGAAATAGTCATTCGAGCTGATACTGTAATGCTGAAGGCTATTGTTCCCCACGTCTGGATCGTGAGCGCTTTCCAACAAAAACCGAGTCCCCGGCATTGTCGATTCCGAGATCTTTAAAACTATCTCTTTATTTAGGAACACAGGAGCATGATCGTTTACGTCGGTGAGTCTTACCTCAGCTCGGAAGGACTGCAGTGGGCTCTCCAGCAGCACCTCGAAACGCACCAAGCAGGGCTCGCTCTGTCCACACAGCTCTTCCCGGTCCATTTGCTCTCTCACCACCAAATCCCCGGTGTGCTGGTTCAGCTGAAAATACTGCTTTTCTCCTTCAGGAACGAGTCGAGCCCGACGAGCCAATAATTCCTCACGGGTTAGTCCCAAACCCTTAGCGATATTGGCCACAAAAGAGCCTCTCTCCTCCTCCTCGGGCACAGAGTACCGAGCGGTTTCTGCTCTCATCCCCGAGACGCAGAGGAGAAGGATTAGAGCCACTGCTCGCCCCGGGAGCGGTTCCTCGCTCTTCCTCAGCTTCATTCTTTTCCAGCGACCCGATCTCCTCTCCTGTGAGCTGGAGGGAGCTGCCGATACAGCCTTGCCGACCCCGGAACGGAGCAGCCCGAGATGGTGCAGCCCCGCCCGCCCGAATCGCTGGGCGGCGGAACTGGGAGCTGCGCGGAGCTTCCGCGGTCAGCAGCGGCACCAGGCGGCCGATCTGTAGAAGGATTCGAAGATTTCCCGGCGTAAAGCCTGGAGAGCAATGATTAACGGCTCAGTTTCTTTCTTCCGAGGTCAAAGCGCAGAGATTTAACCCTCCACACAACCGTATTCAAAGCGCGGCCACCGGCTGAACGAGCAATGCTTCTGTTTGCCTTCTACTTCAAAACGGAATTTATTTAAAGCCGGGCTGTTCCTTTTGTTTGGTTTCCTCCTCCCTTCCCACCGGCGCGAACGCTTTGAATAAATTGCTTTCCGGCTGTTTAGCTAAAACAGCTGAGTATTGTCACAGGGGTGCGGCCACCACGTGAGCCGCTCTCTCAACCACGGCAGCCGTGGCCATAATCGTTCTCGGAGCGGACCGAGATGGCTCCCCCAGTTCACGACCTCTCCTGCTGGAGCCTTCGGGAACGGGCTGGAAGCAGCACCTCTTAGACCTCAGCTCGGCTCACCAGAACCCACTCCGCCTTCTGAGACAGCCCTGTTTTTCAGGTCATTCTGATTTCACCCCAGATGCACGGATTTATTCCCGAAATCCTGCTCTTGGCTTGGCTATTTCCTCGGCGATGAGTGTGGCAAGTGATCTCGAGACAGCACACTCAGCCGAAGGAGTTCCAAGTAGGTTTTATTGTTTTCTGGCATCACTCATTTGACTCTTTAAAATGTTTCAGCGACAGAAAATATCACATTATTTAATAGATTAATATCGATTAATGAAAGAAAGATAAAAAGCTTCTTGACACCCTATATTCTACAGTGGCCTAGGTTAATTGTAAATGATTTTGTCTACTTTTACTGTAAAACCACAAACAATACTTTTAATTATCTTGGGTTTTAAAAACCATGAAGTGATAATTTCAACTTTACTTTATGGAAGAAAAAAAAAAAAGGAAAAAAGAATACACTGCTCAAAGTCCACTCTTTACAATAAGGAAAACCTGTAAAACTCCTGGTCAAATATGCCAAGTGTGCCAATGTCAGCAGTTACAAATGTAAACAGCTTCTACTTATTATATATGAAACTCCCTTGCAAGCACCACTTATTTTTGCTTAATATCTGTTTCACCTGGTATTGGACACACGGCAGAAAATCAAGATATTATTACAAAGCTCTCTCCATAAAAACAAACAAAACAAGAAAAGAAACTCCACAGAGAAGGTGATGTAACAAAAAGTTAAAGATCTGCTGCCAGTTTTCAGTATTTCCCGATGTATAAGCAATAGCACTCTCACAACCATAAAATATTGTGTAATCAACATGCAACAGGGTTCTTCTTCTCCATCCACCGCACAGTTACAAAATATCTACATGAATAAAGTACTGCTCAAGGGGAAAGTACTCTCACAGAGAAACCTTTGTCTCCCTGGTACATTTTAGGTAGGTGTTTGGTCTCTTTGTTCCCTCTTCCCTGTGAGGACAGACAAACTTGTCTTTTTCTTCACTTATTGATGGGCGAGCCAAGGGTTTTGATCAGAACTGGCATTTAGCTCCAGCTCCCTGTTTGCAGGGCAAGCTGCATCTGCAGCTCTGGGCCCCACATCTTCAGAGAGGGGAGCACTGCCCTGCAAAGAACAGAGAGAGTGGTTGTCATTTGGGTGTTGAAGGAAAGCAGGCATCACCGAGAAGCTTAGAGGGTGTGTCTTACACCACTCCTCTCTACCCAGAGCCAAAGCCTTGCTGGGCCTCTGACCTGAATGGAGAACTCCAGAAGCCAGAAACCATCCTCCATAAAGGTACTGTTGAAAAACTTCTATGAGTCTGAAGGAGTAGTTCAAAATTGTGAGAGCCCCAATCAGAAACCACTTTCTCACAAACTGTAAATTCAATGCTGATATATCAAGAAGGGTCCTTGTCTTCCCTGAGGCTACTGTGATTCTGACAACCTGCACTAAAGTGAGTCCGAGTCATCAGTGGTTATGAAATAGGGAAAAAATTCACTGACCCTGGTGGTGTTTGTGTTTCTTCAGCCTCATGTATGTTCACCATCCAGTCTGCTGAGACGTGCTAGATGGATCCTTGGAAACTCTCCATGGAGTCCTCACAGATTCCCATATTAAGAGGTGACTGGCTCTGATAGCCACACATTTCTGGCCAATACTATTCACACCAGTCACAAAAATAGAAGGGAATTTAGCGGCAGAGGTCCCCACCCCCGTAGCCTCCAGCAGCTTGTAAGACAGCCTGAGTTCAGCCCTGCCACCGCCCTGGCGAACGGCGCCTGGCAGCACCGAGCACCAGCTCCCAGCAGCAGTGCAGGGGACGTCGTCGGTGACACCCCTGTGCACAGTTGTCCCCACAGTCCCATCTGACGCTGGACAGGCCACTACATTCCTGTTAGTGCCACCTCCGGGAGGATGTATCCCCAGGAATGGTGTCATTCCTGCTCCAGATCCCTACGGGCTCTACATCGTGTGTGGGCAGGACCCTCTATGGGGAGGGTCTCTACCGGTGCTTTTCACCCTCTCATGGTCTGACTTCCTCCCCTTTGAAGCGGCACCAATCTACTAATCTAACACGATCTAACACGAATATTCAGCATAGATATGGGTGGAACTGCCCAGAGAGGTGGTAGGTGCTCCATCCCTGGAAATATCCAAGGTCAGGACGGATGGGGCTCTGAGCAACCTGATATAGTTGAAGGTATCCCTGCTCATTGCATGAGGGTTTGGACTTAAGAGCTTTTAAAGGTCCATTCCAACCCAAAGTGTTCTATGTTTCTATGATGCAGAGAGGCGTGGTTTGCTGGCATTTGGGGAGCAGCTGAGCTCTGCTGGATCCTCTTGGGGGGCCTCTCCAGCGGCTCTGAGACCCTCTCTGTCATCTCCTCCCACACTCCTCCACTAACAGTTCTGTAACTTCAATAGTCCTTGCTGCCAGGACCTCCCCCGCGCCTGCCCGGTCGCCTCAGCCCTGTCAGTCCCTCACCTGTGCGCTCCAGTCGCCTTCGCCCTCGAGGTTGGCCACATCCTGCGAGCACACCGAGCTGCGCTGTTCGCCCGGGCCGGGGGGCAGCCCGGCGGGGAAGCAGGGGAAGAGGGGCCTGAGGAAACGGAACTCGCTGTTGACGGTCCCGGCGGCGAAGCAGACGTCGTACACGTAGCTGCGGGGCAGGGAGCCCGCGTTGCTCGCCGTGGCGGTCGGCGGGAACGTGGGCAAGGTCTCTGTCTCGCTCCGCCTGGCCCGCCGCACCCTCACTACCACGGCGGCCGTCGCGGTGGCGAGGAACAGCGCCGACACGCACACGAGGGAGGCGATGAGGTAAAGAGTAAGCGGCCCGTCGGGGTCGGGGACCGGTGCCTCCTCGCTCACCCGTAAATGGGCTTCGGAGAAGCCGTCCACCAGTGCCACGGCGAGGGTGGCGGTGGCGGAGCGCGGCGGCTGCCCGCGGTCCCGCACCAGCACGATGAGCCTCTGCCGGGCCGCGTCCCTCTCGGACACGGCCCGCGCCGTGCGCACCTCGCCGCTGTGCAGCCCCACGCGGAACAGCGCCGGCTCCGTGGCCTTGGCCAGCTCGTAGGACAGCCACGCGTTCTGCCCCGCGTCCGCGTCCACCGCCACCACCTTGGCCACCAGGTAGCCGGACGGCGCCCAGCGCGGCACCAGCTCTCCGGCCGCGCTGCTGTCGGGGGGCGGGTGCAGCAGCACGGGCGCGTTGTCGTTCTGGTCCCGCACGACCACGCGCAGCAGGGCCGTGGCGCTGAGCGGCGGAGAGCCGCCGTCGGCCGCCCGCACCGTCACCTCGAAGGCAGGGACCTTCTCGTAGTCCAGCGGGCGGAGGATATAAACATCCCCATTTTCAGCGTTGACTGACACTTCGGGCTGCTCTTTGCCCTCCTGCCGCACCAGCGCGTAGCTCACACGGGCGTTTTTTCCTGTGTCGGCGTCCGTGGCCTTCATGCTGCCGATCCGGAGCATGGGGCTGTTGTTCTCCGTGACCGACATGGTGTAAATCTCCTGCGTGAACTCGGGGGGATTGTCGTTCACATCCGATATCTTCACGAAAATGCTTTCCTGAGAGCTCAGCCGCTTCGTGCCCCAGTCCATGGCTGTGATGGTGATGTTATACTCCTCCGTCCTCTCCCTGTCCAGAGCCGCGCTTGTTCTCAGTTCGTAGTAATTATCAAAAGTGGGGGTGAGGCTGAACGGCAAGTCCCCGTCGATGGAACACTCCGTCCTGCCGTTGTCCCCCGAGTCCCGGTCCCGCACACTGAACAGAGCCACCACGGTGCGTGGCGGGGCGTCCTCGGGAATGGAGGCGGTGAGGGAGGTGAGCGCTATCTCCGGGGGGTTGTCATTCACGTCCAGGACCTCCACCTGCACTTTGCAATGCGCAGACAGTTCTCCGCCGTCGGTGGCTTTCACCACCATCTTGTGGGTTCTCGCTTCCTCAAAATCCAGGTTGCCCGCGACTCGTATTTCACCGGTGGTCGGGTTCAGCTGGAAGAGTTGCCGGGATCGCTCCGATGTCTGGGTAAAGGCATAACGCACTTCCCCGTAGGACCCTTCGTCGGGGTCCGCGGCAATGACTGTGACCACCAGCTGCTCCAGGGGGCTGTTCTCAGCCAGGCGCACCTCGTAGACCTCCCGTTCGAAGGCAGGGATGTTGTCATTGGCATCCACCACCACGATCCGGACCTGAGCCGTGCCCGACCTGGGCGGAGACCCCCCGTCGGTGGCGGTGAGGAGTAAATTCAGCTCTCCCTGCTCTTCACGATCGAGCTGGCGCTGTAGGACAAGTTCCACGTATTTTACTCCATCTTTCGCTGTTCCAACAGCGAGGGAGAAATGAGGGTTGGGCCCGAGGCTGTAGTTCTGCAAACCGTTAATGCCCACGTCCTTGTCCTGGGCGCTTTCCAGGGGGAAACGGGACCCAGGAGGTGCTGTTTCTAGAATTTTTAAAACCATCTCCTTCTCTGGGAACACGGGAGAGTTGTCGTTTACGTCACGGATTTCCACCTCCCCTCGGATAAGCTGTAATGGATTTTCAAAGAATATTTTAAAGACGAGCGTGCAGGTATCGCTCTGCGGACAGATCTCCTCTCGGTCCAGCGATTCCTTTACCGTCAGGACTCCGGTGTTTTGATTGAGTCGGAAAAGCTGCTCGTCCCCCTCGGATACAACGCGGGCCTTGCGAGCCGCAAGCTGGCTCAGAGGAACCCCCAGGTCTTTTGCAATATTGGCCACAAAGGAGTCCCTCTCCATTTCCTCCGGCAGAGAGTAGCGGAGGGTTTCAGCCCCGCTCTGACACACGCAAACGCACAGAATAAACAAGATCACTTGCCTCTTGCTGTCTCTGCTCCGTCTCCCGCACACCATCCCTCTCCAAAAAAGCCATCCACCGTCCTCGGCGGCTCCCAGCATTTTTTAGTAGTGTCCGAAGAAGAGCGGTGTGGGTCAGCAATCCTGAGATGAGGGAATCTGGAAGCCCCCGAGTGCTCCGACTCCTTTCCGAGCCGCTCAGCTCGCACGGTTTTTTGTCTCCCTGTGTCTGCAAGCCCGGGGCGGACCGAGGAAGGCGCCGGTCCGCGGCCAACATCCCCACCCAGCGTCGGGAGGGGAATATTTCCTCTCATTCGGGGCAGCGCAGCTCGTTCGGGCTTTGCTGCCTCAACCCGCGCTCTTTGTGCCAAAGCGAAGGAAAAAGGTGAGGTGTAAATGCTCTCCCCTCTCGGAAGTGGAATCCCTGGCCACGTACAGAAGAACGCTGCTCTGGGAATCACATCCCAGCTCGCAGCCACGAACTCTCCACACACAGCTTTTGGTTTGCGTTGTGTAGACATGGCAAGATCCACTGCCACAGAAGAGGTTTGTCCTCCTCTTCTCCGCTTGTTAATCAGCACAGGGCAATCAGCTGTCAGAGAAGCTGTTGAAAATGAGAGCTGGTGCCAGAGAGCTGGCAAAGAAATCTCCCTAAAGTAAATGTGGTAGCTCGCCACCACAGCGGGATGATAATGTTGTCCTAGGACACATCATCCTAATGCAGTCATTTTCTTACTGGGTATCACACCTCGCCCGACTTTCACACCTTTCTGTGTGAAAAAGAGGTTAAACTTGAAGTTCTTTATCTGCCTAAGGATATGTGGCCAACAGCCTGTTAATTCCAAAGGCAAGGAAACAAACAGGGAGCTCAAAAGTTAAACTCCTCGATACACAAAGGCTAACGAGGAGCTCACGGAGACAACAGCAAAGATAAGGCCCTTATCACACTAATTGATGGGCCATTAAAGGAATAATTGGAGCTGAACTCCAGAGGTTCAACAAGAAACTCTGTAAACGATAAAGGAAAAAAAAAATTCTAAAGATTCTCACGGATTATCAGAAAAAGTGTCAGAGAAGAGAACAAATTGATTTCGGGGTGTTTGAGGGGGGCTCCAGGAACGTGCAAGGCGCGTTATGAGATGGTTGGAGGCAGAATCAAACTCGCTAAGAGGGAGATATCAAGAGCAGACCTGTTGGGAACAGCCGTGGGAAAACGGAGGTGGAAGGGGGTACCGAGGGGTTCCGAGCACAGGACGGTACCGTGATAAAAACCAGTATCCGGAAACTGGATAAAATCCTCAGGGTCAGGCAGGCGTGGCTGGTCCCGCAGACAGCCTTGCACCTCGACTGCTTCTGCGACACACTGAGCTGAGGATTGCACAGCTGCCTGCGAGCCCAACCCGACCTTCCCTCCAGAGAATTAAAAAATGGAGGAGAAAAAAAAATAGTGTACCTGTGGTACGAGCATTTTAAATTCAGATTTTGCTATCAAAAGAACTACTCTTTAAAAATCTCTCAGTATAAGATATTCCTCTTTGATTTGGCAGCTTTTCTTTAATTTCTTAGGTGTTTTCCCCTTATTATTTTTTGCTAAAAGGAGTCAAACAATACTCATGAGATCAAGCCCTAGAAATTCTCCGATGTCTTCATTTGCTTTAAAATAAAAACTTCGTTACTGTATCAGTAGGAGAAAGTATCAACTCGGGTTGACTTTAGGATTCCCCAGAACTTTAGCTACTAAAAGATCTTGCACGAACGTAATTTTCAGCAGCTTTCTCTTACTGCCCCTTGACTTGAAAGCCTGATAAGATCTAAGCCACTAATTTACATCAAAGGGCAGCTCCTCCTTTCTTCCTTTTCAGGGACGTGTCCATGTCTCGAGTTGCGATCATTATCACCCAGAGAGAAACCAAACCATGGGCCGAGCACAGCAGTGAATGTGCTGGGAAAGTGACTTCTCTCTCTCTCTCTTTCTTTTTTTAATGCAAGAATAACTCTGACACCTGTAATCCACTTGCTTTGTGCCCGTTTTTTTCAGCTCTCGGCACCTCCGAGAGGGGGATGTGTATTTGCTTCGACTCATCCTAATTTTGGTACCACTGCGCAGCAGGGACAGAGGCACGGGCGGAGAAGAATTTCCACAGACACATCCTACTCTGAGTGCAGTAACCCAGTTGTTGTTGGTCCCATCATCTCAGAAGGAACACGGTGTCTTTCAGCTCCAGGTGTAGAAGGGTGTAAGAACAGTGATCCTTAACGGAGCTCTTGGCTGGAGCAATAACTTTGCTCATCAGAAGATGCTGCTCGTCCAGCGACGTTTGTATTCTTTCCGATTTTGGAGAAATGAGAAATAAAGAGGGCCACTTGCCGTGCAGCACTGGAGAGCTAACGCTGGTGTTTTCCTTTGGGTCACAACAGTAAAATGGATATGTATTAACGAAAAAAAAAAAGAAGTTTGAATGCTGCCAGACGGAGGCACACTGTACTTTAGGACAAGCTAAGGAACTATTCTCAAAATAAAAAAGATTTGCATAAATGTGTCAGAGAATTCACTTATCTCCTTGAGCATATATTGATATTGCAGACTCTCCCGTCTTTTGCTTTAGAGATGACATCTCTATCCTAAGAAGAGCCAAAAACCAGGTCTCTTCACTCTGTCGTTTACAACTGTATGCTCGAAAAGCTTTACAGCAACATATTCTGCTCATTTCCTGGTATGTCTCCGTGTTTCAGAACACAGCCTTGCTAAAAGAAAATTCTGACCCCACTTCTGAACCCTGAGCAATTTCAATTTCCAAAATCCTTCTTGGTCTTTCAGCTGGAAATTCAGATCTGCCGAATGAAATCTCACAGGTCCCGTGCCCAGTTTTGAGGTCCCCTCGGGTAAAAGGCTTCCTCTCCATCCCTGGAGCCACGGTCCGCTCCCCCCAGCACAGCCTGAGGACGGAATGGCCTGGGAGGAGCTTGCTGACCAGAAGAACAGGTTCTTCCCACACTCACAGCGTTTTCCATGCCGGAGTGCAAAGACAGACCGACACTCCCCACCGCTCATTCCCAGACAGCTCCCAGGATGGATTTCTTCTTTCGTCTCCGTAACAATCAGGCAGCGCCCTGAATTCCCAGCTGCCCCGCGGAACGGCTGCCCGGAGCTCTCAGCTGGATGCAAACGTGAGGAAAGCTGGGAGAATCATTTCTAACCTTCTGGCTCTCGGTTATATTGTAAATTCCACCGGTACCTGTTCTGAGGCTCGTTTTCCGAGAGATAAACCAGCCTCCTCCCTCTGTCTGCATTCGGTACAGTGAGTGCTTTCCCCATCACTCTGTTAAAAACAAACACTTTTTACTCCCGGTAGTAACTCGGTGCTTACCAACCATCCAACCAACCTGGATCACCCCAGACCTACGGTGAAATCCTCTCAAATCTCCCAGGAAAGGCTCTGGGAGACCGTCTCCATCCTTCACACTCCCTGTTTCACCTTGCGCTCTTCGCTTTTCCAGGCGCCTCTCGATGCGGCGATTCCCAGCACATCCTTTGGAAAGGCTTTAAACCAGGGCGTATTCCGGGGCAGCCGGGGCATTCCTGCGGGGCTCTCGGCCGGTGCCGGCCGCGCAGCCTCTGCCCGGGGCTCGCAGCAGCAGCAGCGCGCTGGCCAACAGCGCCACTGGGCGCCCAGCGCAGGGCGCCCCGAGCCGCGGCAGGAACCGCCTTCTTCACCGTCCGCCTGTTGCAAGGCCAAATTCCGAAATAAATTTCCCACCCGGAGTCTTTGGCACATAAACGAACTCCTTTTGTATTTATTGAGACGTTTGGTTTGGCATTGATAATCCAGGCAAACGTGAAACGTTCTGCACAAACGTGAAGCGTGCTTAACAAAGAGCGGGCAAATGTAGCAAGCATTGCTCCTTGCTGTGTGCTACATTTTCCAGAAGTCAGGCAATAAAGGCGTTTTCAAGCACTGGGAGGCTCAATTTTGAATACTTTCTGTTTCAGAAGGAGATCTCCAACTGCTGTGTGTCCTCTCCTAAAGTATTTCACAGTTAAGGAACAAGTCATTATTAACAGCAGCATGAACCTCCTCTGCCTCTTGGGTGAGCTGCAAGAGATTTCCAAAGAATATCTTAAAGATGACCCTGCAGATATTGCTGTGTGCACAGATCTCCCCTTGGACCAGTGGCTCCTTTACAGTCAGGACTTCAGTGTTTTGATTGAGGCCGAAATGCTGCTGCTGCTCCTCAGACACAATGGAGAACACATTTCTTCCTGGGTAGCAGCATTTCCTTTCTAATGACATCAGTTCATCGGCCATGTGCCCTAAAACCTCCCTGAATACCTCCCAGCTTCAAAGAGTAAAGGAAAATTCCCTGCTTCAAAAGTCCAAGTTCACGTATTTCCTCAGAGACGTTCTGCCTTGTCCAGTCTCCAAAGAGACTTCTGGACAGAAGACACCTGCCAGACTGACAGAGAGCAGGTTTGGATTAGATATTAACAAAAAATTCCTCCCTGTGAGGGTGGGGAGGCCCTGAGGTTGCCCAGAGAAGCTGGGGCTGCCCCTGGATCCCTGGCAGTGTCCAAGGCCAGGTTGGACAGGGCTTGGAGCACCCTGGGACAGTGGAAGGTGTCCTGTCCATGGCAGGGGGTTGGAGCAAGATGGTCTTGAAGGTCCTTTCCAATCCAAACCAGTCTGTGATTCTATGTTTGCTCAGATCTTTTCCATCCTTCAAAGGCAAAAATTTCTCTCTCCTCTCTCTATCCATGACAATCTCAGTATTTCTCATTTGGAAATAAATCCTCTCAGCTGCAACACTTTGCTACCCCAAGTGCCTTTTGAAGGCAAATAGGTACTTTCATCTTTGTAAACTTTCTGCTTAGTGGGATCCAACTTTTCCATCTTCAACTTTCACTCCCAGGTCAAATATTCAGAAATTTTCTTCACAAATCCCTAAATCCATGTGGGTTTTCCTGTGTCCTGAGATCTCAAAGGGCCAACAAATAATATTTCAGTTTCTAGAAGTTGTGGGAGAAGTATCATCTGCTGAGTTTTTTTTCATGTTCTGTTCAATTTCTTTTTGACTCCCTCCACAGTTTCCCACAGTGGCTGTTTCAGTTGGCTCAGAGGAGACAGATTCAAATGGAAAGTCACATGTTCATCAGTCAAACAGCACAAGGTTGTCAGGAAATTCAAGTTCACTGGATAAACAGCCTTGGCTTTCTGTGTGCTTTTCACGAAGCAACAGAGAACAAGATGATTTTCTCAGTGACATTTGGAAAGCCTCGAAAAAGATATTTTTCAGGGACAGAAGCACCACACAGACATTTCATTAACAAGAACAAGAATCTTCAGGCTTGTGAAGAAATATTTCTATGATTGGCTACCCCAAGACAGGAATTAGAAGTGTTTGAAGTTAAACAATTGAGCATTATAATAAGAAAGTAAGAACTAGGCAGATGGTTTGCTGTCCAGGGCAGAGAAATAGGATATTTTCTCTTAAAAGGATAGGAAGGAATGGATATTGGAAGTGGATGGCCTTGGGAAGTCTAATTTTGGTTATCTGTCTGGTCATCTGAGCAAGGAAACAGGGATTCAGCTGAGAAGCAGATTTGAAAGTGAAGGAGAGAAGGAGAGAGCAGAAGGAGGGAAAGCAATTGTTAGAGGAGGGAAAGGTGCCATGCAGGAGGGACCCAGAGAGGACAATCATGAAGCTGTTTGACTGACAAAGCTGACCAAAAGCAGGGTGAGGACAAAGAAACACGTGTAGGATCCGTCCTGAGAACAACTTAGGAAGGGCTTGTTGATGTAGCACCTGTAAGAAGAGCATCACAAAGGGAAGGTGGGGCCCAATAACCAGAGTTAAAGCTACCAGAGTAAAAAGGATGTGGAGAAGCAGGAAGGGCAGAAGATGAAATTTGAAGTCAAAACAGGTGCATGGATTAGAAGGGAGCCAAAATGGACACAAAGAGGGAAGAAACAAATCAGTTAGGCAGGAGGAAGGAAGTGTGTAAATGATCCTTTATGCTTGCACCAGTCCTTCTCCAATGCTCAGGGTCTGCCTTAAGACCTAGATTTCCTCACTACCACCTCTCTTCCTCAGAAAGCCTTTCTCTCCAGTGGGGGAGCAAAAAAAATATCAAAAGGTAGGAGCAAACCAAAAGGAACCCTTCTACCTCAGACAGTGTAACAGGATGGAGTGCCCAGTACCCAACTTTCTGCCTCCTGATGCCAGGTTTGGCCCTTCTGCAAGCTGAGTTCTGCATCCTGTAACCCTTGGGTGGGGATGAACATATGGAGATCAGCTCTGGAGACACTTGGCCCAGTGGAGAAGGGATTCAAGCACAATGTCATGGTCAGTGTGGCACTGCCTGAGGTTTTCAAAGGAGACAAAGGGAATTATTATGTTTGCTCGCGGCACAGGTGAACAGAGATGCACCAACATGAAGGGATCACCCCTCAGTTCATGCCTGGTGCTTCTGAAGACACAGTGACCAGTTCAGCAGTTAAACAAGTGGCCAACACTACCTCTAAACCAAGTCCAGCTACATGGTATGAGCTGTGAAACCCCAGCATAAGAGAAATCTGACTTAAGTTTTACTGAATCAGCAGAGGTGTCCTTTTCTGGGAGGACAAGGGAAAGCAAAGGGGTTTGGGGCCCTCTGTTTAACTTCCTTTGTCCTCAGCTGCAGGACACTTTCTCCCACATGATTCCAGGAGCAAAAGCAAACCAGGCACCTCTGGGATCACAGGATGGCCCTTGGACCTCTGACACAACTAAACCTTCCCCCAGAATACAGGGAGTGACCAGTGAACTCCCTGGGTCATTGTTTACACAGAGCAGTGAAGTTTAGACTCTTGTTATCCACATACCCTTGTATCTTGTCTTTTATCTTATTTTATTTTTAAATACTTTTGTATCTTGACAAAACTGAGCTGTGTAAAGCAATCTTCCTGTTGGATGATGCTTTGACATGCTCAGTGCTTTTGACCAATAGCATGTAGATACTCTGAAAGAAAACAGACTTACAGAAAAAAGAGACTTACAGAAAAGAAAACGTCCTGGAGGCAGAAATCCAGAAAGAGTTTATTCACTGTTCAGACTCACATCCTATCACATTTTCTAAAGGAAGGGACACACTGGCAAAGACAGACTGAAAACCAATTTCAAGACAGATGCACAAACACCATTCCTAGTGAAAAGCTAAAAAGTAAACAGATAAAACCCCAACACATTTAGCAGGTACCACTGAAAGTGCATGACACTTAATTTATTTTCCAAAGAGTTTATATTTGGATAGGTGAGGCACAATCCTGATGTCGTGATACTCCTACTGCCAGGTTCATAGAATTGAGAGGGGGAAAAAAAGTATTTTTGTATTAAACCCCCTGGATTACGTCAGTGATGGGGAGGGCTGATAGAAAACAGCCTGTAGTCCCTGTATATCTGTCATAGATAAAACTATTACCACTTTTTTGCTCAGATTTGACCAGATGAGACTGGGACGCTCCTCGGGATCACTTAAATGCAGGTTATTGACCAGCAGGAGTCGGTCCTTGCCCTGATCTCTGCCCCAGGAAGTGGCAGAGGCGGCGGGGTCGAATCCGGCCGCTGCAATTCCCACATTTTTCCACCGGAGAGCAGCCGCCACAAAGGAAAAACCGAGAGGAGAATACGCAAGTCACGGGGCGGAGCGGCGGGGCTGGACCGGGAACACCCGGGGCCGGCTAGGGAGATTTCCGCGGAAGAGGCAGGTCCCTTTATCTATCTATCTATCTATCTATCTATCTATCTATCTATCTATCTATCTATCTATCTATCTATCTATCTATCTATCTATCTATCTATCTATCTATCTATCTATCTATCTATCTATCTATCTATCTATCTATCTATCTATCTATCTATCTATCTATCTATCTATCTATCTATCTATCTATCTATCNATTTCACATCGAGGGACTCGGACTCAAAGCAGGAGGCTGGGGGGAAGGGGGGTGTGAGGTGGTTAGTGGGGCAGTGAGATCGAGAGGGGAGTCCTGAATGCTGGAGCGGGCAGGCTTTGGGAGGGGATGGAGGGCACGGAGCAAGCACGGGACCGGTTTATCCCCTGGGGTCCCTAACGGGCTTTGTGCCACTGAACACGAACGAAGCTGCAGCGGTATCGAGCGGTGTGCTGCTTTCCCCCAGCACTGGGACCACAGGGCAAGTGAGGACAGCAGCCAGCTTAAACCCTGGGAATCTGGGATTGGTGTAGGAGACACCAGCAGCTAAATAATCTCCCTGCCGAGCCAGAGGCTCTGATGCAGAAAGCACTTGTACCACTTAAAACATGCTTAAAGAATTGTGTCCCCACTCATTACTGCATGCTTGCCTCCTGTTTAATCTTTACAGAAGACAAAGAAAGGGGATGGAGGCACCTCATAAGAGAGGCAGTTGTCAGGAATACATATATAGAATATTTCTCACCACATGCCTTAGTTTAAAGTAAAATTCCCAGCTTTGCCCATGACTGATTTAGTGATTTAAAAATCCTTTCAAGAAGCAAGCATATCCTGTAAATTTCTCATTTAAATCTCTAAGGTATAGGCAAAATAGGTATTCTCCTATTTTTCTTCTTCTGAAAATGATACCTGAAGAAGGTGTCACCTCTGGATATCTGATGATAGGAACTTCAGCACAGGACTGGAGTGATTCTAAGCCTTCCATTCAAAACATGCATTATACTCATTAGCAAGTGGCAGTGAACAACTGAATAAGTGTCCCTTTTCTTCATAATTTATTTTCTTTCACCCACCTCATTCTATTTCTTGACGTATTAATCAAGGTAACTAAAGAAAGGAATACTAAAAAAAAAAGCCCCCAAATCCAGTACAATCATGGGTGATTCTGAGAGAGGTTAAGAATTACTATGGGCTGCTTGGGTGAATAAGTCCCTTAAATTGAATTTTTTAATCCCAAACTCAAGTGAATATTCTTTGGAACATATGGGGGAGAAAATACACAAAACATCTGCCACTCTGAGGGGAAAACTGGGGTACTGAATACAGGCACAGGAACAGAGAAATGTTCACTACAGTGTTGTTCAGTAGATGGAGTATGAGTTACTTACATTGAAATGCTAAACCAAGAGACTCCCACTTCCTCCTAAATGTACATCAAAAGGCATCATAGAATCTGTTTGGTAAAACCTTTAAAATTAAGATGATAAACCTGTGTTCTTGCCTTGTACATGACCTTTACCTATTTATTCATGTGCCTCACAAGCAAAATATCAGAAACACCAAGAGAGCTGTTGAACTGCACAGATAATTGGAGTCCAGCATCACCAGGCACAGCAAAAACTTCCTTAGAGGCAGTCTTGCCTAAAGGTGAACTACAACAGCAACGACAAAAGCAAATATGATAATACAGTTTTAATTTAGTATTATTCAGAACGATGGCTGAGATGCTCACCAGCTTTGGAACAGTGAGGCACAGCTGGCTGAAAATACAGCTTCCACAAGGCAGTATCCAAACTGGCCCAGGGTGATTGATGCAAGGGAGAAAACCAGTGAGGCCTGGTTCCAATAATAAGAGGTTGATTAAAGCAACAGCTCTAATGTGATAAGACTGAGAAACTTATTAAATTTCAAACCAGCAACAAAGAAAATAGGCTTGTTTGTAGTGGATGGGAGAAGAAATCCTAAGAGCTAATCACCCAAATCTGGTAATACTGGCAGCCTCTCTTCAGCAGCTTCTGATTTACGCTGCCTTTGAGAACAGATAAATATTTTAGGAAAGGGATACCACGCTCCTGCTTTCTGCTCATCCATCTGTTGTCAACTCAGTAATTTAAAATCTAGTTGTAACATTACCACAATGCTGTGTGTGGCACATGGGAGCAGCCAGGGTAGTGCTGGACATCAATTTTTGTCAGAGATGTGTGACCCCATCACAGAGGTCAATTGCAGTAAGTACAATCTACTTAAGGAATTTCTGAATGGGAGATGCATCACATCTCCTGCATGTGTTGCAGGGTATTTATAAAGCTTCTAAAGCTTTGCAGAGAGCTTTGTTTTATACTAAGATAATGATTAAGAGGTGTAATGAAGTTCTGTCCAGCAGGGAGAACAATGCCAGGCAGATAACAAGCAATGGGTCCTCAGGAAAAATAAGAAGGAAATGCAAGTTATTGTCAGAATTGTTTTTTCTAAGGTGAATCAATCAAACCCCTAAAGCTTCCCCTGGGAATAAAACCTCCTCTGAGCTGACAGCAAATGGTAAAATCAGAAAAGCTCCCCTTGAGTGCCCAAGAACAGCACCTAAAAAAAGCAACCCCAAGCTGGTGTAACTACCAATCCACCCAAATACTCAAATTAAAAAGACTCAATAAGAATGGTCAAATGTATTTCTTTCAAAAGCCAAAGCACTGCTCTAGAAAAGGTCTTCATGCATCATTTGAAGTTTCACATCGAATTAGAGGCAGGGAAAGATAAGAAGAAATCCTTCCTATTGGACAGACATTTGCACTTGGCTCTGAAATAAGAATGTGAGTGATTATACATGGTAAAACCAAGCTTGGAAAGGGATTCTCCTGTCAGTTAGTGAAATAATGAGAGACACTGAGAACATTTCAGCAAGCTGCAGGAGCTGGTTTCTTGGCCCATGGGAGCAAATTCCTATGTCTATGCTGAAACTTTATAAATTATAATTGCAAATTCCCCTATATGTACATGTATACTCTAATTAGATATTCTCTAATCATAGCAGAATATATACAAATATATATGCATAAGATTTTTCTTACATATGTGTTCAGAGAAAGTGGAAATGGCTGTCTTTTTTTTTAAATGAGGTGTAAATTTCCTAAATTCTTAGAACTCTTTAGCTTCTTAGGACTTAGAAAGAAACAAAAAGTAGGAAAACTTTCTTGTTACTTGTTTTATTTGAATAAAAAGAACGGTTAAGACATTGATCAATTTTTAAAAAAAAATGTTATAGAAGCATGTCAGTTTAAACATGATATTTTAGTGAGTGGGCCCAAAATGATCATTCTTTGGAAAAATATGCATGAAAGTGATAAAAAACTGTGCTGGCAATGACTGCATATTTACAGGAAAAGCACCTCAGATTGTGGGATCCTTCCCTTTCTGCTCCATGGGATGTTTAGCTATAATTTTTAATCATCCAGGAGGAGGCTGTGTCAATGCTGGGATCACCCTGACCTTGCCTCTGCTGCTCCTGTCCTGCCAGTGCTTTAGAGATTTCCTGGCTCTTGTCAGGGATCCCCATAATCCCCACTCAGAGACCCAGCAGCAAATTTACCATTGCTCTGCTCCTGCCTTTCCACCAGTGCTGGAAGATCCTCAGTTCCAAATATTAAGGAATTGCATAATCAGAATCAGATTTCTGAAGTGGATTCTGCATAGAAAACTTCCCGTCCTCTGTGGATGTTCCAGTTGCTGTTATGTGTGCTCCAGACTGTCAGCCAATAGATGAACAACAATAATTAAACAGATCAGGTTAATTTATCTGTTTGTTTGTTATTTAGCACTTTGTTTAGTCATTATCTGCATGTCCCACCCCTGAAAAGTGTTTGAGGCCAGGTTGGATGGAACTCTGAGCAAGCTGGTCTGGTGGGAGGTGTCCCTGTTTGTGGCAGGGGGGTTGGAACAAGATGATCTTTAATTTTCCTTCAAACTCAGGCCAGTCTGATTTCCAAAACACAGCTATGATGTTCCAAAACATCCCAGGAGAGGGGAAAAAAGTGCTCCCAGCCATAAGGAAGCAGAAGCAAACAGGCCAAGCCCCCAGTTCCTGCTATATCTTATTTATTACTTTGTTTAAATATTCCTCTCATTGTGTGGTAACAGCTTAAACTCATCACAAGCCTAATGAGGAGAGTGCAGCTTAATGGAAAGCAGATTATGTCAAAGAGATTTGATATCTTTCTCTGACAAGATTACAAACAGGAATCATAATGGAGACTGTATTGCTGATATAATATAATCAGACTTTTTTAGACTTCTGGCTTTGTGCCTCTGACATTCAGATTAAAAAAAAAAACTAAAAACAAGAGCACCATGAAAAATCAGAAGGGCACATACTAAATCAAATTGAATTTGTCAAATTGATAGTCTCACTGCAATTAATGTGGATTCATCAAATAATTGCAATGAGACTTGTAATGTCCTATAAATACTGTTCTATCATATACATATAATCTTATTTTACAATGATACAGAGGCATAATGATAGCATAAACATACATTTGTTCCTGGAAAGTTTTCAGATTACATAAACATTGAGATGTGATGAAGAAGAAAGCCCATGAGCAGATCACAGAGCTGTGAAATGCTTGGCATGGCACACACCAAAGCATTTTTAATACAATAAATCCCAACTTTATTCCTACAGCAACAAAGAATCATCTGCAGAGACCGGCTCTGGACAGATGGAAATTTCTGTAGGCAACCTCTGGAACACAAAATACATTAGAACAGAGGAGCCCTGGAGAGAAAAACAACATTTCTGTGTAGCTGTTGTGACTCAGCCCCCACGTGTGCCCTTTGAAATTGTCACCTTTTCACAGAGGAACAGGGAGAGCTGTAACTGCTCTGGAGAACAGGACAGAGACCCAAAGGATTGCAGTCTCCACTGGGAACTTACAGGGGGTTTGGGCAGAGTCTGATGAACAGAAATCTATCAAATGGTTCTTTAACCCAGCAAGAACCTTTGACACATCCCTGCTATTATCCAGCAGTTTAAAGGAATGAAAACAGGGAATAAAACACAGTTTATAACACGTAAAGGACATGGCCAAGGCATGTGCTGTGTTACCTCTCCTCTGAAACCTTTAAATCAATAGGTGGGGTCTTCCTAAAGGTGGTTCACAGTTCTGTCAGAAGTCTGTGGTCTTGTTGCAGGGAGGAATGCATGTGAATATGCCCAGAGCAGGTTAAATGATCACAAAACACATCCTGTGTCTGTGAAATATCTAATGTGCTCCAGGTCAAATACAGCTTCTGTATTTGGCCTCTCCCAAATTCCACATTACTGTTAGCTTTCAAAAATCATCTAACCTATTAATTAATGCTCAGAGTCTGAAGAAAATACATTTTAAAGCAATAGAATTAATCAAATTCAGCTTTTACTCTGCTTTGTGCCCCTAGTAGTGACAGAGTACTGGAGATTTTCTCACAAGTTACCGGAACAGCAAAGACAAAAAGAAGTTCAGATTTCAGACCTTTGGAAACACACAGAAGTCCCTTTCCTTCTGCTCAAGGCACATGTGAGCATCAGATGCTGCTTCCTGTGAGTCCATTTCCCACAGGATTGTTTCAAGTGACAGATCTCTGCACAGACATGGATTAAACAGAACGAGCTGGTGTGGTTTTCTCTTTATTCTGTCATTTCAGAAATGCCACGTATCAATCCCAACTGTCTTCTGAAAAGCAGATTTAAATAAAGCTCCAGCTACTGGTTCTGCAATTTCTTCTCTCCTTTGAGATGTGTAGAGCCAGCTCTGCTCTGCCTTTTCAGTGCCACAAATATGAACTGAAGTGTTAATGAAGATGCAGCTGCAGTGCCAGATGTTGGCCTCAGCTGGCTGGACCCAGCTACTTGCCTCTGTGCCATTGCATATTCTGCAATTATGGCCTTTAAGATGATAAAAAGGGAGGGGCTGTGTTATTTATCACCCTCCTCTGGCTGTCCATCAGACAGCACAGAGAGTCTGACTTTAACCAGAAATGGTGTTTCCTGATGAGAGAAAACACACTTCTTGCTTATATCAGGAACATGCTTGATCTGTGTTCAGGCAGTCAACAAGGGATTCTCAAGTCCTGCATTTACAGCCTGGAGGAATCCACCTTCCAAACCCTCTACTGTCAAAGTGCCTCTGCTTCTGAAAAGGCAGGAGTACAACACAGTGGCTGCTTCACTATTCCAGGATGGCCTGATAGAATCTAATAACATAAATTAATTATATTTGCAGATGGGGTGTTCCAGAGGGTGTGAAAGAGCACAGCAGACCTTTGGATATGAACCTGGAAAAGAGAATGTCCCAGGCAGAAATTCTGTTTGGGAAATCCCCAGGGAGGCTCAGAAGGAGAACGTGAAGCAAAACCAGCAACCCTTCCTTGCATGAAGCTTTTGAAGTCACATTTACTGAGCTAAAAGGCACTCTGAGATGTGACAATTCAGAATGGGGGAAATGTACCACTAAAGACAGACAAACTTCAAATGTTGTTAGTTACTACCTGGAATTTCAGCTGTTTGTCCAAAAGGTTGTATTCTGTGTTTGTATCTATCCAGGTCTACAAGGCATTAGCTCCAGAACAGGATTTTTGGGTAAATTCTTCCACCATAAAATAACTACCTCTGCAAATAATTACTCTTTTTTCCAGCCCAAAGGAAATGCAGATTACTAAGCCATTTTTCAATGCAATACAAAATTAATAAAATTGTTATTTCTAGTTAAGGCAACACAATTATTTATTGTGCCAGCTCTGTAAATATTGATTTTGGGAAGCATTTTTTATTATCTCTGAATTAATATATTAACATTACATAATACAATAATGTAATTATATTATCTGCTTATCTCTGAAATACCCTGAAAAGCAGCACCTCATCTGGACTGTCACCATGGTTTTAGCTGGTGTAATCTAAGGTAAAAGGCAATGTGCTCTGCAAGTCACTTGTTGTATTTTGGCAATTTTTTAACCTCACTGCTTGCTCCTTTGTTTGTGTATTTCTTTAAGCCATCTACTCTAAATTAAAAATACAAGGAGTTCAAATACACTCCTGTGCTCTGCTTGGTACAATGATTTTCCAGAAAGCCTCCTATTTTCTAAACAGCACTTATGAAGCTTTTGTTACACTTTTAATTAACTCCAGTTCCTAGGTCCATGTGCAATTCCAGCTGATTTGTATTCCCTCTGTTGCTGTAATATCCGGATGGCCACATCACACAGGAGAGCTCAAAGGCAACACGTTCATAAACCAAGCCAGACCAAAGGAACATTATCAACTGATGGAAACCTTGGAGGAAATTAAAAGTGAGGCAACAGAGTTTAAAATGTAAAGCTTAGGGAGAAGGAGATGAGAAAGTGAGATATAAGTCTACAAAAAAAAATCAAAAGTGTGCCAACACTGAAGCAAGAAGCAGCAGAGGCACAGGGGTACAGAACTAAGCTTGTGCATGGAGTGACTTAGAGGAAGATGTAAACTGAATGCTAAGGAACTGTTGGGGTTTATTTACATATAGATCCCTGCAAGTCCAAACATAATCTCCATATAAAAGCACATTCTAAAACTGATTCTAGCAGGTTTGTGTTTTTTTTTTTTTTTTTTTTTTTTTTTTTTTTTTTGTGAATAATCTGGAGTGAAATAGAGACCATGAAAGAAAACAATCAATCTTCTTCACCTACTTGATCATTTGCCTTCTAAATACCATTTGTCCAGCCACGTGTTATATTAGAAAAAATTAAAATTTACAAGGAAACACCTAAAATTTAAGAGGAATTGCTGCAATTACTGAAAGAAATAAGCACACCTACTTGGTTTAAATTTATTCAGCTGTACAAAGAGAAGGAAAGGCATGAGTAAAAATCATGAAATTTTATCCTTGCCTTATAGTTGAACCTGTTGTGAATGACCATCATAATGCAAAGGAAGTTTATGTGACCACCTGTTTTTTTCTCACCAGCAAGCCTATAATAGTTTTGAAGAAGTTTGTTTTTTGGCCAGAGTGGATATGATTTTGACAAAGAGCACATGGCCTGTCACTGTTCAGAAGTAATCAGGATATCAGCATAACTGGCAACAGCATTTCAGCCACGTGAGAAACAAGAACACCCATGGGAATTACTGAAAAAATTGAATCATTAAAGAAAGCCACTCTTCCCAGGAACAGCTGTTGTTATTTTAGAAAACAAAACTTGCTGAAGGGAACTGGAATCTTGCCAGATCTGGTACTTAAAAAGAAAGGAAAAAAAGAGAAGATAATAAAAGAAAAAATTAGAGCATTTGAAGATTAAGCAACTGTGCAAAACGAGAAAAACTCCTTTGCAGCATCCTGAGGCAAGTTCCAAAAAATGGGCCAATATTAGCATATGCATTCAGCACACTTCTGGAAGCAAGGACGTGTTTGGAAAGATTCATCTGTAATACCTGTGCTTTGTACTAAGGAAAACACAAGACTGAAAAAACGCAGAAAGGGTAACAGAGGACACCATTAGGGCGAGATGGAGCAGGCCAGCTGGACTGTTATGATTTAATTAAGGAGAGTTTGGCTCAGTGGGATTCACACATGGGAGACTGTTCCTATCAAATCTGACAGAATTTTTCACAGTGGTAACATATCACAGAGGGAAACTGTGGACATAAAACCAATTTGACACTGTACTGCACACTTAAATTAGGAAGTTAATGATTAGGGTATATACAGCAGGAAAAGCTTGCACAAGGAAAGAGCTGACTTTGAAATCTAACACATGAACTAAAGAGATACAGTGTAGACCACATTTTAATTCATTCACCTTCATCAAATTACATGTATCAGCCTACTCCTAATATCTTTTGGTCAACTAACCACAGAGGCATAACACACCACTTCTAGCTAAATATGAATTCCCATCTTCTACCTGGAAATGCATAAACTGTATATTATCTAAATGCCACCAATTCTTTCTTTGATTCCAGGCTTGCCTTTTTGTCCTGTGAGCTCACTGTCAAAAACCTTTATCAAGAACTGATTTTCCTGTAATTCACAGGGCCAAAGAATTGCTGAGGTTAGAATGGACCCTCTGGAGACCATCACCACATCACACCCACTCCCTCCACCCCCAAATCCTGGGTAAGTTTGAGCTCAGGTTCTCCCAGTTGGGGTTTGAATACATCCAGGAGAGGAGACCCTGCAAAGCCTCTGGGTGACCAGTGGACAATTCCCATCAGAGCATGAAAGCTTTTTCCTTCTGTTTACAGCTGAATTTAATGTATTTCCATCCCTGCCTATTGTCCTGTTGGACAGTCTCTCTGTTTGCTTTACTTCCTCTTTACCACCCTCCCAGCTATTTGATTGATTTTTAATTCCCCCCTGATTCTTCACTAGGATAAGCTCTACCAGCACTCTGAGCATCTCCTTTTAGTGCCAACTGCTCCCCAGTAGAGCTTCCTACCTCTAGTCACAATCCTTTCAGCCTGGCAGTTTCCCTGGTTCCCAGTTCACTTCAGGATGCACTTATCCAGTCCACAATCCACCCATTTGTCTGGAGGAGTGTTGCAGGAGTAAGCATTGAAAGCCTTACTCAGGTCAGGGTAAACAAAATCCCCCCCTTCTTCCCTCACCCAGTGGTGCAGTCACCTGATTGTAGGACAACAACAGGATGCTCAAACATGATTTCCCCTTCACAAAACCACATTTACTGCTCCCAGTCACTTTCTTGTCCTTCCAAATGGTTTGCAGGGTTATTTGTTCAGCATCCTCCCAGGGACTGAGGTGAATCCAATGAGCTCTGGGTCTGTAGAGCCTCCTTCTTGCCATGTCCCTCAGGCCATCCAGCAGTGGGCCCTCAGTTTACTCATCTTCCTCTTGCTGCCAGGATACCTTGCCTTTCCCACCTCTCATTACATTCAGCTCCATTTGATCTTTGGCTTTCTCATCCTCTAATTGCATGCATGTTAAACAGCTTCTCTAAATTCCTGTGGGGTCACTTGTCCCTCCTCTCACCTTCTGCATACTTATTTTTTATATTAGAGATGAGCCAGGAGCTCCTTGATCATCCATGCAGGCTTTCTGCCACTCTAATCTGATTTTCTGTACATTATGGAGCTTGGAGAAGGTAAAACACTGAAGTCTGAACTCCTCTCCAGAACCATCTTTTACATGGTTGTTATTTCAGCAGGTCTTGAACAGGCCACTCTGCTGAAACCTGGGAACCTGCTCTGGGCGTCAGGGGCTGCTTTCTGCCCAGTTCCCTCCTCCCAGAATCCTTACCTCCATTGCATGATCCCTAAATCCAAGGCTGACCAATCCTTCACACTCCAGACCAGTTTTTCTTGTCTATAAGCATCAGGTGCTGCAAAGAACCTCCTCCCCTTGATTCCTCAATCACCTCCATCAGGGAGTGGCCATTAGCACACCCCAGAAACTTCCTGGCTTGCTCATGCCCTGCTCTGTTGCTCTTTCAGCAAACATCACAGAATGGTCTGGCTTGGAAGGGACCATGGGACCCCTTCCAGCAGACCAGGTTGCTCAGAGACCATTTCAGTCTGGTCTTGAACACTTCCAGGGAGCTCACAGCCTCTCTGGGTGATGTGTGCAGTGCCTCACCCTCCTGTAGCAAAGAATTTCCTCCTAATATCTAATCTAAAGCCAGCCCTGTTCAGTCAACAAAAAGTCTTTCTGTTCCCTCACAGTGCTGCTGGATGGCCCAGAGAGGAAATTAATTAGGAGCTGCCCTTTAATTTTTCAAATGGTCACTATGTCAGGGCTTAACAGGTGGGAGTATCCCCTATGCTCAGCTGAATGCAAGGTCATAATTATAGCCTAAAAGCCTGCTAATTTTCTTATGCAACCCCCTGTGGATTGTATTAACTGAGGCTGTTGTATTACACAGAAATTTTAGAGGAACTCCAAGTCATTGCTTGTTGAAAAAAATTTAGTGAAAGCTCCTAAGCTCCCTGCTCGGCTAAGAATGAAAAGTTTGGTGATTTTGGCCCTAAAATTGTACTTAGCTAACACTGAAGTTATTTGTGCAAGTTCACAATGTTTCTGGATTAAAGTTGAGGCAGTCACTCTAGATAATATCACAGAAATAACAAAGAATGGTAAAGTTAAAGAATGACTCATTTATTTTACCCAGTAATGTTTACAGCAATGTAATCTGTTACAAAGATCACTCTAAAATAGCCTAATATTTGGAAGGAAATTAAATGCAGGCTTTGACAGTTATCTGTTCTGAAGATCAGAGCTGGGGCCACACATAATGATTCCCAGTAATAACATTCCGAGTTCAGTTTGCAGATTCTCAGAACTCTCAGTTTGGCAGCAAGAAAGCAACACATTTATCACTGTCAGGCTGAGGTTGTGGTTATTCCACAGAAAGAGAAAAAAAAAGAGAGAGAGAAGATGGAAAGCTTCTTACCAATAAAATGTGGTGTCTGGAAAGTTGAGTCCTGTGTTTTCATGTACATTCTCTGGAGAGGCAGTTAGTTACACCCTTTGCAGGATACTTGTGTGAAAGCAGCATCACATCCCTGCATCATGGGACCCCCTGGGTTGGAAGGAACCAGGATCATCCAGTCCAGCCCCTGGCCCTGCACAGACACCCAACAACCCCAGCCTGTGCCTGGGAGCGCTGTCCAAAGGCTCCTGGAGCTCTGGCAGCCTCGAGGCCCTGCCCATTCCCTGGGGAGCCTGGGCAGTGCTCGACCCCCTCTGATATCCTGATCTCCAACCTGCCCCTGCCCTGCCCCAGCTCCAGCTGTTCCCTCGGGTCCTGGTGGCAAAGAGCAGAGATGGGAGCTGCCCTCATGAGAAAGCTGCAGACCCTGGCGAGGTCTGACCTGAGTCTCCTCTCGTCCATCTGAACAAACCAAGTGTCCTGAGCTGCAGCTCCTGTGGCTTCCCCTTTAGGTCCCCCACCACCTTTGGATCCCACATAAAGGTTTTTATAGGTCCCTGATAACTTTAGATCTCTCCCCTACCGTGGCACACAAAAATGCCCCCAGACTTGAGGGATAACCTGCACAAAGTGTAAGTGCAGCTCCTGAAATCCTGTGTCTTTATTCCTCAGGGAAGAAGATAAATTCTATTTTTTGGAGTGATTTGCAAACTGAGGGAGAAAATCAGAGGAGGAATGTTTCCATGCCATGAAGTGGAGCACTTCTATACCCCAAATGCCTGCAGCTGGTGATTACTGCTTCAGTATTTATGCATATGTCAGCACAGCCATTGCCCAGCAGACCTGAAGAGGGGGTTTTGATCTACTGAGTGAAGGTCAAAAAGCAAATCCCACATGTGATTGGTGCTGAAGATACCAAACTGTACATGTTTTCCTGTGTGGCTACCACAGGCCATATTACCCAGCCCAGCTGGGGGGAACCAGTCAGTCACAGTTCTAATGGCTCACAAACCACAAGTCCTGAGCTCTGAAAGGAGCTGGGGATTGGGAAGGGGCTGTGAAGTACAAGGCAATTAGATTTTTAAATTATTATTATTATTTTTCTGCAGGCCTAATTCCTAAGGAAACCTTTGTCTTGTGTGTGGATATTTTAGCTCCTCTCAGTCCTGCTGGCACATCACCATCTATGAGCTCTGTGAAAGCTGTGTAAATCTGCTCCTTGCAGTATCTCACTGCAGCATTTGTTCTTCTCACAGCCTCCTGGAGCATGGCCTCTGGAATAGTTTTGTCAATCCAGCCCAGGTCTCCCCTAGGGACCTACCTCAGGCTTATTTCAGTGATGCTGAGAGTCAGCACTGCCCCATCCCAAAGCTGTGCCACTTGTTCTCTGCTCAGAAGCACAGAGGTCCTTGAAATCCTGCTGTTTCTGAGCCCTCACCATTACTGCTCTTCACAGCACCTGCATTGTGACATACAGCACAGAGTCAAAAGGCTGCAAAAAACTGCATTTTGGACTCTGGCCACACCATCTCTCCTTGATTAGCCCCTCTTTTTCCTCAAATCTCATTTACTTGATGCCCCCTGTAGTGGTCTCTACCACAGCCAGTGCCCAGAATACTATCAGGAAAAACTTCCTGGTAGTCCAAAATGTCTTGATGTCTCAGTTGGCCCCTTGTAACATTTATATACCAACTTCTTCCTTTCCCTTTACTTAAAGAACCTTGTGTGCCCTTGTGGATGTGTCTGAGGAGCACCTACCTGTCTTACAGCTAGTTATTTATGCACAGAGACTGAGTTTGTGCTGACTGGTGCCCCAGAAAGCAGACAAGGACGACCTAAAGGCAAGCTTCAGTGAGTTGAAATTAAGATTCAACTCTTTCAGCTCTTAAACATAACTGAACTACAACCAAGCACCAAAAGGGAGGAGGATGGAGATGTCTTTAAGTAAGAACAAAATGCCCCTGAGCAACAGAACGATGCAGAGTGAAGGAAGCATGAGCAGAACAGAATGATTCACACATGAGAGACAAAGGAACTGTGCAGCAAAAGGTGTTTATTGTGCACAGGAGCATCCAATTACAGGGGCACCACTGGGCTTGGCTCACCCCACTGTGCTGCCAGCCTGGATTACACAGAGTTTGAGTGACAGGAAATGTGTGGGGAAATCCCAGACTTCTCTGTCACACAAAGGAGGAGCTTGTGTCAGGAGAAGTGGTTACCCAGTAAGGTTTTGGTTCTTCACACAGACAAACAACTTTAAATATCTCTGCTGGCAGCGATGCTGGTTGGGCTCTTAACAAAGTGGTAAATCAAATATAGCTTCTTCAAGGGTTAAACTCCTGAAAATCTCTGTGGTTTAGCTAGACAGCTTTGAAATATCCTATGTGTAATCCACCTCAATTCCCATGCTTGCCATAGTGAGCAACATCTATTTTTGGAGAAGATAAACAAATATCTGTGATCTCTTACTGCTCTTTCCCTTCATCTGCTTGTTTACCTGTTGTCCACATTTTCAATCTCCTCTTAGAACCCTCTCCTGCCATATCATTGAGGTTCCTGCCCTGTTTTCTCTCTTCCCCTTCCATCCAAAAGGGAGTTGTTTCCACAAGCAAGAGTTGGGCTCTACAACCCAAACACATTTCTGCTTTAGCTCGTGATGTTTAGCAGTTCTCCAAAAATTCATCTTCTGGTGACATGATTTGTCTGCTTCCCAAATTAATTTTGTTCTTCAAATCTGGTCCACTCCGAACTAAATAAAACTGTCACATTTATTTCTCCACCACAGTATGTCTGTTAACTGTCTGCTAATATTCCTCTGTTCCTTCTTCTTCCTGAAAACCTTTGGGAATCCTTGTGCCTGGTCTCATCTTCTTTTTCTCCAGTACATTTTCTTTTCTTCTCTCTTGTTGACCATGTAGGACAACAATCCTTTTAGTGAACTTTTCCTCCAACTCTGACCTTCTTCCTTCTCCTCTCTTCAACCTGACACTTAAATTTGATATACTTGAATTTGCAGACAGATTTCAAGAAGCAGCCTGGTTATATCCTAGAAATGGGTGTGGATGAAATCACCACAATGCTGATAAACAGTTGGCTCTGAAAAAAAAAAACAAAAAACCCAAACCCAGTATTTTAACTATGGTTTCTGTCAATCTGGGATGACATTTCATGCATCCTCCTGCAGGGATCTGCCATGCATCCAACTCAACAAAATTATTTTACTATCAGCTTTTATGCTACTGCCAGGCACACAAAATCTTGGCTGATGCCAAACTGGGACATGGAAATAGGGAAGCTTTCTGGAATTCAAAAGAACCTTGTCAATTTGGGAGGGAGAGTTTGAAATAAGACAAAATTTCATAATGACACATTCAAAAAGGTACAGTCAGGAAGGGCAGAGCAAATAGAGCAAAATGAGGAATTAAATGAGTGAGCAGTACTGCAGAAAATATCTGGGGTTATAGCGGTTCACAGGCCATAAAATGACACTTCCAAAAACCCAGAAAATCTCATTCTGGAGTATATTATCAGAAGTGTTGTGTGTAAGACAAGGGAGGTAATTATTCTGCTCTACTTGTTACTTGTTACTCTGAGTACTGCATTTAAAGAAGCAAGAACATAAAGAATATCCAACAGAGAGCAAGAAAGATCAGGTTTTTTCCAAAAATCCAAAACAAATTCCAAAAAAGATTTGTTTAGATGATAAATGAGGAGGCTGGGGAAAGGTGAGAAGAGTCTTCCAGTTTATCAAAGGTTATTACGACAAAACCAGTGATCAGTTGTTCTCAGTGTCCTCTGGAGGAGGGCAAGAAGTAATCTGCTTAATTTGCAGCAAAGAGGATTTACATTACACACCAGAAACACTTGCCACTCTAAGGAGAGTTAAGCTCTGGAAGAGGCTGCTGGAGAGTTAGAAACATCCCTTAAGAACCATTTTGACTGGGGTGTCAGGGATAGGATCTGTGTGGATTTAAAGTTTCAGGTGAGGTATAAAACCATTTGGTCACTGTCATTTTACCCTGCAGCTACACTTCATCTGTGTTCTGCTGCTGGAGCAGGCTGTGCCTCTGACCTCCCTCTGATCTGCATTTTCATTGCAAACTTAGGAGGGGCTCCTGTGAGAGGCTTGCTGAAATGTTCACTAAAATATATCAAGATGTGTTCCAACCATCTTTGATATAATTTGCCATTTACACACGTGCTGACAAGGTCCATTGGCAGCACCATTTGATGACAGTGTTTCATTATGGGCCAGAAGAGAATACAACAGTAAATTATTACAGGACAGATCCTGCTAGAGCAGCCTGTGACTGTCAGCAGGTTCTTACAGGATTTTTGGCACTGGACTTCACTAATTTCCAAAATTCTTTTATTAAGTGATACCCACAGATCACATCATACCTGGATTTTGAAGTGTGATCTTTTCACATTTGAAAATTTCAATATATTTATTTTTTATCTATAAAGCTCAGTTGTTTGTGCCTTTTCCTTGGCCATCCTCTTTCTTCCCATGTGACACTGAGTGAATTCCTGGTTCCTGAGCTGCTTTGACACACAACAACCTTTTCAAATGGCAGAAACCCATTAGCCTGATATTTTCTTTTGGTGACCTGCATGTTGAATTCACCTCCTTCCTAGATATGACAAGACACAGTGTTAGTCTCTCAACACATAATGTGGTTTGGGGGTTTAATTACACTGAGCTTAGGAGCTTTAGACTTGCAGAGGAACAAGCTATTTTTAAGGACAGAGAGTTTGCAGCAATTTTACATTGAACAAACTTATAAAATTGTCCAGTGGTCCAAGGCAAGTGCTTTGAGTAAATGAAATTTAAATTAACAGATAAAGAATCTGCTTATACTGAGCTGTAATCTCTACTTTGCATTTTCAAATTTTCATAATCTCTCCCTTGCCTATCTCTGGGACTGATATTGTGTCATGGCAGTAAGAACCAGAGTTGTTAGAATTTCAAAATACATTAAATGTTTTATTTCTGAAGGATCAATAATTGCTTGAACACCTCCTTTCAAAACCCCAATTCTCTTTTTTGTGCATTATTTTAACAGGCAAGCAGTGATGCACAGGTAAGGTGAGAGACTTTTACTTCCAGTGAAGACATGATCCAGCAACCAGAAGACAAAAACTGGGAGATAATAGGCAAGAAATCTCATCCACCAATTATTATTACACCAGGATAGAGATGGAAGAAAATATTTATAATGCAGACTTAAGACAGCTACTTATCATAAAACAGATCTATCAGGAAAAAATCCCAAACCAACAAAACCCAAATCCCAAAAACTACAAAGTGAAGCAACCTGAACCAAAGGTGCATAAAACATTCTAGAACAGGCTGGCCCAAATATAAGGCAGTTAAATTTTTGCAGCAGTTAATGACTGAGGAGCTCAGAATTTTATCCACCTCCATTGTTTTAAGCTTATGAGAAGAAGTGCATTCAAAGATTTCCAGCAGGAGCAAAGTAAATAAAATGCTTTTTCCCTACTATTGTAAAAAAACAAAGCCAAAGCAACAACAGCAAAAAAACAACAACAAAGAAACGAAACAAACAAACAAACAAACAAACAAAAATCACACACAAAAAAAACCAAAAAACCCCAACCCCCTCCCCCCCCCAAAAAAACCCAAAACACCAAAAACCCCACTCAAATCAAGAAAACCCCTTCTTGGGGTTTTGTCCTTTCCTCTGGGCCTAGGAAGGAAAGGATGCTTTTAAAAGCTGGGCTAGCCAGTTATCCAACTGCCATTCTCTTTATTACATCAAGGAACAACCACTTTGTTCTAATCCAAAAGTTTTCCACTTTCACCAAGTATTTAAAACTGTTAATTCAGAGAGAAGCAGCGGCATCTCCGGAAGGAGAGTGGGACAGGCTGGGAGGTTTCTCTTCACTCTCACGCAGTAGCAGAGCCAAGCTCCAGTGGATTTGCATGATGAGAGCTGAAGTACACACCAAGATCTGCACAGACCACAGGGGATCCACCCCAGCAGCCCTGGGCCACTCTGCTCCAGGAGCTGGAACTGCCCAGAGAATCCAAAGGCACACAAACAGCCTGGTGACAGAGAAGGAAAGAGAAGGGGGTGGAAAATGTTCCACAGTATTTTTTGTCTTTCACTGCCTGTACCTTCATGTCATGCTTACAATAATTTAGATTTAAAGTCAGTGGAGGCACCCTGAGCCACTTTCCAGATTTGTCCAACAGGTTGGGGACATGATGAAGGTGCTGGAACACAGGCAGAAGGAATACAACTATTTTTTTTCCATTGAGTCAGCAGCATGCAGCCTGTGTAAACCACTTGTGTTTGTTCCATGCCTTTAATCTGTCTGCAGTCTGTAGAAGAATACATCCCTGGAGTCTCTACTAGACCTTGAATTCGAGCAGCTGTCACTTTATATTTGTTTCTTCCTCTGTCTGGGAGCTATTTTGGTGCCAATGCAAGCACATGTGCCCCAAGCAAAGCTCCCAGGAGCAGCCACCACCACAGGTACCCTCCTGCAGACCTGTGTTGTCTTCTTTCAACAGGCTTGAAGCTGCTGACAAATATTTTCCCTTTTAGTGCATTTTTTGTCTTTTGTGTGTTTTTGGGCCAGTTACAGTGGTCCTTTTCCCCACTGCTTCCCAAATCATCCTCTATGGAATAGAGCCTTGGGTACAGCAGTAGAGTTTGAGGTGGTATTGGGCTCACAGCAGCCAAAAAATCCTGGGGAAGGGGTAGCACAAGGACCTGTTCTGGGGATCAGAACTGTCTCAGGTCTTCTCCACTGCAATCCTTCCTGTCTGCATCTCCTGAGGTCCAGTCCGTTCAGTCAGCAATTGCTTTGCAGCCACGAGGAAAGGAAATCTCAGAGTCACACTGCCTCATTTCTGGATTTTTCATTGTCCCCCGAATCCCTACAACCAATTCTCCAGATCTGCCTCTCTCTGTGCCTATTTGTCCTACATTATGAGATAGTGACCTCTAGAAGAGCCCAGATTTCATTCTATTAGTCATCCTCTCCCTTTACCCCCCATAAATTGTGGTGTCATCATCCCTTGCTCCCCAGAATAATTCTGGTTTTGGAATTAGGAAGCCAAAGAGGCAAGGGAATTTAAATTCTGAAAACCCCACTTGATTTGTCTGATGTTAACAATAACCTGTTAATTTTTTCACCAACCTAGAAACCTTCATTCCTCCCACATTCAAACAATAATCTGATGGGATTCAAACTGGGGAGCAGAGCAGGGTGTGGCAAGGTTTAGGGAGAAGAGAGACTGAGAACAATTTAACCAGGAAAAAGGAAACCATAACTAATTTAATTTATTAATTCAGGACTTATTAATGACTAATCAATACCTACTTGACCCCAAACACAAAACTGCTTAAAGATAACAAAAAGTCATTTTTCTGAGCTTTCTTGCTGTGTCTAAATCAATATTTTAGTATCTTTCCCTTGTGGAGAGACAGAAGACAAGCTAGACAAGCTTCCAGGAGCAGACATCCCTCACAGCCAAAGGGTGAGATTCCCCTGTCAGAATGGAGATGTTGGTGCAGGCTGTCACCTCAGAGCTCCTTGTCTGGGCTCTCTTGACAAAGAGACAGAAATGGGCCTTTCAAGGGTCACCTCCCCTCACTCAGAGATAGGACAAACGACTGGAATTTCAGAAGGGTTTATTTCCCTCCACTGGATATGAAAGGAGACTTAAAGATTAGATCAGATGCAGGTATCTGTGATGCAGGCTCCTCAGATTAGGTGAGAGGAGTCCCACTGGACTTTGTAAATCTTCTCCACACACTTCTCATTTCTCCTATAAACACTAGATACAATATTAAATTTTAGACACTTTATTCCTTCACTACTGAGAATAAAATTCCTTAGTAGATCCTGCTGCAACTGACTACAACTGTGTTAATTAGGGAAAAGAAGGCTGCTGTCATAGGAACATTTAGAAGCCAGATAAACAAAGGCAGCTTTAAACTCTAAAAATCAACTTGAGTTGTTAGATATTAACAATGCACACAATTAATGTTTGTTGGTACTTAATATTAATGACCATCACCACATGTCACATAAGTTATTTTAACAAATTTATTCTAATTTAGCTGTAAGTGGGCAATGCCATGGAAAGGGTCTCATATAGGTGGGGCAAAGAGCCCCAGATCTCAGTCCATGAGGTGAAGGTGATCAGCTTTGAGAAATCATCCCTCCTTTCTTTACAACCTGCAAATTCAATGTTTTCTCCTTTTATAAGTGTTTAATTTTCTAGACAGGTCTAAGCCATTCACTTGTTCACTGCACATGCTGGGGGTGTTACTTCCCCAGGCTACTGAATGTATCTTGGCCTGTGACTTGTTTCTTGGTTTGTGCTGGCATTTATATGTTTTTTTTTTCCTTTTTTAATCTCTTGATAAGTTGCTGCACTTGCTGTCCCCATCACCCCCTCACAGCAAAATCAGTCTTTTCCCAGTTCTTCAGGGTGTGTTTGATCACCAATGATCAGTTTATTGCTGGGGGCTCTGCTTCAAAATGTGCCTGTGTTTTCAAGACCTTCACTGCTATCTCAGGTTTAAATTGTGTAAAAAGCTGAAGACCCTGGTTCAAGTTCTCACATGGTTCTTTCAGGAAGCTGCTGACACCTCCAACAGGCAGGGATTGGAGTCTGGCACAGTTCTTGCAAAGGCTGTGACCTGTGCCTGGCAATGCCATTATTATTTTTACTGGGACATCAGGTACAAAAATGTTCATGCACTATTGGTAGTTGTGTAATATGAATGTCCTCATGTCTGAATTCAAACCAAACTGGTATTAATTATATCCTGCCTATGGAGTTCCTACTTCCAGGGGTGCAACAGGTTCCCAATTTGGCTACAGAAGTTTTTGAAAGCCTCATCTTCTCTAGAAAGAGCTATCAGTCTCAAGTGCCTTGGCCAAACCCACAAACACTCATTGCACTAATGAAGGAGCTGGAGCCTTATTTGCAATTTAAACAACTGCATTCTTCAAGCTGCTCTGTTTGAGTGTGGCTTATTCCACTTGTGTTTCACTGAGACTTCTGTGTTTGCTTTAAAATTGAGCACGAAAAGTTCAGTGGTGGATAAAGATTTTTATAGAAAAGAATAAAGAGCCTCATCTGGAAAGTCTGCTAAGTCCTCAACAGCACAATTTGGAGTAAAACCATGACAATTTGCAACACTGAGGACTAAGAAAACAAGGATTAATTTTCACATATTTGAAAACAAGGCATTTTCTTTTAGACTGAGTATTAAAAAAGAGCAGAGATTTTCTTATCTGATTCTGTTTAGAAAAAAAAGAACTCAAAAGTCAGCATTTAGACCCACATCCAGCTGTGTGAGGTCCCATCTTAAAAATATCCTCCTAAAAATTTTCACAACTGATTTCTTGAAGGAGATAACTTCTGTATAATAAGAATCACAACTAACACCAAATATTACTTGATTTTTTTCTGCATCAGAAAGCTGGTGCTTTATTGGTAAAAATTCATTGGGCAAAAGTGAATTAGAATAAAAAGGCATAAAGAACAGGAAAGGTCAACTCTCCTAATAAGTGAGAGAGCATCTCCTCCAGTGCAACAAGGAAACTCTAAATACTTTTCCTGCTGTAAGGATATGGTTTCATCAGGCTCTTCTGGACTTCTTAAGCAGCCAAACACCAAAAAGTCCTAATTCTGGACAATTGCTGTAACAGCAACAACACCATTTCTTGTAGGATCTGGTGTGGTCACTGCCCACAGCAGGCACATCAGAGAACGGAGGTTTTGTCATTAACACTGCTCAGGGGGAAAAGGAATAGTGCCTGCTGCTGCCTTGAGTCTACAGGAGCCTTTTCTTACCCATATTCCCAGCAAGCCACGATAATCTTAAATTAGCAGGGGAAAAAGAGCGGTCACAGTGACCTTGCTGGGTGTGTCTGAGGAAGAAGCCCAGCCATGTAGCTGAGGAAGAAAATGTTTTGTACTGACAGAGAAAAGAAGTGTGTGTAATAATGCACTTTTCCCAAAACATGCCAGCAAAGACCAACTTGCCCCCAGCTTTTATCGTGGCATGTTACATTTCATTACTGTTAAAAACTAGAGGCTGATGAAAGACCTTGTGCCATTTGCCCACTGCATGATCAAATTCCTGTTTTATTTCTGTTGTTTCCTGCTTGTCCTTGTCACACAGAAGATGAACTTGACAGTGTGTCTCCATTTCGAGGGGGGTGTCCTAAGCTGCCAGTCAGCCAGAGAAATGTGAACTGCCACATCTCAAAGAGCTGAAAATGGTGAAATGAAACATTCATAGTTCCAAAATCAATACCTTTAACTCTTTCATTTTTACAGAAAAGCTCCCTTATCTACAACTCTCTCCCACATTTTTTAATGTGCCAAAAGCTCCAATTCTTTTGTAATAATTTTTGACATTTTCTCTGAGACTATTTTCTGAGAATAGGACAATCAGGGCTCTAGAGAAAAAAAGAGAAAGTGTGTCATGTATGCAATTTCATATTAAAGGAAACAGTACAGAATAACTGTACTGATTATATGAGCAATTGAAAATGAAACCACTGCAAAATTTCTAGTCTTTTGCACCAGGGAACTGTGGAATGAGATACTTGAAAGTAGGATTTAGGACTCTGTTTGCAGCAGAATGTACATGGCCTTGACAATTAGATTTGTGACATTTCCCTATCCTACTCTAAACTGCAGTTGGCAGTGGCATTATTTTGATTATTACACTGTGGCCCAAGTAAAAGATTTCATTAGAGCCCAAGCTTCAGTGCACCCCACTGTTAATATAAGGGTGACTGTTTATGAGATAAGAAACAGGCCCTGAGAAGCTGTGGGAACATTGAAGGGACTGAGAAATTGCTAGATAAGTATCTGCCAAAAAAAAAAAGCCTGCAAGAAATGAGAACATTTCTAGACAGGTTTCTTATGTGCTGTGCATGGATTTTCAGTAGTGATTGTTATTTTATCAAAGTATTGGCACATAGGCTTCACCAAAAATGGCTGTTCTTCTTTGTCAAGTATAAAAGAGAGCTTTGCTGTGATGACAGTTAAAACAATAAAATACTACAAAGTACAACAAGTGATCATCTCTTCCCATGCATTTATAGTGTAAGAGAACCTGGAGCTGATGGCAGGGGAGATAAATATGTGAGATAGGTGAGGACAGGCTGGGAAATTTGGGGCTGTTCAGCCTGGAGAGAAGAAGGGTGCATGGAAACCTTACAGCAGCCACCCTGTGTCAGAAGGGGCCTGCCAAGAAGCCAGGGAGGGGCTCTCCCTCAGGACCTGGCAAGAAACAGTGGGTTCAAAATGAAAGTGGGGAAACTGAGGTTAGATATGTGGGAGAAATTCCTTCCTGTGAGGCACAGGATGCCCAGAGAAGCTGTGTCTGCCCCATCCCTGGAGGTGTCCAAGGCCAGGTTGGACAGGGTTTGGAGCAAGCTGGGATAGTGGAAGGTGTCCAAAACCCTGCAGGGGTTTGGAACTGGGTGGGCTTTAAGGTCCCTTCCAGCCCAAACCATTCTGTGATTCTGTTCCATGATTCTTTATCTTCATTTAAGAACAATACAAGAATTGACTCAGGTCCCTCCAGTGACTGAGAATTTTTAACACCTCTTGGAACTCTGGAGAGAGACCTGTGAAAGAGGCTGAGACTCTTTGCTAAAAGGCAAAGAGCCTGAAATTTGTGTCAGGAAAAAAAAATAAGAAAAGACTGGCATGGTAAGTAAAGAGTGAAAAGGAAACCCATGGTTTTATGAAAAATGGGTCTTGTCAAATAAGTGCAATACAATTTTTAATTACTCATTGGCCTGATTTATATAGAAACGTGTGTTAACAAAAAACCCAATCAATTTCTGTGCCTTAGTTTTCCACAACAGTGGTGATATATAATAAAGCTGTAATCAAAGAATCATTAAATATCCTGAATTGGATGGCACCCACAAGGGCCACTGAAAGCTTCTTGCTACAAAATATATTAAAACAGATAGAATGTGATCAGTGTGAATCTTTGGGATCTTCTGTATGCCCTCAGGGGGTTTCTTCTTCACCAAATGCTGCTAAATGAATAATGTACACGAAGATACAAAATTATTTAAGGAAAAACATGCAGATGGTACATAGTATCAGAAACGAGACTATTAGGTCAACCACACAGACTGAGCTCAACCGGTTTGGAAGGTGGAGAGCAACTGAGACACATCTACTTTGTGACATCCAAAGGCATTATTTTACATGATGAAGAATGTAGGTCATGTGTCTGACTAGAGGAATCAGATCCATTACAGCCACGTATTGAGAAGGGCTTTGGACCAGTCACCGAACGAGTCTGTGAGAGCTCATGCTGAACATGTCAGCTGGGATTGTCCTGGATGTGCAAGTGTTGCTAGGGAAGATTTGGGACACTGGTTTGGGGATGTTTGGGGATGTTTGGCTTCTTGGTTTGTGTCAGCCATCGGCCACTCAAATTTACAAGCAGCTAAAAAGCCGTGAGGGATCTGTTGCCAGGAAGGAGAGACTGGCATTTCAAAGTATTTTAATGAGTTTTCTGGAACAGAACTTGGGCTAGGTGGGTGGGGAGGAGAGCAGAAGAGAGGCTGACATGATGGGCTTAGACAGGAGGAGTTTGGATAGTTTTGTCATTTTAAAAGTGTGTCTGGGCAGAAATCCAGTCTTGCTGAGTGTACCCATTTCTGCCCTTTAGGGGAGCTGGAGCAGGGGAGGAGAAGGAAGTGCACAGGAAACACAGGAAGGTGGTGTTTCCTCCATGCATTTAAAAAAGGCCACAGGACTTGTGGTTGAGTTAACTTACCAGAGCAGAGGAAATGACCTCCCAAGAAACTTGGGATCTTTCAGGATGGACTGAACCAAACCATTATTTGCCCTGTGGGTGGGTGAGCATCCCATTTGCCACTATAATGCCACCATTGATTAGTGCATGTATGGATTTTGAAGTCAGCCCCACACCTTTCTGCACAGCAGGTACCAGCAGCCCAACAACCTGGCACCTACAGCAGGTTCCAGCAGCCCACTGGCACCTACAGCCAACAAAATAAACAAATAGAGCGTGCACATGTCAGGCCAGGGAGCACGGATGAGTGCCCTGGGGTTAAAGAGATTGTACTACAAACCTCTGTGCAGGGGAAGGATGAGACTCTGCAAACCATGAATTACGCCGTGGAGCCCTCCTGTGAGTGCTCTTTGCTCAGTGTAACATCTGGGCTGCACACACCCTGCAGTTTGCCTGTGACCTAATTTGTTATCCCACCCAGCTGCACACTCCTGGCAGAGGCAGTGGCAGCAGTGCTTCCCCACAAAACTCCCTTGCTGCAGGGCTTCTGCTGTGTGGGTAATCAATGCAGAACTAACTGCACCATCAATATTGATCAGGCTCTGAAGGCCTTGGCATTACAGCACTGCAATATCCTGTTGCTTCCAGGCTGCTCTGCAGCAGCCTGTGTGCATATTAATGAATGAACCAACGTGGCTTGACAGGTTCACAGGGGGAGCCCAGCAGGGCACAATAAGGGCCTAAGATGCTTCATAGGAATTTAAATTTTTTTTCTTAGACACTAAAAAATGGAGCAATACAGCTCACAGGTCAGCAGTTCCTGCCATGAGCCCAACAGCATATTTGACAGCTTTAAAGATGATATGGGCTGTGCATTTGTGAAAGCCTGCTTGACCCAGGGGGCCATTAGTGAGTTCTATCAGCAGACTTGCCACTCCCTGTGACTGAAAGTAAGTGCATTTAGTGACCTGGGCTAACCTGTCACACTTTGAATCTCTGGTACCTTCTAATGTTGTAAAAGAATTCAGTCACATAACACTTTTATCACTTTCTAGCTAATAAATATCGCTTTGCTTGTGCTGCTGGTCAGGACCTGACCCAATGTGGCCATCTGAAACCTGCTCTTGTGTGTATTAAGGGAGCCTGAGAATAAAATAAAACTGCTTTCACCTTTTTGTGTCATTTGTTCCTTGAGAACAGAAGGAGATACTTGTGCCTGCTGTTTTCAGTGCAGTCACCCTCAGGGTAAGATGCAGCTCATCTTCAGGATTACATTTATGTTGTGACTGCACTGAAGTAGATTAACAAGAGATTGTTACACGTGGCTTTGGAAAGATTAAGGTAGCTTTTGTGATGCTTGGTGGCTGCTTGTATTTCTATAAAGAACTTTCTGAGTCTACAAGTAGCTGGACTAAGAGAATTTACACACTCTTGGGGTTAGGCAGATCCTCTTTATTGTGTAAACACCCATCAGGAGCTTTGTGGATCATTTTCTCAAATGTCAGTACCTAAGTGTTGCATAATCTCCTTTTAAGCATGTAAGAAGACAAGCAGATTCTAGGCTAGATTTTCATTATTTCAGGCTTGTCCCTTCCCTAGCATACACCTCAGGAAACTCCTCCACTGAGGGTGAAAGGTGACAGCAAGTTCAGCAAAGTTAAGCCCCTTACCCTGTCACCATGCAGGCCTGGGGCTGGATGAAACCTCTCAGCTGGGGTTCAGAGCATCTGGGAAGAGCCAGGTTGAAAAAGCTACTCTAGGCAGCTCCTGAGCCTCTTGTGGAGCCCACAGAACAAGGTCCTAGGTCCTCATTGAGCCTAAGGCTGTTTGCACCATAGCTGATGATGAGGAAGTTGGACACCAGTCAGTAAAGGCTTTAAGAGTGTAGATAATTTGGGGTCAGGAGTGGGAATGTGTGTGAGGCCTTAAGTCCTCGTGTACAGAGCTGATTTGATTTGTGACTGCTCAGCACACCACTCCCCACCTGAGAGACTTCAGGTAGGATCCTTCAAACACCTACAGAGGGAAGGTCTCCAGGGTAGGGAGTGATTCCTGCCTCCCTCAACGAGGGCTAAGACTCACTAGGGGTTTAGTCAGGATATTTTCAGTTCCCCCAGAACCACACACATTGCTCCCACTGAGGTTGCACTTAGCAGAATTTGAGCTCAGAAAAGCTGAAGGATTTATCTAACAGGAAAACTATTGCAGGATTAAAAGTCCAGGGTGGCTGTGATTGATGTGTTTTGACAATTACTGTGCCTTGTCAGGCTCGTTGTGCAGGGCCATTCCTGTAATTAATGGGCAAGGACTTTCTAATTCTCCTCAGTGCAGCTCAGGTGGTGCCAAGACACTCAGAGAGTCCATAAAATATTGCCAAAGGGGCTGGAACCAGGACCAGCTCTAATGTTAACCCATGTAATTCCCCAGCACTGAGCTCCCAGGGAGCCCTGCAGGGTCTCCTGTTTGGCAGGAGTTCAGGCATGGCTTCTGCTGGGATGGCCACAAGCTCACTCTTCTCCTACCACTGTGCCCCACAGCTGTGCCCAACACCCCATTTTTGTGCCTGGAGGATAACATTTCCCACCTGGCAGCATAAATGGGGTTCTCTCTTCAGGACATGTCCTGCTTCCACCATAACGAAGGAACAAGGGCCTTGAGGAGTGGGAGTGATGCAGATTTTGGGCTGCTCTCTTTGGGATAAAAGCCAGCTTTGTACCTCTGACTCTGCATCAGGGCCCTGGTTTAAAATCTAGTTTTCAAGCCTAGCATGTCCATTTTGTAATAAGCTCCAGACATCAGTTCCCAGCTGTGGGTGAGTCACTTGCTGCCTTTCTGCAGACAACAGTGACATAGCTCTGGGCACCACTGGCAGGCAAAACATTTTTAATATTTTCAAGCTGTGTGGCGTTCTGAGAGATGTTTACTTCACCACATCTCTGTCATCTTTTGATGTTGATACCTGTGTCAGAGTGATTTCATGGAGGCAGTCCTGGGATATGAAAGGCAATCCATGGTGCAGTGTAAAATATGTTCTCCTCACCATGTGGTGGAGATAATTGTGGTACTTCATGCTGAAGGATTTCATTCATCAGTTCTCTAAGCCAGCCTAGGGCACCTGGACTACAAACATTCTAGAAGCTGGTGCCTGATAGTAGAATCACTTTGAAAAATCAGATTTTCCTGATACCTAAGCAGTATTATCACTGTCAACGGGCCTTGAAGTATTCTGTACAGCAACATAACCATGTCCCAGATTTTGACATATAGAATCACAGCATGGTTTGGGTTGGAAGGGACCTTAAATATGATGTAGTTCCACCTCTCTTTTATGGGCACAGACACATTCCATGAGAACAGGTTGCTCCCAGCCCAATCCAGCCTGGTCTTGGGCACTTGGAGGGATGGGGCAGCCACAGCTTCTCTGGGCAACTGTGCCAGGGCCTCCCCACCCTCACAGGGAAATGCTTTTTTCCTAACATATAATCTAACCTGACAATCTCTTAGTTTGAAGCCATTCCCCTTGTCCTGCCACTCCAGGCCCTTGTAAATTGTCTCTCTCCATCTTTCTTGTCAGCTCCCTTCAGGAACTGCAAGACCACAATGAGGTCACCCCAAAGCTTCTCTTCTCCAGGGTGAACAATCCCAGCTCTCCCAGGAGAGCTGCTCCATCCCTCTGCTCATCCTGGAGCCTCCTCTGGCCTGGCTCCAGCAGCTCCAGGTCCTTGCTGTGCTGGGCCCCAGGGCTGGGGCAGCTCTGCAGGTGGGCTCTCACCTGGGCACAGGGGCACAGGGGCACAGTCCCTTCCCTCAATGGCCACGCTGTGGGATGAGCCGAGGATGGAGTTTGCTTTTCTGTGAATGCTTGGATTCACAGGCAGCCCCCACCCTGCAAAGGCAGAGCAGTGTCTCTGCATCCTCCAGGGATCCCTCCAGGGATCCCCAGAGAGGAGAATGAACCCAGGAGAGCAGAGAGCACAGCAGGTCCACATCCAGAGCCAATGGAAAATTAATGTATATGGCATCAATATTGATTCCATAGCATGCTGGTTGGAGCTGCACAAGGTCAGCACAATGTGGGAAAGCATTTATTCTGTTTGAGCTGTGCATCCTCTGTCTGCTCAGTCCTGGTGCAGCCAAGGCAGCCACTCAGGCATGTGTGAGTCTGAAATGATTCTGATATGACTCCAGCCACCACATGAAGCCCTTCACAGCCACAATTTATTATTGCCATGCTTGGAGCCCTCAGCTCTACTTCCCAGAGTATCTCTTTGCTTCATGCAGGTCCAGCTATGTGTGATATCAAAACATTGCTCAGCTGTTCACCCTTTTCTCCTTCAGAGACTTGAAAAGGAAGAAACCAAAGGACTTCAGGGCACACTCACTCACCAAAGCCAAACTTTGATTAAAGTGGTATTTCTGTGTATTTACAGGAGCCTTAACAGCAGCCAGGACTCTTGGCAGTGTCTTAAAAAGGTGTCTGTGTTGAGGAACAGTCAGTAGTTTCTAAGCAATCAAATATTGAGGAAACTGCTCATTTTTTAGGGCTCAAATGAGGAAAATGGCTCAGCTCCTTCCTTAATATTTTACTTACACAAGATCCACAAAACTGCTGCTAGGGGAGAATTGGATAAGGAAAGAAGATTGTGGTTTATTTTACCCAGCTGTTGACACAAGCAGGTCTTGAATGAGTGAAGAAGAAGCAGAAATGAAGGAAGATTCTGAAAGGTATCAACACTACCTGCAGCTGAATTTACGACTGATCTTCATATATGAAACTTGGAAAATGCATTTTGGGTTCTATGTTCTTCCCCTGATGTGAGATGATTGGAAAACTTTTAATCAGATCCCCTTGTATGATGAGCAATGGCCCAAGTACTGAGCAGAAAGAAACTGCACAAGATTAAGTCTTAGAAGCCTAATGTAAAATGATTTTTTTTTTAATGACAGGATGTAATTAATACACAGCATAACTCAGGTTTATTGGTATAAAAGCCCAGGAGTTTTGATCACTGATCTTATATGCATAGAAACCAGACTTCCAAGGACAATATGCTCACAGATATATCTGGATTCTGAAAGACATAAATTGTTGGAGTATTAAAAAGCCCCAAAACTGTAATTTCCCTGTTAGCAAACTGCAGTATATTTTGTTGTGCTCATTTCACTGTCAGCAAGAGGATTAAAGAAATTTTGTCTTTAATTTGTGCTGTTATTGGCCACCTCTGGTTCTCAATTTCCATTGCTGTGTGGTGTTAAAAGGTGAACCCCTAAACTGTGGTGGAACATGCAGGTTCTGCCCCCTCCTACCCCTGGTCCTCCAAACATATTTCTTGCCAAGGATTTCTCCTCCTCCTGGACACCCAAAATCAAGGATGCCAACGGTCTAATTTGTATATAAGTTATGAAATAGCCAAATTTCACTGCTACATCTCAGCATTCCAGTTGTCCTAGAGGGTTCAATGTGGAAAATTCTTTACAAAACCTGGTGAGGTGCCTGATGGAGTCCTCTGCAAACACAGTGAATGTGTGGAATGTGTATCCTCCAGCCTCTTTTCAACCAATTCCAGCAAGAGCTCCTCCTCTCCTCCGAGAGTTTTTTCTCTGCTCTACCAGCTCTCCATACTGGAATGATTATCATCACTGGTAATAATACTGGAATAATTATCTTCACATTATGTTTTGTCTCCCAAGGCAAGGATAAAGTCCCCTTGCAGCAAGCACCTGCAACAAAGGCAGCATTGGAAAATTGGTAAATGTCATTTGGTGTTAAAACCAGCAAATTGGAGAAGTACTGCAGCTCTTGGTTTGAATAAATGCAAACCTTGGAAAACCAGCTGTGTATGGCCACTGGTGAAAAATGAATGAATCAGACTAGGGGGAAATGCAAGCACTCAAAAGAAAAACAAATATTCAATTAAAATCTAAAAATAATCAAAGGTAGGAGATTCCTGTAAGAGTTAAATCTTTGTATTGATTTTTTGCCAGAGGCAATGAGAGAACTACTTTATGATGAATACAAAACAACAGAATTCTTCTGTGTGTTTAAGTTACCACTGTAACTAGAGCTGATGAACGTTTTGGGAACTGTTGGATTAGTCACCAAACGACAAAAAAATACATCTAAATGTGCTTGCATATCACATTTGCATAAAAGAACACTTCCCTCCCCAAAGCTTTTTTCCTCTTGTCTAGCCTTTAAAAGTGAATCAAGGATTCTCTTTCTCGAGTAGCACCTTTTTATTGCCAGTAAAACAAGACTGGTAACAAAAGAAAACTCTAAATAGACCACATGAGGCCATGAGGGGTTCATGCTTTGAGATAGGAATTCTTTTATTAGAGCTTTGCTGTGATGTTTTAAGACTTGCTGCAGGTTCTTAAAAAATGAATAGGAATTGTTCTATTCTGAACTGTCAGCAGTTTGGAAACTTAAAACATCCAGGACATGTCTCAAGAAATCCAGTTGTTCTCTTTGATCCTAGATTAAAGGGCCTGTTAGAAATTTCAGAGCTATGTAGTTTCTCACACAGTTCCAATTAACACGACACTTGAGCTTTATTCTGTGAATGTACAATAATGTAGAAAACTCCTTGGAATTCCCTCATCAGCTATATTCTATTTAAAAATACATGTATTGGTTTTATATCAACATCCTCAGCCACATTCAATACTCCATTTATACCCTTAGGTTTAGTAATTCACAGAACTTCAGCTTCACAGATTCTTACCAATAAATCCCAAAATGCATGCATGGCTTGGTTTAAGAAAGATATTTTACTTGTGTTTCATACACAAAAAAACTGATAATCAACAGTGGCTTAAAAAATTAACACTACTCCACTTTTTCACAAGTGTACAAAAAAGAAATAATGAATTTACATTCAACGGTAAAGCTTAAAGTCCACTCTAATAATAGTTGCATTGACATTCACATACACAAGCACAGAATAAATATTTCAGGATCCTTATAAGAGCATACAGCATACATACAGTACTTGAATTTTACATAAGGAGTGTTAGTAGGGTCAGGAATTCATAATCTCATAGAAAAGTAAAACTAAAATCAGAAAAGGTCGTGTGGGAGGTAACACCAAGGTACTGCACAGAGCTAGCAGGTTAGTAAATCCATTTGTGTGAGGAGTTCGCTTCTGCTTCTTCATATTAGGACAGTTTGCAAAGGTGTATTCAAAGTGCAGAGTAATGCAAAAAAGAAAAGAAGATATTCTTGTATTTAACACATGCAAGAGGCAGCCCCCAAGTCACCCGACAGAATAAAGCTGTTACTGGCAAGTGGCCGATATAATACAGATGTTTCAGGCAGTTTTTCTAAAGCACTTTAATAGCAGCAATTGTAATTTATAAATGGCTCTAGATTGACTTCTGTTTGGGTTAAAGGGCATCATATTTCTTTAACATTTACAGCTATATTTCTTTATAAATAAATATCTCAAATAACAAATAGCATAGTTAATGTTACTTTTTTTCTCTCTTTTGCATAAGTGTCGTGGAAAAACTCTGACCTTTTCAGAGACATAATGTGCAAAATAATGTGGAAATAGGGACAGAGAGCATCACAGTTACATTCCTGGGATGTCAGCCCAGCCCTTCTTACACTCTGAGGGCTAGCCTTACCAGGGTAATGCAGGGCTTTAAGGGACAATTTTTTTTCCAATGGCTTGCTTGGTAAAGAGATATAATTTATGGTCTCTTAAAGAGCTGTAAATGTGAGGTTTCATTTGAAGCAGTGTGTACAATACGTCATGTATAGGAGTCAGTATTTCCACACAGTGACTTCTCAAGATTTGACAAGTCTGCTCATCTCCTTTCAGACATTTTCTCCCCAGCCTGAACATCTTTGAACATTTGTGTTCTTTAGGTGTTTCCCCTGTTGCATATTTACCAGCTCTTCTTGCATTTTATAATCTGATCTCATATCACCTAGCTGACATCTGCACACGAATATTTCCAATCAGATAGAGGGTGCACAACATTAAAACTTTTAAACCTGTCCTGTAAGTGTCATCAAGACAGGAGCACAGGAACCACAGTGCAGAGTCCAACCTCTCACTGGCTGTACTGTGAAGATTCTCCTTTTCGGCGTAGGAGAAAGGAAACTTGTGTCTGCTTTTTAGATTCTGAAAACAAGCCAGAGTGGAGAAAAAGAGTTAACACCAGACTTAATAAAGCTTTTAAGACAAAACCTGTTAAGCAATTTAGACAGACACTGAATTTCCTGCTGATTTTCTCAAGTCTGTACATACAGGAAATTTGTTAACAGTAGGAAGAAGTTGGGATTTGCTACATAGGAGAAATCTGCCATTATTACAAAAACTGGCTAACAGGGTTTTCTCAGTATAACTCCCTCACTGGTCACTGTTCTCAGTGGTGCTGTTGCCCTTTTCTTTTTTCTCCTGAGTCTTGTTTCCCTTCTTCTTTTTCTTCTTTTTCTTGGTCTCTTCTTTCTTGCCAAAGGTTATGAAGTCACTTTTGTCAATTTGGCTGTTTGGTGGCTCCTGCCGGATGGAGATGATTGCAGGAGATCCTGGGATAATGAATTTGTCTGGCAACTCACCAGGACCACCTTGTTTGGAATTGCCCGGTCCAAATTTAAAGGTCCAGCTGTTGCTGTTCACACCAGCTCCCACTGGGGGGGACACCTCTCCCGCCTCAGGTTCTGAAAAAGTCAAAACAGCAAGAAAAGCTTAAAGCACATTTAAACACAAGCACTCAGTGAGCTGCAGCTTTCCTTTAAAAGCTCTGGCTTCAGCCTCCAGGGATTCTGGCTGCTCCTCTGGGGGTTACCCACCGGTTCTTGTCCATTCTGCTCAGTGTTAGCATGCACTGACCCCTCCACGGGCTGCTGGGCCCAACAGGCTCTGGATCCCACTTTGTCCTTTTGCACTGGAAGGGTTTGGAGTGAGAGATCACTGCGATGCAGCCCATAATAGCAGAAAACACAGGCACACCAAGGGTGTGTTTGAGGGTGGGGAGTCCTTTGGAACAGGGTTACAAGAGTGGCCAGGGAAGGGGGTGGCAGCCTTGGCATCATGCACATCTGTGTGGGTATTTTAGCAAACCACCCGTGGTGGATGTGCCTGGGAATCCTCGTGCAGGGAAGGAGAATGCGAAGGGAGGGGGGCAAGAGGGTGCAGTGGAGCCAGGCTCTGCTTGGTGGGGTCGAGCACAGGACAGGAGGGACCAGGAACTGAGGCCCAGGAAGTTCCACTTGAACATGAGGCAGAACTTCTTTCCTGAACAGATTGCCCAGAGAGGTTGTGGGGTTTCCCTCTCTGGAGATATTCCAGAACCATCTGGATGCAATCCTGAGCCTTGTGCTCTGCTTGAACAGGCAGGTTGGAGCAGATGAGCTGGTGCATCCCAGAGAGGAGCCTGGGGCCAGTGTGCATGTGTGTTTGTATGGAGGTCTGGATGCAATGTGGCTGAGCAGCAGACACGGCCCTAGAGCAAAACCAGGAGTGAATTCAGGAATTCAGGAACGAACTGAATTGCCCAGGCAGAGATACTGCAAGACTGCTTCCATCAGGGTGCACAATCTGGTCTCAGAAATATTCATGGTCTTCACAGAATCACGGAATATCCTGATATTCTCTCTGGATCACAGTATTTTATACAGGCAAACATAAAGTGAAGTTCTGTCCCCAGTTCTAGGCTTGCAGTATGAAGCAAGTTTTAATTTTATTTTCGTTATTTTGATTAGATTGAGTTAATCAGATTGAAATGTTTACATATATTGCTCTGTCAAGGACAATTTCCCAACATAATAAAATGCAGCAGAATTAGGTTTTCCTCTGAGAGAAAGCTTTAAGATTTGGGTGTTTTCTTTCCTTTTAAACTCTGGACATTTGTTGTAATTTACATAACTCCAAATTTTGAATAGGAACAGCACATCAATTTGAATGTTTCATGTTAAGTGTTTTAACAGCTGCGATCAGGGGAAAGCTCAATGCTTATGCACTAATGCTAAAGCCCTCAAATCAGATGAAAACTTTCTTATCTGCACCCTAAAACTGCAGTAACAAAACATGGGACTCTCACCCTTGTAACATTTCTAGCCACACACAAACCCTCACAAACCCACACAAACAATTCCAAGACAACTGCTCTGATTGAGTGTCAGAGCTGTCCAGCTGACGAGGTAAAGATGTTTGGGGTAAAGAAGGAGGTGGGAACTGTGCTGGAAAACAATTTCAGAGGGACTCCACATCCCTTGGGAGAGGAGGGGAGGACACTGGATGGAGGAGAAGAAATTGAGAAGTGCTGGGTCTCCTGCTGGTTAAAGAGGGCAGGAAGAGAAAATAAAGCAGATAATTTGAGGGAGATTACCCAATGTTTTGCCTGGAAATGTCTGGTTCCCCTGCAGCCATACTGAAGAATGCTGCATTAACTTTACCAGCTTCTGTATTTCTTATTCTTTAATGATTTTTCATCTTCTCTTATGTCGTTTGTAAAGTTTTCCACTTCACAAAATAAATGCTGTGTGCTGCATGCAGACATCAGGCTCTCCTTTAACGTTCCAAAGCTGAAAAATCACATTTTGCTGCCTGACAATCTTTCTCCTGCCTGGCAGCAAAACAAGCAAGGCTGGGAACCGTGATTCCTTTTTTAAAGCTTTTTTTTAATAGTGACACAGCACATCCATGTTTCAGAGCAAAAATCAGAACTGTCTCTGGGACCCTTTTTTGCAACAGGTCTGGCACGTGGAATCTCTGGCACCTCTGACCCTCCACTGCACGTGGCTGTGACGTGACTGCTTTTCCAAGGCCATGTTTAATCAAGAACTACAAGACACTGCACACTCCTTTTCCCCCAAGATTGGATTTAATGATGAAGAAGCTTTGACTTTATGTTCTTTCCAGGAACTGCTGACTGCTGACGTTGTTTTAGTGACCTTAACCTCTCGAGTCTCAAATAGCTTTTTTTGAAGTTGTTATTAATGTAAAAGTTCCTCTATTTTATCAGTTGGAGCTTTTCTGTAAATTTCCTACGGTCTGAACTATCAGCTCCAGATTTTTTGCATGTTTCCTGTAAGTAACAACAATGTCCTAGAAAGTCCTTTCATAATAAATGCATTAGTGTGAACCAGCTTTCATTTTTGCTTAATAAATTGTTTTGTTCAAGTACCTTTTGTATCACTTTTGTTTCTCTGAGCTGATAAATTACAAAGGTGAAAATTGTGTCTTGGCATTTTTCCAAATTATTAATCAATTGTCTTTCTACTGCAATACAAAAATGTGAGCTTTCATATTGCCCATAATAAATTAAGCCCTATTTGACAAATAAATCCTCTCTTTTTTCCCAACAATATGCATTCTAAACATTGGCCCAGACCCAAAGCTCTTTTTCTCTTCTTGACAGGGAAAAGACAGCTGAAGGTGACCTCAAATCATGTTTGCCCCACCCTTGCTCTGGCTGGGGAGAGCCCTGCAGCAGTGAATAGTAATAAAATTACTTAGGAGAGGTCAGGGTGACAGCACTGTGTGGGCTGCAGGGCCACCAGGGCACAGCTGCAGCAGCAGTGCATGGCTGGCTGTGCCTTTTGGATGTGAGCACAGCAACATAAAACAGCCTGTGATGGAAGGGACCCCAAATATCACCAGTTTCAGTCCCCTGCTGTGGGCAGGGGTGCCTTCCACTTGAGTCAGGTGGCTCCAAGTCCCGTCCAGTCTGACTTTAAACACTTCTAGGGGTGGGGCTGCCACAGCTTCTGTGGGCAACATGTGCCAAAGCTTCACCACACTTATCTTAAATTATGTCTAATTTAAACCTACTCTCTGTCTGTTTGAAACCACTCCCCTTGTCCTGTCACTCCAGGTCCTTGTAAATAATCTCTCTGCATCTTTCTTGTGCACTCCCTTCAAGAACTGGAAGAGGCAATGAGGTCACCCTGAAGCTTCTCTTCTCCAGGCTGAGCAATCCCAACTCTCTCAGCCTTTCCTGGAGAGGAGCTCCAGCCCTCTGATCAATTTTTTGGGCTGGACACAGGACATGGGACAATGCCAGTGACTCCACATTATCCATTTTACCACACAAATGCAGAAATCCAGAATCCAGGGTATCCCTGAGGTAAAGAATCTCCTGCATGGAGCCTCTTGCCAGATCAGTGGGGTGCACACACTCATCTCCACTGCTGAAATCTAACTCAGAGCAGGAAGCCAACCCTTGAATCTGGTTCTGCCTTACCAAACCACCTCACCAGATGAAGTCAGTAACATTTGCACAAAAACATCTGACTTCATGCATCCAAACACAAACTCATCACACCCACCTGGAATCAGGAATCTGTCAGACTATGGGGGTTTGCTTTTCGCTTGCTTTTCTCCCACACCCTGAATATGTTTGTGGTCCATACCAACTCAGCATTTTAATATTCCTTAATATTAAAGCCAAAGGCAATTAATTACCCCTACAGCTGTGTGGAGAGCTTGCATACAAAAAGGCAGAGACATACAGAACCTAATGAGGTAACAGCCATCATTTCCCACGAGTGGGGCTTCCCCAGTGCCCAGGAAATTTCTCTTGTGCTTGATTTACCTGCTAACATTTGTGTTCATCTGTATTGGCAGGCAGGAAGGTCACAGTTCAGCTGTACTAACAATGTTGTATGTTTAGGATCAAGGATAAATGTCATTTACCACCTTGTTTCCAAGACTTCCTTAAACATCTCTTCTGTTTCTTATCATCAGGAATTCAACAACAAAAGCTTTCTACTTATGTGTCATTTAACATTTAATGGGATTAGTGTACTTCTCTTGCACATTTTAATTGAATGCTTCAAATTTGTTTATAAAACTCAGAGGAAAATCTAAATAAAACAAACCCGCTGGTTATATTTATAACACTTAATTTAAAATATTACAGTCCTCTTCTTCCTACAGCTACAGAGAGGGGGTTGCCAGAGTTCACACACAAAAGCTCAGAGTCTGGTTGTTTCCTGGGGTAACTTACTGCATTACTTTGGACCTTTTCTTTTATTCTCAAGGAATACTTCAGACTTCATGTTCAGTGACCAAATAATTAAATTTTTAAATTCTTGCACGCAGCAGAACCCAAAATCTAGGCTGCACCTGCAGGTCCTGATGCTTCTTTGCCTGTGTGTCTGCAAGCTAAAACAGGAGATGAACTTTTCACCCCATCCCTTTCCTACTCTCACCGAAATACAAATGTCTCAGTAGACTTTAAATGGAAGCCAGAGCAGCAGAGACTCTGCAGTTGAGTAGGTCACATATTTAGCTGGCATGAAAGGACTTCTAGGCTGTCTTTCAAAATACTTATTTTTCCATCCTGTGACTGCTGTCTGAAATGCACAGGCAGACTTAACACAGAAAAAACCTCCATATCCTCAAATCACCTATCTGAAAGCTGGAGGGAATGGGGTATGGTGCATAGCTAATGTTTTTCCTCTTCCAGAGGCATTTAATGGTCGTGTCTTGTAGCCCTCCACCTCTCACAGGACTTGAAAAACATAAAAATCCTGGTCAACAGCACTTGTTCAGCAAGCCCTAATTGCTCTGAAACACCTGATTTCCTACACAATGTCAGATAGAGAGGGTCATGTCTGCCCAGAGGAGCTGGGGCTGCTCCTGGGTCCCTGGAAGTGGCCAAAGCCAGGTTGGATGGGGCTTGGAGCACCCTGGGATGGTGGAAGGTTGGGAGGGAGTTGGGACTCCCATGGCAGGGAGCTGGAACTGGATGAGCTTTAAGGTCCCTTCTAAGCCAAACCATTCCATGATTCTATGTGGATGTCATCACCTCCAAGATGCCAGAAAGGGAGCAGGCAGGTTGCAGGTAAGGTGTGTCACATCCCTGATCCTCACTTGCATGCTCCAGGCAGTCCTGCTCTCAGCACACAGGTTTTTCAGAGAAAAGGAAGCCCAGACACCTACAAGGAACCAGCCCCCTAAAATTTAACCTGTAGTAACCTAAGTATCTACTTTTCTTTTTACTGGTTTTTTTTTGGGGTTTTGGTTTTGGGGTTTTTTTGAGAGTTAGACACCCCTTTCCTAAATTCAGCCACCAGAAATGTGGGCATCCAATCTACCATGTCTAATTTAATTCCTGCTATGATCTATAAACAGGCACCCTCAGAAGGCAGTTCCAGCCACCTGGCTTAAATGCTTGGTTTTAGAGGCACTGTGGACCATAATCTCTCTATTTAGAGACTTTCTTGCTTTCTACAGCTCCCTGACAGGGGGTTGTAGCCAGGTGGGGATTGGCCTCTTCTCCCTGGAAACCAGTGACAGGACAAGAGGACACGGCCTCAAGCTGCACCAGGAGAGACTCAGGTTGGACATCAGGAAGAATTTCTTCACAGAAAGGGTTGTCAAGCATTGGGAGGAGCTGCTCAGAGAGGTGGTGGAGTCACCATTCCTGGTGGTGTTCAAGAAAGGACCACACATGGCACTCAGCAGTCTGCTCTGGTTGACAAGGTGGTCATCAGTCAAAGGCTGGACTTGATCTCAGAGGTCTTTTCCAACCTAAATAATTCTGTAAAACAAATTCTGAATTTTCTTTGTTCCTCTCCTCTCTCTGCTGGAGACAGCTAACTTTTGGGTAGCTAGTGAAAAAGGAGAATGCTACCCTCAGGAGCCAGGTAAGCAGCCCCGTGGCTCGGCGGGTGTTGTTCTAATGACCGTGCCAGAGTATTTCGGAAAAAAGAAGAATTTTAAAACTAATCTCTTTAACGGTGACAGCAACCAAAAAATCCTGTGCAGCTGTTTCCAACTTCCTCAGCCCTAATCCTTTCACAGGATTTTCACTTAGGTAGGCACTGGCATCTTCAGTCCAGAAATGCCTGAGAGAGTGCAGCCATATTCTCGAGGTTGCCCCATTTCCACCCCTCAAAAGACCACATTTCAGTTATGACAGCAATGACACAGCTCAGCACCTCTGGTGCAGAACTCCCAGGTCTGGGTGTGTCACTGAGATTTAAGGTGCTGTCTTTTCAGATGTGGGATTTGCAAATTCACTCAGTTGAAGGGCTGGCTTGTGAAACCATCTGAGCTGAAAGATAATGCTGAGCGATGGGTACAAACAGGCTGAAACTGAGATGTCTCAGAAATTTGGGGCAAAACGTCTGCTCACAGAACAGATCATCACTCAATATCCCATCAGGTCTGGGCTATCCCATCAGGCCTGCAGTTTCTATCTCACTGACAGTTTTCTTGCTTTTGGGGAGGCCACATGTGTTTTTTTCCTGACCCTGCATAGCCCCACAGCTCCAATCTGGTGTTTCCCAAGAACAGGTGGTGCTCACTTCCCATATATTCCGAGTGTCATGTACATCCCCTCTGCCTCCTATGGCTCTGCTGCTTTCTTAAAGAGCCTTTGTCAGGAGAGGGCTAACTCCTGTTAGAACAGATGTGCCCCTGCTCAAGGGGGAGAAGAGGAAAGCATTTCTGTGCAGCTCTGTGTCCCTGCAGAGACATCTTTGACTGTGTGACATGCTCAGCCAAGACAGCAGCTTGTTTTCACTCTGTTCCACCCCTCCCCTCTCACCACTTTGTCCCTGTCTTTAAAAATTTGGGCAGCTCATGGAATCAGAAGATAATTTAGAGAAAGGCTTTCAATCAAAACTTCCATTGAATTTAAAGGGGATGTTTTTCAAAGTTCTTTTTCTGGACAGCAGAACATGAAAACTAAAGCCACTGTAAGAACTCAGAACACCCCATCATTAATCACAGCCCCTTCTGTCTGCAGGTCAAAGTAGCAAAACACATTAATTAAATGAATGTATTTAAAACTGAGATCAGGCAATAAGCAGGAAACAAATTGCAGGGAAAGCTAGTCATTAACCTGATTTCTCTCTTCCCTGCCTCCTCTGCTGATGCTGTACTGACTGCAGCCTCTGCCTCTGGCAGGCTTAATGAATATTCACCATGATAAAGAGTCTGAAACAGCACATCCAATGCAAACAGCGTGCACTGAAAAACCCTCTCTGTGTCATTTGCAGGATCTCTGTGGACATTCTGGCTTCACTGATCATCCCTAAGCCTTTTTGGGATTAAAAAGCCCATTTAATCTTTCTTTTTTTTTTTTTTTTCTGAAAACCAAAACAAATCAAAAACTCCAACCCACAAAAAAAGGAAGTGAATAAAAATCCATCATCAGCGTGATAAAATGACAGATATAGGGCTGAAAGACAGAAAAATCATTCAGTCAGGGTAAAACCAAATCATTTTAACCATCACTGTGCCAAATAATCATCTCCAACGACTTTGTCAAATTGGAATATTAAACAAAAACCCAAATAATTTCCACTCTCTGCCCTCCCATCTCTTTGACCTGTTCTGTATTAATAAATCAGGAGGAACGAGCAAAATGGAAACTTCTCCTGCAGCTTTAATGCAGTGCTTGGGTTTAAAGTCAGTATCATTAAACAGGGTAATTATAGCACACATGGTGTGGGAGATTTGTAACCCCCCACTGCTCCAACATCCAGGCACAGAGCAGGGGGGCACAGAGGTCACTTCCAGTCACTCTCAGGTCACTGGCCACGCTGACACCGACAATTCATTTAAATAGAGATTATTTACCTCATTATAAAAACCCAATGGCTCTATTAAAGTAATTGTCTCAGCTATCAAATAGCTCTGCCAGCATATTCTGAGATACAGGAAAACATAATTTGATTTGCTTGCTACCACAGCCTCTGTGGCCAGAGCACAGCCCAGGGTAAATGGCTTCCTGCAGCTGCAGAAGGAGCAAACAGAGCACGGCGTCTGCAGCTCCTCTCGCTCTCCTTTGGCCAAAAGAGGCTTTTCTTCCCACAAAAATATCAAACTTCTCATGTAAAATCCTTCCACTGCTGTACTCGTGCCCGGTCCTGCTCCCACAGGCAGAATTTTAACCCTTCCCTCCCCAAACTGAGGGTTGATCTGCTGCATCCCTGAGTCTGCATGTGCACGCATCCGGGATGCTCCTTATCATCCTTTTAGCTCTAATCGAGTGTTGGGCTGGGGGAGATGCAGCACTGAATGTTTGTGCATGCAGAGGTGATTAGAGAGATATTACTCCTGTAATATAAGGAAAAAAAATATCTTTGGGAGATATTTCCCTGCATCTGCAGGCTCACAGTGTCTGTTTTTAAGAGTTCATAGCTGAAAACAGGCTCCCCCTCCCTTGCCTCCCCCAAAAAATCCAAAGCCAAACCTACCAACCAAATCATTTTCATCTTATAAATGTGTTTTTAATACAGTTACAGCGTCAGCCATTCTGGCTTTGTTTTAATGCAAACACTAAGGTAAAGAGCAGTGAGTAGTGCAGGAAAATCGAATTTGGAGCTGGGGGGATTGTTCTGCCCCTAAGCACCTGGAAGGGTGTGGGCAGTGGCTGAGGACAATGTTCCCCTGAAGAGCTGGGGTGGGTTGGTCTCGATACCACAAAGGAAAAGCTTTTCTGTGCTTTCATGTCAAGCCAGGTGCTATGTAGCTGAAATGCCCTAATTAAGTGTCCTTAAATGCCCTAAATTGAAAGGCTGGAGCAGCAAGCAGCTCCCCAGACCTCTGCTGAAGGCTGATTTTAGGAGTGCTGGGTAACACATCCCAGAAAGGTGCACTTTGAGACAGATCTCTAAAGATTTTTGAGCTTTGTGGTTCACATCTTTTGTAGGTGACCAGGAGTGGAGACGGCACTCAAACCCTTTTGGGGAGGCGGCTGCTGGGGGTGGGGTTTGCCTCTATTATATAAGGACATGAGATAGTGTAAAGAGAGCAAAAGTCACTGCAGAGACAAAGCCCTGAATGCTGGGAGGACAGAACACGGCTGTGCACTGCTAATCTATACAATCTATTCGAGCTGATTCTGGTTACTGTCGTCTGTCAAATTTAAATAAAAACTGATTTTATTCTAACATACAAGCCCCTCTACGTGAGAGACAACAGGCTCACCGAGCAGCATCAGTCCTGCTGTGAAGGTGAAAAGGAGGAAGCATTTCTGGCTGCTGCTGGAGCCTGTGGCAGCGCCCTGCACCACCCTCTCCTCCCCTTGCTCTCTGCTAGATGAGCTGCTGAGCCGAGGCCAAGAGCACAGACGTGCCTTCTTTCCAGCATCTCCTGCCACTGGAGGCCACTCTGCTTCTATGGGGTGATACAGCATCCTCCTGGACTCCCTTCCACAGCCACAGCAGCCACCTTCTGCCTCAGCACCCATCTCAAAGGCTGGCTGGGACTGATCCCCAGGGAAGGAAAATTGCAGGTTACTTAAACAGAAGGCAGGATTAAATGTTCTAGTGTTGGGCTTCTATTTACAACTGGCAGGACAAGGGGAATGGCTTCAAGCTCAGAGAGAAGAGGTTTAGATTAGATAATAGAAAAAAAAATCCTTTACTGGGAAGGGGGTGAGGCCCTGGCACAGGGTGCCCAGAGAAGCTGTGGCTGCCCCTGGATCCCTGGAAGTGTCCAAGGCCAGGCTGGATGGAGCCCTGAACAGCCTGGTCTGGTGGAGGTGTCCCTGCCCATGGCAGGGGGGTGGAAACAAGATCTTGAAGGTCCTTTGCAACCCAGGCTATCCTGTAATTCTGTAATTCTGTTTTCCTGGACAGGCTTAGCTTGGTTTCCTTTGTGTCCATCTTGGGGAGTGAACACTGCTAAGAGAACTGACTTCAACTCAGTCCCTTCCTCCTTACCCTGAACAAAACTTCATCAAGCCCCAGTCTCTACAGCTCTGAAAACCTTCCTCAGGTGCCCTTACCTGAGCACAATCCACATTACTGCTGGTGCACAAACAGCAAAGAGTCCAGCACAGCTCCCAAAACCCAGTGCTGGTCAGCAAGAGAGAATCCCCACTGCTTAACTGAGCACAATTAATAGAAAGACAGTAACTATGGAAACTTGAAGCATCAATTTTAGCCTTTCAAGGCAGAATCTAATTTTAACCAGCTAATTGGGTGCTTGAAGTGGTAGTGAAAGGAAAAGGAACACGTTTTTGTCAGTGCTCTTAGAGGCATCTATTTTAAACATGAATGAATGTGTGAGCTTCACCATTTAGAGAAGACAGGATAGTACTGCAGCAGGGACACATAAGAAATGGCCGTAGAGATTATTTTTTCTTTCTTTCTTCATCATCTATGTTTAACTTAGAGAATTCAACCATCCCTCTTGTATATGGCTCTCAGCCCAGTAGCCCAAACCACTGCAATCTCCAGGCCAGATGATTACAGGGTAAAGCTTTCTGCTTTAAAAAAAACAAAACCCCAAACACATGAAGCTTCAGACAGTGGGAAAGGCAGTTCCTTGTCTCTCAGAGGCTGGAGGTGGCTCTGAACCTCAGAGCTGACACCTGCTTGCTGGCTCCTTCTCAAACAAAAGGATAATTTTACCAGTATTTTATACATGAAATCTGAAACTGACTTTTTCTCTCCAAAGGGCAGGAAAGAACACTATTAACATTTAGTTTAGTCTGATTTTGTTATCCCCAACTGGTTTCATAACATTAAAAGCAAACTATAGCACACAGGTACATAAAATTAATTTAGACCTAACAAAATCCTTTAGCTGACCTACTTTTACTAGTTTATCACTAAACCTCTGCAAACTTCTCCTCCTCTGAAAGCCAATTAACTAAACACTAACCAATGTCTATTTTGATGCTCTCCAACGTGGCTGTTAGCCAGCAACCTGCCCTGAAAGACATCTGTCACTGTAATACCTTCCACAAAATGGGGCTGTAAAACTGCAGACATCAAAGGCCTCCAAACAGACTCTGGCACTCACAGCACTCTTTCCCTTCCACAATATATATGTCACATTTGCAGCTTCCTATCAGCTCCTGTTAGGATCACATCCCATTATTATTCCTTTTTACTGATACGGGATGAATGGAGCTAATAATATTCCACATCAGTTAAAAAGGAATCTTAATTAAATGTGATGAGTAAGTGCTAATACAATATGATAAGCCCCCTGGATAAGCATGCTGCATAATTTCTCTCTTTTTCAGAATCCTTTAAACATTCTTGGGGAAGAAAATGGAGGTGACCTTGCAAAGACTCCCCACATCCCTTCTCCTACTGCAAAAATAGTTTTGCTCTTTCAAGTGCTTGCAAGGCCCACATTTGGAGGATTTTTCCCTCAGGTTGTAGGTAAATCCAGGTGTTGTGATCATTGAGGGCCTTTAACCCTTTAAAGCAGATTTTTTGGTGCTGATGAGATGAACCTGCCTGAAGTCTGGACCTACAGGATCAAGGAGCCAAACCTGCTACCTGTCTGTCCTCTGCTGCAGCTAAAGTGTCCTCTCAAAACTGAGCCATGTGATGAATTAGGTTTACAAAGGATTTTTATAGGTGTAATTCTGCATGCAGATCTATCAAATATCAAACCTCAGCCCTGGATGGTTGTTAAAATCCAATTAAGTGTCTTTATGAACCTCCTAACTTGTTCAGTGCTTTGCTCCACACGGTCACACAAATTGAAACCACAAACTGCAGGTGATGTCCTGCAAAGGCCTCATAAAACTGAAACAAAATGAACTCAGCAAAAAGATAACTTGAGAGGGGATAATACACGATTAGAGGATATTAAGGTATGGTTACCTAAGTAAAGCTAAAATCAAATTTGGCAATTGCTCGAAATGGATGGCAGCACTTTGCCAAAGGCACTTTAACAGCTGCCTTTGTGACTTGTCCCTTAGGCTACACTTCCTTAAATATTCATCAGCTGGTGAGTTTTAAGTCTGGAAGGCTCTTTGAAGTCCAGCACACAAAAAGTGGGTAGAGATACCTCACTTGATCACTGTAACCATTTCAGAATAGAGCACTCATAATTCCAGTGTAAGAGTTAGTAAATTACATGCTTTGTATTTCAATATTTTGATTTTAATTTGATAGCCTCAGTCATGCTTTAAGCCAAGAATTGTTCCCTCAGTGGAACAATTGGAAAAATGGCTCAGACTCATCTTTCCATGTAAAATGATGATGCTTTACATTACACCCAGGAACTGCTCATTTGCTAATGAACTTTCTTTCAAGAAAGGCTCAAATAGTTGGCATAAAATATCCAAAACTTATTTATTTAATATTCCTGCCATTTCACTTTTCTGAATGAAATATTAAAAATGGAAGAACTGGCTCGAAATGAACAGGAAGATCAAAACTGGGAAATTAATTATTATACATAGATTGTAATGGATGTAAAATGGGTATCTGAGAGCAAAGAAGGGGAAATTAACTTTGTTTCCACATTATTGCTTAATGGAGGCTGACTTAGGAAAAAATCCTACCCTGATTAAATTGGAGAAAATTTCTTATACTTGTGATTCTTTTAAGTGAATAAGAAGGGAAAAAATCAAGGACAGACTGTATCTGGATTGATAGCTCAGTTATTTTCCTTCCAGGAAATGTGTCATATGCTCAGGTAACTAGGACAAGCTGTCAAAGAATAGAAACATTTAAAAGATCTTAAGTGTTCATAAAGGCTAAAAGGTGATGTTATTGCTTCTTGAATCCTCCACTTCAAAAGGAATTTTAATTCACCATCTGGTGGAATCTACATGTAGAATATTTTAAAACTATTTTAACACCGAATTAAACTTTGCACTTTAATTTTCCTGTTGTAATTGTGTGTATTACATGTGTCCATGCTAATATAAATCTGGGTCATTTGTTTTGAGTTTCAGCAATTCTTGAGGTGAAAATTCTGAATTTTATACATCAGAATTTACTTCCCCAGCATCTTTTTCAGTCCCAGAAGTACCAGACGAGGTCATGAAGGAATGGGCTTCTTACATTTATCAACTGGAAGTAGCTGAGTGGGTCCTGCCACAGAAGTTTTAGGATTGGAAGGGACCTCTGGAGATCATCTGGTCCAACCCCCCTGCCAAGGCAGGGTTGCCTGGAGAAGGTGACACAGGAACGTGTCCAGGTGGGGTTGGAATGTCTCCAGAGAGGGAGAATCCACACCCTCCCTGGGCAGCTGTTCCAGGGCTCTGCCACCCTCAGTGTAAAGTTCTTCCTCCTGTTGAGGTGGAACTTCTCCTGGTTTAGTTTATGGCCACTCTTCCTTGTCCTGTCACTGAAAAGAGTCTGGCACCATCCTCTGACCCCCTGGAGATCTTTATGTGCATTAATGAGATCCCCTCTCAGTCTTCTCCAGACTAAACAGGCCCAGCTTCTGCAGTCTCTCCGTGCCAGAGTGATGCTCCACACCCATCATCATCTCTGGACCCTCTCCAGGAGCTCCTTGGACTGTGGAGTCAAGTCCCAGCTTTGCAACTCTTCATTGCAAAGCTGGGAGACCAACATGTGTCACAAGGGCAGCACAAACTCAGAAATGCTTCATCCTCAACCTGACAGCTCCATAAAAGGGGAATTTTTCCAGCTATTTCAATATATTCCCTCACTGGAAAAGGGAAAAAAATGAAACTAAACAAAACTTCTGCAGCAAAATGCCAGTTGCATGGACAGCAGCAAGAGCTGCCATTCATTAATCCTGGTGTACCTTGCCCCACTAAGCACTGAGTGTAAAGGGCTGCAACCCTTAAACTGCTTCATGTGCTCTCTATGACCCCCAACTGCAGCACCAAACACCCCTTAAATGCATTCCCTTTTCACCAGACTGGAAGAAGAAATAGCTTGGGGTAGCCAGTGGAAACACAGACCATGACAACAAGGAGAAAAAAGCTCTATTTTTATCTCTTGGTGCTGACACATGGAATAGCACACACTTCATTCAAGCACACAGGCAGCTGCTCAGTGGCTGGAATTTCTGCAGCAGCTCCGAGGCTCGAGGAAGTGCAGTCAAAGCAGATATTCTCTGTTCTGAGCAGGGGAGACAGCAAAGGGATGCTTTGAAATGCTCTGGTTGATCTAGTTCTATCTAGTCACCTCTAGGGAGGCACACAATTTGATATTCAAAAACATGTGTGCACATTTCCTGAAACCAGCACGAATATTTAATACCTCTCCTTGCAAAAACAAGATAATCATGCCTGCAAATCTCCCACAAGCAGCTATGGACCATTTTTGCCTCAGCAATCATCCAATTTGCATCTCCAGTGAAACAACTCAGGCAAACAGATTTTTATCTCTGTGCTTGAGCAGATCTGCTGAAAGTGTCAGTCTTCAGGCAGGGACAATACCTGAAGAGAGGACAAATATTCAGGCTTAATAGCAAATAAAAGAGAGAGACACTTCATCAGGAACTGTAGTGATAGGAGAAGGGAGAATGGATTCAACTGAAATAGGAGAAATATAGTTTACAGGAGAAATTCTCTCCTGGGAGGGTGGTGAGGCCCTGGCACAGGGTGCCCAGAGAAGCTGTGGCTGCCCCTGCATCCCTGGAAGTGTCCCAGGCCAGGCTGGATGGGGCTTGGAGCACCCTGGGATAGTGAAAGGTGTCCCTGCCCATGGTAGGGTGGGTGAAACAAGATGGATCTTTAAGGTCCCTTCCAACTCAAACCATTCTGTGATTCTATGATCCTACTGATACAAGCTATACAGCTCTGAGAGAATAAATTAACAAAAATTATTTATGATGGTTTTACTCTCTTCTTTTTCTGCAAAGCTTTCCCTTGGCACATATTTTTTGGAGATACAAACACAGCTAAAAAAAAGCAGTGAGAGGGAAAGCCAACAATATGACAACAAAACAACTGTTTGCAGCTACTGAAAATATTGTGTTAATTGCTCAGTTGCTCTCTTCAGGGCCTCAGACTTTCACCAAAATACACCAAGTGGGGTGGCTTCACCCTTACCCAGGAAGCTCAGGTAAACCCATTAATCCACGGACACAGCAGGAATCTTCTGCTTCTCCTTCCACCCAAAGCCTCCTGTTTGCACAAATATGTCTGCAACTGCACCCAAACCTGCAGAGCTTTAAGGCAAAACCCACTCTTCCTCCTTTATAAATAACTTAGGAATCAGTTCATCCTCCTCCCAAATATCCTTCCCACTCCTGCCTGCAGCTTTGATTTCATGCTTGTCTTCAGAAGCCAGAGTGAATCACCCATTTCCTGCCTCCTAATCCTCACTCTGTCACAAGCCTCTCTGCAGGTTTTCTGCTGCTCCTCCAGGTAATTCTGCTTTGGGCTCGGTAAGAAAAGCTACATTAAGATGGAAAAAATGAGCAGGTGGCACTGCCATAGTCTAACACACAGAGGAAGGAATCAAGCTTGTTCCCTCGTGGCTGTTGTATTTTAAACACAATTAAATAATGAAAAAGCATAAATTGCAGCCTGGATTTTCTCATGTAGGTTTTTTTTCTGTCCATGTGGGGTAGAAAACTCCACGTGGGATTTTAGTGTCTCCAGTCTTTGCAATGTGGAATCACATCATACCCATCCAACCTTGACAGGTCACTTTCTTTAAGTATCAGTAGTTTTGTGAGGATCTCAGGTTTCACATGGGAATAAAAGACTCCAAACCTTTAAAAAGTGAATTTTGGCTGTTAATGGACTGGAAAGCTAACAAAAAGAAGTCACTTGAGGCTGAAGTTCTGAGTGTTTGGGATTGGCAGCATAGGACTGACCCAATGCAATTTCATGGTCTGTTTTTCCATCCTGTTCTCTGCACATTCATGAATTTAACAACAGGTGCTTTCCCTTAGCCAGGCACCTGTGACAAACAGAAGATGCTGCAGAGAAAGCAGCTGCCTCCAGAAATCCGATTCCAGTCAATGAAGAGCCCGTGCCTGAGAATCACAGAACTGAGTAATCAATAACCACGGTCTGCAAGACAGAAAAATATCTTCTGATGGCTTCCTTCAGAGCTGTGCACTGGATTCTGGATTCTTTCTCAGTATTCCAGGATTATTCAGCTTCCCTAAAGGCTCTGGACCAATGCTGTTATCCTGCATAACTCTATCTGGCACTTGACCTCAATATGTTTCTCCCGATTAGGCAGTGACATTCTCATCTGGAAACTCTGTTTGTGCATTCAGATTGTTGTCTCAGCACAAAGGTGTTCTGGAGTTACTCTGAAAACCTGGATGTGTGACTCTGTATTTCAAAAACTTTATTGTAATTAGCAAGATTTGGAAGCTTTCACTTCCAGATCCCAGACTCTGCTGCACCTTATTCCTCCCACCTCAAGTGATGAGTCTCTGCCAAGTGGTGGTGCCACCCTCAGCAGAGACAGAAAGACTTATTAACACCTAAATAAGAATTCAACAGTGGCTGCTGCTAGCCTGGATTCTTCCAGGTCACAGATGAAGCAGGTCTGCAAAGGAGGTAGAATTTCTGCCTCTTTTGTGCAGCAAACAGGAGACCTCACTGCCAGGTGCAATGACTTGTTCCCTTTCACAAATATTAAATTGACCTGAACACCCAAATATTCCACTTACCTCAATTCAGGCTTTTGTGCATTTGTCATATTTGCCATGAGGATTGCACAGTCTCAGATCACATCTTCTGTGTGGAAACATAAACCCTGCAACAGCTGCCACTTTGCAGATCAAATAAAGGCCATTCAAACCAAAATCATCTCTTGTCTCCTCAGTTCCCCTGGGAAAGCAGGACTTTGTGCACAGACCAGAAAGCCAAAACTCAGCATATGGCAGAGCTCTGCTCCACAGCAACACTTCTTTGCCAGTTCCAAGAGTAATACACTGAATATCTGAGCTGACCTTAACTGTTAATCTAACACAGGATGTGAGTAGTTGTGCTTCCAAAGGTCACAAAAGGTTCACAAAAATTAATCCCACAGAATTAACACAGCTGTACTTTTTACCAGTAATTACTCTCAAGCGCAAAATGCTCAATTCTCTCATTTTGTGCATGCTGCATGATGGCTGCTAGAGTTTTTGAAGGCTCAAAAGCTGCTCCAGCATTACATAATCACAGAATTAAACAAAATCAGATCTATAATCCCTATAGCTTTAGAAAAAGCTGGCCAAGGGGGGGAAGGAACAAAAAAATAATCACAACTCTAATGATGTAGAAAAACCAAACAAGAAATTTAATTTTTTAGAAAATTAGATGATCATTAACTACTGAGCTCTGTAGATGGGGTTGGTAATAATTACTTTTCAAGGATCTTTTTCAAGTATAATGCTCTGCACAGCTCAAAGGAAAGGTTATTTCCATGAATTAAAAATGGTAGAGCAAATATTTAATTACACTTTTAACCAAGTCCCAGGCTGTACCTCAACAGCAGAGCCCACTGCAATCTTGTCCACTTTTGCCAGAATCCATCAGCACATTTCCTAAATCCCAGGCAGTAGTATCAAAGACTGAAGAAATACTTTAAGAAAAAAAAAAAATAATTCTTTGACTTTCTAGGCACTGTGTATCATTTGGGAAAGACATTAATTAGGTTGGGTGATTGAGCTAAAAGTAAAATTAAAAAAGATACAGATAATTGGGGTCTCCAATTAAGAGGCACCTCACCACAACCTCAGCATTTTAATTTTTGAACAGAAGCAGGTGCACATAAGAGGATGACTGGTCAGCCCATGGAAGGAAAGAACAATCACTTACTTGAGCAGCCTCAATTTCCATGGAAAGCACAAGGTAAACATTCATGGAAGATTTTCCCTCATTTCCAGGTCTCCAGCTGGCTACATAACCCCTACACCCATTTCTAGGGTATGACATGAGGATTTTTCTCTGGGCTTGCTATGTTTCCAATAAATGGCAATTCAGTGACATTGGGGGTTATTTAGATGTCCAGTTCCTCTCTTTGGCTGCATCTATCAATAAAGTTTTCTCAAGCCCTAATTCCCTTAAGCATTTACTCCCAGAATGCCCCCCAAAAGCTGAGGCAAAGACAGACAGCTGGTTCTGGGTGACAGAACAGAGTCCTGGCCCCACACTCAGGAAATACTGCCTTGGGCAGGTCACTTTGTCCTCAGATGCTGGAAATAGCTGACATTTTTATCAATGGGTTGCCAGTGATGATTCTCAGCTTATCCATGAGTTTTTAAATAATTCTTTAGTTGTAGATTTGCTGTTCTAATTGTAAGGAAAATAACAATTTCCTTTCTTCACACACTCTGTTCTTCCTACAGTGGTATTATTGCATTGATGGCCATCTCATTTCAGTTTCATGAGCAGTGGGCTCTGTTTTGACCTCACCTTGCTCTTAGAAACGTCCTTAGAGGGTGTGAGAGGGGAGGAAGGACACGAAGGAGTTCTCCCTTCTCTCTTGTGAATGTGCTCAGGCACCACTGCAGCCACAGGCAGGAGTGACTGTGCCTCCTGTGCTGAATTCCAAATAACAGGCTCTCCTGGTTAGTGGGCTTCTTCCAGGAGCCTGCAATTGCCCAGCAGCCATTAAACATTAATACAACACTGGGTCACACCTCCAGCCCAGTATTGCTGCCTATCAGCATTGCTGGTTATATTGCAGCTGGCAGCACAATCCATCTGAAATGGAACTGGTCATTGATCAGGCTGCCCAGACTGAATGCCCAGCAGCTCTTTGTGCTGAGGATATCTGCTGAGGCTGCCTGAGTCTGCAAAATCATGCCAGAGGTGTCATCTTCATGCAACATTTCCACATTACCAGGTGGATTCTCATACTTGGCTTGTTTAAGACCGGATGGCTGCTGTATCCAGACTCAGAGTAAAACTTTTTCCATACTCAGGATCACTGCTGGTCTTTCCCAGCAAAGGGCAAAGGTTAAGGTGTAAAGTGAGAATTCCAGCTGCAAAACAGCCTTTCCAGCAGTGCTGATAAGACTACTCAAATAAGAGTGATAAAGGAACTCGGTGAATATAGTTCAGCTGATATATTTAATTACCTGCTCAAGGAAATGACAAATTAAATGTATCACATCACTTCTCTCCACCAGAATTTGCCTGAGCTCACAAGGTTGTGTGACCAGCTGGGATGCTATCACTGACACCACAGGAGACTAAAGTTCAACCAAAAACTCCTGTTTTCCCCCTGAGTTTTAGTTTCTTACTTGTTTAACTTGTTATAGCTTAGCTGTAACTCATCTGCATCTCATCTGTAATTTCTAAAATCAATGCATCCAGTGCTGGAGTTCTATATTCTTCAAGCAGATTTCTATTCAACATTCTAGTTCACAAATACATTTCAGAGCCAACATATTTTAGAAGAAATAATATTTTCAGGGGGTTACTATGCTTCTCAAAGCCCTTATCAAATGCTTTATTATTCTTAGACGTATTATCTCTTTCATTGGTTGTGTTTTACTTACATAATGAAAGTCCTTATCTACCTTTGCTTTTTATTATCTGTTCTGATCAACTCTACACCAAGATCAGTTCTTGTTTCCTCTTTCTGCCTTGTTTTCACAGGTTTGATTCTCTACAAGCACAACAGCCCTTTGCTCTGGACATGCAGTTCCCTGCATTTAGTCTGTGGCATCCCTGACCCCTTTTGTGCCAGAGTGAGCTCCCAGCAGCAGCTAATCGAGTTGAAAATCGAGCCTACAAAAGCCTCTTCAGGCAGAGCTGTTCCCTGAACCAGCTAATTCCACAGGCAGAGGAGACAGCACTGATTTGATAGAGGACTGGAATATGTGGCAAGAACTAAAAGAAAAAGCAAGACAAAAAAAAAATCCCAAGATTTCACACAATAACCTGGATTAGAGGGGACCTAAAATCTCATCTCATTCCAAACCCATGCCATGGGCAGGGACACCTTCACTTTGCTCCAAGCCCCATCCAACCTGGCCTTGAACACTTCCAGGAAGAGATCTAGACAGGTAACAGCTGAACTACATAAAGCCAGTACTAGGGAACTACATAAAGCCATTTATTTAGTACACGTAACCTCCTTGAAATGCATGCAAGCTCTTCCTCAAGCCGAAACACAGCTCTTTTTACAAATTAAAATTACTTGCAGGTAGGATTACAGACATCAGGACAGAAATCAGCTTCCTAAATGTTTTCTTCAAACTGGTTTGTGCAGCTTCTCTCCATCTTCCAGTGAGGAAGGGGAAAAAGAAAGAGGAATAGCAGCTAAAAATCTGTCATGCTCACGATATCTGTGTGTTACAGACTAGGGATTTTTATTTTGGTTTCCTAGCAACTCTGAAGGCCAATTCTGCAGTGATTTTATACTGAGCACCAGTTACAGGGTTGCTTCAGCTCTTCTCAGACTCTTGAACTGCCTCCTTTTCTCCTTTAATGCAGAAGTAAAGTGCAATCTTAGGCTGACTGGTAGATTAGTAACACCTACATTTTGCTTCTACCTACATTCCATCCTCTGATGATTTTTTTTATTCCACATGAAAAAAAAATGATGAGGAGCTCTTAAACTAGTATTTAATCAAATTGGTCAGGGGAAATGAACAAATGGAAAGGAGAATCTGTAGATTAAGTGAAGCTATCATCGAAGAAGATCAAAGCCAGAGCTGACCTCACATCATGGCTATGAAGGACCCAGATGCGGTTTCTGCAATGTCTGTTACAAATACTTGCCCTCTCTGAATGGTAAAAGGAGAAAAATCAGGCAAGAATAATGAGGTTAATTCTAGATCTTGATGAGCACTAAGCTTTTAAAATTATATTTGACAGATAATTTCAAGATTCATAAAAACGCACCAAGAAATAAACACCCGGAGCATCAGTATTTATGGCTGGGAATATATTTTCCACTGAGAACAGCTACAAAGCTGGCAGGAATGCTCCAAGCTTTCCATCACACTGTCTAGCCAACATGCCTCAGAGAAGATCAGAAGTTGACCTGCATGGATTCAGTCTGCACGACCCACTGGCCTCCCTGCTAGGGCTGCCAATTAGTTTCAGTTTTCTCTGACGTGGCAAATTGCCAGTGGGGAAGTGGATTAAGATCACCAAATTACTTTGCCTGTCAGCCCAGAAGTAAAGCAGTTCTCTTTTCCATTTACAGGTCTTCTGGACAGGTTCAGCTGCAGTTTGAAAGCCTGTGCACCAGGATGGATGTAGTGATTTACAGCGTGGAACAACAGGAACGTGCTTTGTTCTGTCTCCAGACTTCTCTGCAGAAAATAGTTTTACTTTATAACTGCACCTGCACTCCTCAGAGGGGAAAAGGCAGAGACCAGAGCAGTCACAGCATGTGTGGTCCTCGAGAAACTCTGTCACCTCTCCTGGCCCACAGAAAATCAGTTCAATTAAAAGCAGAAGGTGATGTTTCTCATGGTGCTTTTTTTCTCCTAACTGAAGTCTGGGAACAAACGAAGCAGATAATCTGACACTAATGTTATTAATTTATTTTAATTCTTTGGTTTCCAGCTGCACATGCAGGAGACTGTGCTACTTATTTAGCATAAATTTGCAGCAAGATAATAATCTAGTGAGAACAGGTAATTTTCCCCGTGAAGAGATGACATTATGCTTGGTAACTAGAGAGAACAAATCACCTGGAAACCCAATCAGCAGCGTGGTGCTGGCCCATTCCTCCTGCTGATCGTCTATGCATGCTGCAGTCACAGGTTTTTTTGAGAGAATTTATCCTCTACATGTGACTGAAGACATTTGACTCCAGGCATTTGGAAAGGACACTGCTGCCATTAGAGTCTGTCTGCTTATATTGTCAGAGATAACAACAGCAGCAGCTTGAAATGGTACAGGGTGGACAATTCAGCTGCTGTAGTTATTAATTATGACCACTTCACCAGCACCATGGATTGCAGGTTGATTTACCACTAAAATGACAGTCTCTTGCTCCTGGGAGCACACTGGATCACAAATGCAGCATGAGAGAGTGAAAAGCAGAGGGAAGGAGGGAAGGGAATGTACTTTGCGGCCACAGATCCCAAGATGTGTTTAGTGTGTGATGTTCCTCGGTAAAGAAAATTCCAGTTTGGATTTTGGTTCTTAAAAGCAAAGTTGTAAGGTCTACACGCAGGGCAAGAAAGAAAGTTGGGGGAGGAATTGTTCATTCTGCATTTTCCAGTGTTATGATAATATTTTTAGTATTTATTTTGCCACTTTTACTCACTGTCTTTGGTCAAAACTTCTTTCTTTTTATTCTGTCTTAAAAAATTCTTCCTTTCAACTCAGCAGCCATATTCAAGTGATTATGTAGAACAAAAGTATCAGAAAATTTAATCAAAGGGAACTAAAGAAGGCTCATGGCTTTCCTGACTCTTTATAAGTGTAGTCTGGGTTCTGGATTTTCAAGTGCCTCTCAATGCATTAAAAATCTGCATATGAAAAAACTGCTGAAGCGACTTGAAGATCAGAGCTTGCATCTTGGAAATAACTCGCTGTTTCTTTTTTCGAGGTTTGAATAATTCAGCCAGAACAAGCCATCCAAAGGAGCAGGCACCAGGCCAAGGAGGTGTGGTTACAGGATAAGAAGGAATAACCCTAGGCAAAATCCCTTGGCCAGCACAGGGACAAATGCAGAGAGGGAAGGGCAGAGGACCTCTCTTGCCCTTAATTGTCTAAGTGAGCCTAAGGAGATTAGCTGCACAATTAGGTATCTAATTAGTGCCACTCCCAGCCAGGACAGCAGCCTGTTTTCCATGTGCTTGGGTATTATACACCTGAGGTCTGACCTATAAATGGAGTTTGAACTCCCTTTGCAACCCCTCAAGTCCCACCTCACTCTGTGCTGCAGGACAGCACACACACCACAAGAGAGAGGGTGAATTCACAGCCACAGGATTTGCTTGTCAGGAAACAAATCTTGCTTTTTCAAAAACTCCTTTTCAGAGCAGCCCAACAAGAAGTCAGGTAAGACAGGCAGCAGACAGAACTGGGACACCAACAGCAAATCACAGAAGGGCTTGGGGTGGAAGGGACCTTAAAGCTCACTTAATTCCAACCCCCTGCCATGGGCAGGGACACCTCCCACTATCCCAGGGTGCTCCGAGCCCCATCCAGCCTGGCCTTGGACACTTCCAGGGACCCAGGGGCAGCCACATCCAGTTTGTCTGGGCACTCTCATCCAGTTTTTCTGGGCACCCTGTGCCAGGGCCTCACACCCTCACAGGGAAGAACATCCAACCTAAACCTCTTTAAGTTTGAAGCCAATTCCCCTTGTCCTGTCAATCCATGCCCTCATCCTTTTGAACCACTTGTCCTGTCCCTAGTAACCAACTCAATAAAAATACAAGTAATTTAATTTCATCATATTCAAACCATTCTCAGTCAGTTCTGTTCTAGCTCCAGCTTCCACAGCCTTGTTGTGGGATGACCTGCTGCTGTTACCTGGTTTGTTCTGGTCAGCTCTTGGTTTCTGACCCCAGCCCTGCATGCTGAGTGGGGACATTCAGGCTGCACCAAGTCCCCCTTTTGCTCTCAGAACCTGTTCTATCCACCTGTGCAAACAGAAGCAGCACACTCTTTTTCTCAGCATAAACACACAGGAACCATTTCCACAAGACTACAAAGTGTTTCTGGTGTGGTTTTTTTTCCTTCCTAATCAACCCATTTATTTTGCTAGTTGCGTGTGCATGCTGAGGGGATGCTTTTAGGGATGGCTGACTGTAATTATATAAGACAAGAGCAGAGAAGCTGCATTCAGATTCATTTCCTCCACAGCCAGAGCCTTGATTTTCTGAGGATTAAATCCCCATAATGAAGGGGAAGCTTTTGCATGATGCTATTGCTGTTTTACCTCTCCCATTACACCCTCTGAGTGCACATGAGCAATGACCCAATGATTTCAGGGTTTAGCTCTCCAAGTAAAATCAGCATCTCTGTGTCAATGTTACATAAACAGCCAGAATGTGTGCTGGAAAAACATGCACATATTGCTTTCTCTGCCTTCTGCAGCCCTGTTCTGTTCTGGAGTCTCAGCAAAATGAGGGTATGGCCAAGAAAGCAGAGAGGTTCAGAGGAGAGAAACATCATGAGAGAAACATCATTAAAGAATCACAGAACGCCTTGGGTTGGAAGGGACCTTAAAGATCATCTCATTCTAACCTCCCTGCCATCAGCAGGGACACCTTCCACTATCCCAGGCTGCTCCAAACCCCATCCAACCTGGCCTTGGACACTTCCAAGCATGGAGATTCACAATTTCCCTGGACAACCTGTGCCAGTGCCTCACCAGCCCCAAAGGAAAGAATTTCTTCTTAATATCTAATCTAAAGCCACTCTGTCATTGTGAAGCCACCTCCCTTGTCCTGTCACTCCATGCTCTTGCAGAAAGTCTCTCTCCAGTGGCCCAGAGCAGCTGAAAGCAGCCTCTGCCTGCCTCTTTAAAAGCAGGGCTTGGGAGATGCTAAAGGTCAGACTTGAGAGGCAAAGGGCCTGCGAGCACTGCAGTGAAATGGGAGGGCTGAGACAAGAACTGCACAGTGCTCAGGAAGCCCTGACCTGATGGGCTCTGCATGGCTCAGCAGCTTGGAAGGGAGCAGGGAAGGAGAGCCCTAGAAGAGCCTCATGGTGCTGTTATTCTTCCTTCACTCCTGCTGCAGTGAGAGCATTTTGGGCCAGGTGGATGCTGATCATCCCCACAGAGCACTCTGTGAAAAGAGGAATTTCAATTTTCCTGGTTTTCCTCTTTTTAAGCCAGGATAATGAACGTGTCCTTTCCCTTGTGTTCCCAGACTTTGTCTGCCCTGCTCATGTCAGTGGCCAGTTCCTCAAGGCAAGGCTTGTCTTCTGCTGTTTGCAGGGGCTTTGTGTAGCACCATCTGACCTGAGAGGCACTGCCACACTACAACATTAACAACAGACAATGGAGCAATGCCTGGTTACAAAAATAAACACATGAAAAATACATTTATGACCCTTGTGTACAGCAGAGTGCTGCACACAGGCAGACATCCATTAAGAGAAGATTCAATATCACAGAGTGGTCTGGACTCCCTCAACCTCTTTTCTTCTCCCATTGCTCACAGTATAAATACATTCCAGATTAGAATTTCTTAGGATTACTTAGGAATATCCTTATTTTAGCCATCTGTTTTCTATCAGATAGTGAATTGTATATTGCAAGACATAACAGGGTTAAACTTCATATAGGATCATAAATATCAGAGGTTGTTTTAACATTTACTTGAGTATATTTTCTTTAAAAAAAATCTAAATAGAATAAAATTAAGCCCACAGCAGTAGAGAAAGAGATAAAAACCCCCAAACCATGCACACAAAAGCGAGGCACAACAGGGAAAAAAATAAAGCAGCTGTAACCTCAAGTGGAAACAATTTGATTACCATCAATTCCCTGAAGTACTGACCAGATAAATACTTGTTTCATTTATAAGTTCTGACAAGATCACAACCCAAGGTAGTACAGCAGCAAGGGAGTGATTTTTCTGTTTATTTATTGAAACTGCTGAGAAAATAATAAAGACAGGAATGAAAATCCATGTCTTCTGTGTAGCTACAAAATATTTCCAGTAGGCAGACGAGGCAAACTCACTGGTATTGCTACCAAGATCACAAAGAACCACAAGCCTAAAGCAATGGACAGTGAAAAACTTGCTTAGATTTGGAAATCTGACTTTATTATATTTATAAAATAATTTCCTACCAGATGTCTAAGAGCTAATCACATCATCTGGCAAATATTATATTTGCCCCCCTCTTTTTGCTCAGTTATGAGAAATGTTTTTATTTTTTTAAGTGCAAATTTAACCTCCATTTTGAGGAAGCAAAAAGATTATTACAGGAAAGGATGAATGAAGTAGACAAGGAGTTATTGCTATTAAACTTTCTCCTAGTGCCTAAATATAGAAATTATAGCCAGATAAACTGCTTACGTAAAATCTCTTTATCACTTCTTAAAATGATGAAGTCTGGAGCTGCAGCAGCTTTTGTCCTCAGTTTCAGAAGACTTTCTTCATATTGTTCAGTCACAGAAAACCTTGAGCCTTTTCCCCCCTTTGCTCTTATTTGATTGAGGTTTCAGAAATTTTGTTAACACCTCAGCTGGAGCTCTCAGCCCTGCCTTTAGGAAACCTGCATTGAAACAATCCCCCCATGTGGGGATCAGAATTGGACTCCAGTTGGGAAAATTCAACACCTGGCTCCAGCCAGGAACAAATGTGAGCCCAATCCAAGTGGAAGGATGGACAGACACAGGGACTGGACAAATGATGAGATGCACAAATGCATTCTGCATTGCCTGGGCCTAATGAGAAAGGTGAATTCTTCTCACAAATATTTGCAGCAGGTGAAATCAAGGATTTGCCATAGTATAGAAGATATAAATTCTTCCAACACTGATCTCTTTGATAGTCAAAATTAACATCAAATCTTATTCAAATAAATTAAGTCAAAGAGACCACACAATTTAGAAGTTCCCAGCCTTTTGCAAGTTCTGATGAGTCCTGTCTTTTTTTCCTTATGCTGAGCCTTCAAGAACTAAGGTAATAAATGCTATTAAATCTCTCATCCATGTCATCTCATTTACTTGGTACACCCTCTTGAAAAATAATGGACCCCTTGATAAAGATCACAAACTCTATTTCGGGTCAGCCATGAGGGGTTTGCAGCTAAGAGGAAAACAAATGAACAGAAAGTAAATTTAACTTTAGCCAAGCTATGACTGCAGTTGCTGTATAATATCATCTATCATCCCCTCCTTTCCTTGTTCCCTCAGCTGAACAGAAATCTAAACTAACCTATTAATTTACCCAGCCCTGACTGCAAATATTGACAGCCCAAAGTGCTGCCTCAACCATAGTTTGGATGGGGTGAAGCAGATGAGTTCCTGGTCATAACAGTCATCAGCTTTTAAAAAATAATGATCAGTTATGTCAAGCTGCATCTGTCATAAAAATATGTATTTTTGACATGTTCTTTTGAAAAAAAGTCCTTTTGATTTCAAAATGCTTTTTCTTCAGTTCAAGTAGCATTTGAAATTCTCAGTCCTCTCCAGCTTCCATCAGGCTGTCAGAAAGAGAAGCATTTATCCCTGAAAATTCTTAGTTCAGTATGAAATATTGAAAAGGTGATGTGGGGCCAAGCTGGTGACCTACATTCCAACATTCCTGAAATAACAATTCAGAGGGGAGACAGTGGACAACGAGCAGGAAGAGACCAAAGGCATCAGATGAAAGGAATAAACAAGAAAAAGTAGAAAGAGAGAGGTGTGTGTGCTTGGCAAACCAGAGAGGTAACAAGAAAGGAGTAAAAATGGAGTAAACAGAAGAGGAAAGCCAAAAAGCAGGAAGTGTGCAGGGAATGTCCTGGGAATAAAATGTTCTGGGAGTAGGGGCAAAACCAAGGACTGTACTGAAGGTCTCAGCAAGTGGCTGGAACTGCCTTGAGAATTCAGTGATCAAAATCTAAACAAAAAAATAAAAGAAAGATTTGGCCTTCTAAAGCCCTTGCAGATTATTTCTATTATTTCTATTTGTGTCCTTGCTCTGCATCTACACAAGCAAGCTGGCATCATTTCCTTCCCCAGACTCCACTGGGCTGACAGATCCTGCAGCTTCAAATAAGGACCTCAGTGTGCTTTAAGGGGGTGATTTTTTCCATGATACATGAGGCTGTAAACCAAATCTCTGTGATACTTCCTTGTGTAGTCTTAGGAGCTACTTAGGACCTTCATTTTGGGAATTTATTAAATCACTGATTTGAAGACTAATTTTCATGAGAGACATACATAACTAGGCTGTTCTGCATTTCCCCTATACTGTTCTTTAAAATATTACACATATTATCAGTTCTTTAGACCATTAAAGATATGAATTTTAGGGCTGATATTTGGCTTTCTATATATTTATGGGTTTGAAGGTTGGAATTACAAAATTCCATAGAAAACTGGTTATTAATTTAAATAAATAGAAAATGCACAGCTGCATTTTCTAGCTCCTTCCATTTTAAACAGCTGCAGCACTCTGCAACAAACCAGGAACCCAGTTTTGTATTCTGGGTTGCTAATTAGTTATTATCTTTTATAGCTTTAATCAATGAACTCTAAAGCCAGCCAGAGCAGTGTCCTCTGCTGTTACTTGTAAATTAACCTTTAACAGTCTCAAAGAAACAGCACTTTCAGCCCCTGCACATCTTTGCAGTGATGAGTCTTAATCACACCCTTTTTCTGTAGATGAGGAAGGTCATTTGAAGAAGGAGAACAGAAACTCACTGACATTTAGGAAGAAATTGTCCTCCACTTACAGCCACAGTGTAAAGCTATATGATATTAAATATGTCACAGCTTGGGTCTCATCACGCTCTGAGTTATTTTTTCAGGCTCTTTCTCTTTAAAATGGATTTTTAGAAGAAGATCCAGTGGCCAAGAGCTTTGTGGCAGTTCTGTGGCACCCTGTGAGCTTCCTCTAATGCCTGCCTGATTTCTAGAACAGTGTCTGTTCTAACAGTGAGAGCCAACACCTCCCCAAAAATACTTTTTATTCCTTCTGTGCTGGTGTTACATGGACTCAAGGATGCAGACAATGCCAAATGGTTATTCCATGTAAAGAACAGCTGCAGGGCACCTTTCTGCCCCACTCATCACAACCTATTACCCACCCCCAGAGTGCCAATCTTCTTTCCAGTGACCTGTGCTCAGGAGTCACTTAAAAATCGACACTGTGCCACTCCCAAGGCTCCCTGCCTCCTGCAGAGCTTCTAGCACCTCTTCCATTTCCTTCCCTCTTCCAGATCCTCTGTGCTCACCTTTCTAAACAAGATTTTTTACTGGTGTCCCCTGTTGTGCCCTTAGAGATGTGCTCAGATCTCTCCTCCTTACACCACCCTCCTACCTCTCACCTGGACCCTCATCACAGTGTCTCTTTCAGATATAATATTCTTATTCAGGTTGGATTTACTTGCTTGACATCCAAAGTAGCCTGTGAAACAAAGAATTTGGAATGCCACAACTAACAGTGGATAATTATAAAGATTTCTTTCCCTATCAAGGCATTCTTGGACATTTTTCTTAAAATCCACACAAGTTTTCCCACAGACATTCTGTTCACAACAGCCTACCCCAAACCAGCAGCACAAAACTCACTAGGAAGGCTGACTTCATCTTTCAGGCAATTTTGCTTATTTGACATATTTACAGTTGCTTCACCTTTAATTTGCAGAATTCATCATTTGTTCTGCATCTCATGTCCCATCAATGGACCTTGTCTGCATTCCAGGGGATTGCAGCAGGAACCATCCCCTGGGAGAAACACAAATCTATTCCAGGGAAACCCAGGGCACTCTAGGAGTGTATGGGCAAGGAATATCCTGTGCTAGCAAGGTACATATGAGAAGGTCAAAGTTAGGCAGGAAGCAAGGAAACTGGCAGGAGAAACTGAATAAAACCAGAGAGAAGCTGTGACACACACAAATTTCAGAGGACAAAGGCTGAAAGATTTAGATTTGAGCTTTGTATAAAGGGACCTTACACATCATTTTGTTCCATCCACTGCCACGGGACACCTTCCACTACCCCAGGTTGCCTCAAGCCCTGTCCAACCTGGCCATGGACACTTCCAGGGATCCAGGGGCAGCCACAGCTTCTCTGGGCACCCTGTGCCAGGGTCTCACCACCCTCACAGAGAAAAATTTCTCCCTGCAGTGCTCCCAACCAGTCCATGATGGTCTGTCTGCTGTGCTCCTGTCCTTGGGAGAGCCCAGGCAGTGCAGGCAGGCTCTGCTAAAATAATTGCACTGCATCCAGCCCAGCACAGGAAGGACATTGACCTGTCAGAGCTTTAAAAACAGGGTTACCACCTCCTCTACCCAGCTAATTCCCTGAGAAAAGGAACAGAAATAGCAGATATTTTTAGAAGAATATTACCACAGCAAAATCAGAGGTACAAAATTAGTGTGTTTGAGGATGGCATTTGCCCAGGCAATCTTAGTTCAGTCCCTTGTGCATATTGTAAGGGTAGACACTGAAATCTGAATTTCCTGAAGGTCCATGGGCTATTTGAAATGGACTTCAGAGATGCCAGTATTTCACCACGGCTTCACCTACACAGATTTCAGATGCAGATTTTATCATGGGATCCTTTCATCTTTTCCAGAGATGCCTGAATGGAGGTCTCTTATTTTCCCCTCTCTACCTGAGGTGTGTGGCCCAGTGCCTCGTTCACTGCACACACAAAAAGTCTACATTGAACACAGGACTGGAAATTTCTCCTGACTGGGTTTTCATCACAAATCCTTATTGTTCTCCAGAGTCTTACCTGTGCTATGAAAGTATCTTTAGACTGTTTTTGTGAAGCATTTGCATTACACCAGTTCTGTTTTGTAGATTGGAACCAGCAGCACAGAGAAATACTCATGGATTTGTCTAATGCCTACTAATCTCTGAATTATTCATAGGTCTGATTTATTCAGAAATCTTCAGTGTTTTATGTCTAGAGCAAAATTTCATCTTAATTTCTGTTATGAGCTTCCACTATTTTTGCCAATCAAGCTCCATTTATTCTGAGTTAGTTATTAAAAACCACAGTTCACTCAGAGCAGTGGTCACCTGAAGTCTGACAGAACTGCCAAAACTGTCAAGGCCATAGAGCAGAAACCAGAAATCTCTCTTCATTCCCTGACCTCACTGTACAGCATGTACAGGAGGACTGACAAGATGCCCCAGAGAGCTAAACTCAAAGCCAGAGGGAGTTTAAATCCTGTCCCACCTCACCTGGAAGTTTCCTGACTGCAAACCCACAATGTGTTGCACTGGTGCCTAAGAAGATGCAAACACAGTTTTAAAAAATGCCCCTTCCAGGTTCACTGTCCCTTGCATGGAGGAAATATGAAAAAAAAAATGTCCACAGGAATGCTGTCAGTCAAATAAGGAGCAAGTTTTGCTTAACACATATTTGCTGAAAAACGTGATGTTGTTCAAGTCCAGCTATATATTAGGAATGAAGGATTTACTGATTTAACACTTGCCTGGTTATTACAGGTCTGGAACCTAAACCAAAGAAAGAAAGAAGCACTGAAAGAGAGATCTGTGGGAAACTGTAGGCAGGATTCCAAACCAGTGGTGGTAATTTGCTAAATATGTGATGTGCTGAGGCTACAAAGGCCAACACAACCTTTAATCCTGAATTTCTCCATGAAACACCTGTTTGCTGTTAAGGATCAGAGATTCTACAGCTTTTGGTTACAAAGAGAGGAGAAGGATATTATTGGGAACCAACCAAACACACACACAAAAATGGTCTAATTAATGTAATGTAAGGGTCACAAATCCCTTGGGAGTGGACAGAGACAAAACAAAATAATCTTCTTTGTGCTGGGATGCATTCCTTGCACAAGCACCTCACAAGTCATGGGGGAAGCAGCAACAAGGGCCAAGGTTACTGCTGCTCAAACAAAGAGATGTTCAGGTGCCCAGAACAAGGTTAAAGTGATAAGACCCAAAAAAAGAACAGCAGGCAGGACTCCAGATAGTGGAACAGGGCTCTGGGAGCCAAATGCCACTGGATCTCCTGAGATGACAGAACCATTCTACCTCTGCCCTTACATTGAGGTGCTCAGAAACTTGGCAGCACCACAAGAAAACATCTGGGAGAACATTTGTACCCATATTGAACCTGGTATAAGGCCACACACTGAGTGCTCAGCCAAGGATGATTAGAGCAGCCAAAAGCCTGAGGGAACCCCTTGCAAAGGTTAGAGTGTACTTGTGGTGACATTTTCAAATGCAAGCTCAACAGTCACACACCCTTCGTGTTCTGCAAGGCTGAGTCTTCCTGCAGAGCCTGCAACACAAGGAAGGGCACACAAACCCCAGGGGATCATAGCCTGGGGCCCATTATATATTAAATTAATTTCCAAATCTGTTTCTGCAAACAGCCCTTCTGCAATGCCAGTGCAGGTTTTGCTGGGCACCATTAATTTGTGGATATTGTAACTGCACTTGTAAAGCCTCAGGTTGTTCCTCAGCCCTTTATCCAGGTGAAATCCCCATTTAAACCAAAAGAAAGGTTTGCACCAATAAAGATTAAATGAAGAAACTACCATATTTTCTGCTGGAGACCCCACTTGCCAGCATTGGAGCTGCCTCTGTGATATGAGCATCGCTCCTCACTTGAATTCCTGGCTGGCAGTGCTCACAGAGCTGCCATTCAGGGCTCAGTACCCTGCACAGGGCACCCACTGAGTTTCCAGTTTGGTTTGGACATGGCTGAAAACAGTGACTGGCTGCTCCTCTCTGTCTCTACATTATCCCTGCTCCAAAATCAAAAGCAAGAATATTTTTTTTGCCTGTACTGCAAAACACCCAGGTGATTTTTTTCTCCCTAAACTCCATGAGAACCTTCTGCCAACAATTCTTATTGACTGCTGTGAAGTCATCAGTCAGTGACAGAGTAAATGCAGCTGCATTCTAAACCATGCTTTTTGTCATTTATATTGACAAATAAATAACATTTTAGTTCCCATCGTCGTGTGCTAGTGAATGAAAGCAGCTAGCAAAAAAATTAGGTCTGATTTCAGCACAGAGAAGTAAAATGAGAAGAGACATTCAAAGAGACTTACTGGCTTTGTAAAAACAACAAAGGGAAAACTGATAAGCTCCTAGCCCAGTTTTACTGCTCGTTTGAAATGGAGGGCAAATCAGCTCTGGAATCCACACACCTGAATAAACACATCAGAACTGAACCATTACTCCATTATTCCATTACACAAACCAGTAACCTCCAAAAGCAGGGTGAAAGCTGGGATCAGGGATTCTTATCTCCAGAGCTCATCTGAGACTGGGTAAAGAAGAAGATGTATTTTGTGCTTTATTGTTCCACCCTGTTTAGATTCCACAGATTAATTTACAAGAACTTTAAATCCAGACCACAGAATACTCTGATTTGGGAAGGACCCACAAGGATCATCAAGTCCAACTCTTGAGTGAATGGCTCCTATCTCACACAAGGATTAAACCCACAACCCTGGGGTTATGGGTTATGGTCACCATGCTCTGACCAGCTGAGGGTCTTCTCTCAGAGATACAAAACAGAGGAAAAATTAAGCGTCAGCATTAGGACATCTACTGCAGTTAACACCATTTCTTGACAAAGATTCTGGATTTTCACATCCTTACCTGCTGTAGCACTGGAGACTGTTGGCCACTGCTGATCAGGCCCTGCTGGTCCTCCACGCAGGACTCCTGCCTCCTCCATATGCACAGCACTGGATAAGCAAATATCACAGTTGGATTATACAGTTCCCTCCTGCCCCCAACTTCCCAGCATTTCCCCTTCCTGCTACTCTTCAAAGTTCCTGACTGTTTCTCACTGTGCAGCTACTCCTACAGTACTGCACAATGAGGAGCAGCTGTTTTGACTTGCAAAAAACACCTTTGATTATTTACTAAAACCCAGTTGTGGAGTAATTTATAAAACAAACACACCTGCAAGACACTTTGCTCTCCTTGACTGGGAGTCACTAACAAGGAAGTGACACATCTTTGCTCTTAGGATGTAGCAGCAAATGATTAAAAAGTTGGTGGAGTTCTAAGTTTCTGCCATTATGCCATTTGAACAGATCCCAGCTGGGTTACTGCACCTTCCTCATGAGCAATTCAGGAAGAGAAACCCATTTTCTCAAATGCAAAAACTAATACAGCAAATTTTACAGTGTCACAATTTGCACCTTACATGGAAGGGAAAGAAAAAAACCTGCTCTTTTTGATACAAAACAAAGCATGATATTTATAGGCAGCTCCTTAAGAGAACCAGGATTCTGTGACCATGTCCCTGTCTCTGCTCACTGGCTTTGCACTCCCTTTCACACTTCCAGCAGCTTCATCCACATGTGGCAGACATCAGGAGTACCAAATTTCTACAAGTTTTATGAAAAATCAGCATTTTATGAAAACCATCAACTGGGCAGGGCACACAGGCTCAAAACCTGAGATTTCAGGCAAGGACAGGGGCTGCTGATGTGAGAGAGCAGAGGAACATGTACAATTTCCCAGAGAGGCCCCATTAGTCTTGTGGAATGAATTGTTTTAAATAAGCTCTTACTTTTCATTAATTGTTCAAGTAGCTTCAGACAAGATCTTGAACTTTGTATAGAAAGGAATGTGGATCCACAAGAGCATGCCTGACTCAGGACCAGCAGATAAGGTGCTCAGGTAGGCAGAATTCCCTCTTCAGGATCCTGCTCCCCAGACTGTTCATTGATTTTGCAGTTATGGATCACAAAAGAAATTGAAAGTCACAGCAGGAATATAAAAGAAAGAAAACAGCTTGCCCAATAGGCCACAAAGTCAAGCTTGCTCTGTCCTCCTTTGCTTTTGGTCCTTGAGGTTTGGATTCCTTTTTACTCAGCATCTCAAAGTCAGTTGGGAGTCACTCTGTGTCCTCACCCATATGAAGCACAGTGTGACTGAATTTAGGACTTCAATCTTATAAAGACTCTTCAGCCCTGTGGAAAACTGACAAAGGTACAGCACCACTGCACCAACTATTTGAGAAACCCCATAGAATCCTGCACTTCGTGATGCCACCAGGAATGACTGCAGCCTTATAACTGCAGCTAAACCTGTACAGGAATCTTATTAATCACATCAGATTACACCTGAATATAGAACCAGTTCTCTAATCTGCTCAGGGAGAGCAAAAATATTGTTTGATTGAGGTTCTACAGAAACAATTTTAGTAAAATTCTCTTTTTCCAAGTGAACGGAGTAGAAAATTATAGCAGAGACTGCTTGCGGTATTAGGCAGCGGATTTTCAAAGATGTCTAAAGAGATTTGGACAAAAGCCTCACTTTTCCCTCTTTGAAAATCCATCTCATATCTTCAAAAAGTCCTTTCAACTGTATTAATCTTCTTGATTGCACCATGTGGTTAATAAACCTGCTGCAGGAACAGCTACTTTTATGGTAATGAGGAACAAGAAGACGGAAATGCAGACTGACTTTTGAAACATCAGCAGTGATGATTACAGGGAGCTTTAAAATAAACAAGAAGTATATAATGGCAATTAAATGATTCAATAATTGGAACAATTATGCCTTGACAGTCAACAGATACAAAAGCAGAAGGTAAAAGGAAAGAAAAGCAGAGCTCTAAGCAGTGCAATAACAGCACAAGATGCAAGTCAGACTGAATCTGATGTGGAGATTGGAAGTGACAGCAGCAGAACTCAGGTGCTTCCCATCTCACAATAGATATCATCAGGCTAGGGCATCAGAAGAAACTTTGTCCTTGTCACAGTGGAAAAGGACAGAATTCCCCTTCTGTGGAGAAACCCCACACATACCTTTGCATTCCTGCCCTCAGGGACGCCGAGTAGCGCCAGTCCGGATTGGGGTGTTTTGGCTGCAGAAACAAAAGCCCAGGACAGTGTTGTTAGAGTCAGTAAAAGATGCTAAAAAGCACATGCATCTGGCTAAGTTTGTCAGAAGAGCCTATATGGATATGCTCAATTTTTGTGAATTGCCAAATCTCTCTGCAAATCTAAAGAAACTTTCAAATGGGCACACGGGGAGTGTCTCTGTAATGAACTTGTCTGCAGGCCAAGGCCTTTGGCTAGAGGTGATCTCTGTGGAACAACATTTAATGCTGCAAACTGGTGGAAAGTTATTTCATACATTCATCAACATTTTGGGCATAGCATAAAAAAACCAACATCATAAATCCAGAAAATACATTGTTTGTTTACCTGATAAGGTGAGGAAACTCAGACTCCTGCACTGAATATTTATATAATATTTATATCTATAACCCTGCCTGAGGGTTTAGAGATGCAGCTCCCCGAGAGGGGGATGTGGGGCAGTGAGGTTCCTGCTGGAATTCTGTACTGCAGAGGACTGCAATGGATGGTATCAGATTTGCAGACTGCAGCAAGTCTTTTATGAAGGACAGAGGTGTTCACAAGACCAAAACCTATTAGATTCTCCATATTCATGAGAGGGCATTAGAGGTAGAAGGGGAAAATAGCCAGCAACCCCCTTTGACCAACAAACCTCAGCATATGCTGATGTGCTGCAGCATGACTTGCTAAATTAGGAGATAATTAAGAAACCCTCTGTTGATCAAAAATTGCTCCAGAATATAGTTTTTGCATTGCCAAGGGGACTGTCACTATAATTTTCAACTACAGCCAATGAGTGCAAGCTCAGGTCCTTTAAAATTAAGCCTTAAGGACATACCAAGGTTATTTCTCAGGATACTAAAAACATTATTCTGTAGGTGACAGTGCAGCAAGTGCTGAAGCTCAGGCACTGGAATTCAAAGACAGAACTTATGCCCAAAAACATAATGGGCTACATCCATTCCTGATGTGTCTTGCACAGCGCCAAACACACAAATAATAAATGACAGTAATGGTTTAATTCTCTTCAAATTATTGGAGGCAGATCAGAAATGAATTTGACCCCATTACTTGAAAGAGAAAAAGAAAGTGTTGAATGTTCTGAATTATTTAAAGCCAACTCTGTCTTTCCTCTTGAGGTTTGGCATATGCTTTTCCCTGGATCGATAGGTTTTATTCAAACAAAAATGGAGCAATTACAACTTACAGTATTGCTCTATCACCACACTTCCCAGCTCCAGCATCACTCAAGACTGAGATGCTCTTGGACCATGCACACAGGAGTGTTCTTTACAGCCTGAGTTACACAAGAGGGAGGAGGCTGCTATTTGCAACCACACATTAAACATCTGTGCTAGCAATTTCCTTCCCATTTAGCCCCCTGTTCTCTGTCATGCTCAGGTTCTGCTGAGTTTAGCAGAAAGTGGTTTGACAAGAAGCCCATTATGCATGGTTCTAGTCTTTTCTGATTAATTCCATTTTGGCCCCAGTCCCAGGGACGTCAAAGCAACTCTAAAGTCAACCATGTGGTAACATTCAATGAAAGAGGATAGAGAACATCACACACTGATCAGATCCTCTCCTGAGCTTGCCTTTCTTGAGCAGGAAGGGTGCTGACACCAGAAGATTTGGCTTTTCTTCTGCTGGGGATTTTTTTATAGCAGGGGAACTGCTGGACTGGAGGAAAGCCCCTTTGTTATATTTTGCAATTTGAGAAGTGCAGGTTACTAACTTGTACAGGCTTGTAGACAACTGAGGAGGAGGAGGAATCTTAGCACAGTCCCAGCAAAACACAAATAAAGTGAGATTCCATCAAAGCTCTGAAGAAGTCTGACACGAGTTGGGTGGGAGTGAGAAAAGAGAAAAATGACAATTCACAGTACATGGATTTTCGGTGTTCAGATGAGAACTTTCCAACTCTTGGCTAGAAGACAAAAATCTACGTTCTGTTTGCAATGGGACATCAGATCTTACATGGGTGATGGTGGCAGGAGAGCCCCATCAGTTAGAAATTCATCACTTTTTCACTTCACATGCATGGACCAAGACTCATTATACCAACACAAGAGAAATTAGGAGACTGGTATTTTCAAGGGTTACTATCCAGGAGCTCTGGCACCTTGTGGCTACTCCAAGACAGTTCTCTCTTTGCTATAACTCTTTAGGTAGGGATGCAGTGCTGTTCCCTGAGGAGCAGAAGAGGGGAGGAATGGGATGAGAAAAATGTACTCTGGAAGTGGAAAGATCTATTGTCACAGTTGACTGTCAGGGGCTGGTTTTTTTTTTTTAACTGTGAAAAAAATCAATATCTGTGACTTCTTTCTGAAGGCATTAAGGAGGAACAAGAGCACGAGGCAGTTGGGCAGCAGTCTGCCTTTGTGCAGAGCTGTTTCCACCCAGTTTTACCATGGGCTTGCTGCTTCACTGGGTAATTTCAGAGCTCAGCAAGAGGCACATTTGTCCCACACTTGTGTTACCACAGGTCAATGTCTTGCAACTGACAAAATCAGTGAAATTTCTATTTTGTCAGCATATCTGGCTTCTCCTTTTGTTCTGCTACAAATTCTTTCAGTTTCCCTGGCCATGAGAGAAAAGTTGTTTCAATACATCTCTAAATGAGACTGGACTAGAAAAGCAATAAAGCATGACCAGGAATAGAAGTAGAGCACAGCAGAAGAAGCAAAACCTATTCAGTAATATCTCTCCCCAGTTCAGATGCAGCAGTGCTGCTTTTTACAAATCCACCAGGAATTCACAGCCTGCACACTTGGGTTGGTTCACATCTCTGGCTATGAACAGTGCCCCTCCACCAGAGCCTGCCTGAAGCCTGTGACAGGGCCCAGGGTGTCCCACAGCACCCAGTCCCTGTGCAGGACACTGTGAGCCCACCTCCAAGGGGAGCTGAGTCCTCAGGCAGCCCCAGCAGCTCTCCTTGGGCTCCTCTGCAAAGCCCCATCACAGACTTGGCTGGGAGACGTGTCCTGAACACCACCAGGACAAGGTGCAGCTCACTGGGACGTGGGAGTGCAGAGAGGGAGCACAAAGGGGAACAGAGGCTCTGAACTGGTCCAGATGTTTCCCAGCTGTGGATCCCCACACTCTCACTCTGTCACACAACACTGATGAAGGAAATATTGTTCCTTTTACCTCCCCAGCTCCCAACTCATTTTTCTGTTTCTCACAACAGAGCACATTCTGCTGAGTTTAAGGTAATTTTAACTTGCCACTCCCCTCAGAGATTTTTGGAGGTCGTGTAGCAAGTCCAGCAGTCCTGTCAGGAGGTGAAAGAAACTCCACGATCAAAGTTAATCAACCATTCCCTGTCTCTCCCACCAGCTGCCTTTTCTGATTCAGCTCCAGCACACATCCTCACAGTGGGAGAAGAGTCCAAATCTATCCAGGTGTCTGTAGAATTGGTTGTCACTGCACCAGGTGAACACCTCATGCCACCAGTTTGCTCCTGCTGCTCCTTCCAGGCACCAGGCTCACATTCCACACAACCACACAACCACAAGCATTAATGCTACCAGTCATTAACAACCAACCCTACTGGGAAGGCTGATAATGGGAATGTATAATGCAAAACAGAGCCATTTTAGGAGCAAGAAAGCTCATGCAAAATGTCACACAGTTGTTTTCAAGTGGGTTAACTGAAGAATCATTTCACTGGTTTGTGGAGAATAAATTCAGTTGAAAATACATTGTTACAAACATTTTCCTCAGCTCTCTTTTTTACCTCATACAGTAAGAATTTCTGACTTAGAAACAGTGTCCTGATCCCATATTCAGTGGATCAGTGCAAACACCACCTTTCACTCTAGTGCTTGCTAGAACAAAGCCTGCTTGAGGTAGAGAAGTGTGAATCAAATATTTACAAACAGTTACCAGATGCTGAGACTCCTAAAAACATCCTGCTTCACTCTGATTTCCACACAGATGCACAGCAGAGTGACATAAGGTATATTTATCAAATGTATCTGCTTTGAAGCAGTAACAAAAGCCTTTTAGAACCTCTGACCACATAAGGCTCTGCTTATTTTCCAGTGAGACAACACTGACAGCTGTGAGGAAACAGAGGTTTCTATTCCTGCTTTCCTTCTGTAAATGTTTAGAATTGATGTGGAGAACAAACTATTTAAATACGTGTTTATCATTCAAGAAATCAAAAAGGAAACTGGAAAAGGGTGTAATTCAAAAGCCCCAAAGTCTGAGGATGTTCATTTTCATTCCCAGATCTGAGAAAGTGAGGTGAAAGGAATGGGCAAGTGCTTCTGTAAAGTGCATTTAATGAGCTCCAGGAGAAGGAAAACACCTCTGCTTAATCTTGGATGCAAATTTCTGCTGGCACAGCAGAAGCCTCAAGCCAAGCTCCTGCTTGCCCTGAGCACAGAGCACGGGCCCTGCTTAGCCCAGCAGGTTCAGGCACTGCCATTAAACAAAAGAACAAACATTTATAGTTAACCTTTTCAATGTCAGCAGGGCTGGAGAATTTCTTAAAGGCTTAAGTTCTTGAACTGAGATTGTAAGATATTCCACCATTAATACCTTTAAATCCTCTGAGAGAAATCTCTCGGACAGACTGCTACAAACAATGCTGTGAGGTTACTGGGTTTAGACACTTCAAAACACGCCTGCATTTAAAGCAGTATCAAAACATGTTCAACTCAAGTGTTGCTTTCTTTTTTCCATGTGTATAGCAAGCTGGTTTTGAAGTGAAAAATACAGAAAAAGAACCAAAAGCAGAGCAAACAGCTGTAAAACTCCAGTGGATCTCCTGAGTCTCACTGCCATCAATGAGCAGGTTTTCTCACTTTCTTTAAAAGGGTCCATAGAACAACATGTTCTATTTCTGAACATCACATGAAATATTGTATTTTGTCAGCCACATGTGTCACCACACAAAAAAGGGTACAAGGAAATGTATAACATTAAAGAGTTTATGCCTAATTCCATCAAGTATCCAGACTGCCCACTCCTCATTAGGAATGTACCAGGCTGCCTTCTGGGACAGAAAACTCCTGTTAAAGCATTTTGGTTTGATTGTTATTTCCTGTGTCATGAGATGCAAGACATAAGAAATGAGCTTAACTGCACAGACTGTGCTGTTGAGAACAAGAGAGGAAAGATGAAAAGAAAAACCAAGGAGCAGATGCTGCCCAGACATCATTCACCATCTTCACAGGAATGAGGAAACAGACTCCAGACTAAAGCCCTGAAGCCCTTCCTGAAAATGACAGATCATCACTGCAGCAGTGCCCAGTAAGGAAATCTCAACTTCACACAAATCTCTTCATGGTGTGTGCACCCCTCTTTGGAAAGACAGGACCCCAGGCTGTCCATAACCTCACACAGTGCCAGAAATGAAGCCACAGTGGGGTTTTTTATCCCTGTATTCTGCCTACAGTGCCTGCCTGGTCCCCCTGCAGCAGTTAGCTGATGAGAAAGCAATATCCATTAACCCCACACTGCTGCCCTGACCAGCAGCCTCCTGACAGCAATAACCAAGATTTTCTGTGCAGCTGCATTAGTACATTTCTTCTTTTACAAAACACCCTTGGTCTGAGCCACACTTACAAACCTATAAAAGGCTGTGCAGGTAAGCAGGGTGAGCACAGAAGCAGAGGCTGTTTTGCAGAAACAAGCTGCCATTCCATCATCACAATGCTGGCAGTAAAAAAAGGAATAACCATCCAAGAGCCAGAGCTTCTCCAGGTACAAAAAAGTCCCTATCTGACCTTATTGCACTTGTTTTCACTTCTGCTGTATCCTTCTAATGACCCATTAAAGTCAGGCACAACTTAGTGTAATTATTAGCATCTTTGGCCTTGCCAGCAAATATGAAAAGTGCTAAGATCTTGTTGCCCCAAATGTTACTGAGATTAATCCCAAATAACTTGGAAATGTTTTTCCTCTCACTGCATAAGCAACACTTTCAAAATATTAGCCACTGTAAAATCCTAGGTATAATTATCTGCTCCCATCCTCATCAATGAACAACCAGTAGAAAATCCATTTCCAAAAACTGTGTGGAAGAAAAAAAAGAAAGGACCTGTTCACATTACCCAAAAGTAACACACACATCAGAGACTGACTTTGTAAATTGGTGCAAGGGCAGTGCTGCCTGTTGCTATGCCTCACAAGCAAAGGTTGATTTAAAGGCTGATTCAAAGTTCACTTTAACTAAATGGAGAAACACAGTTCCCTGAAAATCTAATAATACAAAGATCATTATCCTTAAAAAGTAGAATTCAGTGTTGCTAAGCAATTGATGGCATCTTCAGTGCCAACACTGAGCTTGAAACAGGAGAAAGATCTGATTTTTAGTATGTAATTAGCTAGGAACTAGCAATTAGCAAATGCCATTACAGTCAGCCATTTCCTCATGTGCACATGGCATTGATACATCTTCAGAGAATGTCCTACCACAGGACAGGTTAAGAAGCAGAGGCCTAAGAAAAGAACTTGTGACGAGTAAAACCTGTCAGAACTTCACCTCTGTTTGCATCATACAGAACAAGCTGAATAATTGATTCCCCTTTTGGATGAGAGCTCCACACAGGCAGCACTCACTAGTTTGTTCCATACATTTCTCTGCTTTTGTAGTCCGAGTTTGGGCTGGCTTTGCTGCCACTGCCTGATCTGCACTGGTAATCAAAACTTGCTAATTCATTGCATTCAATGGAGTGAGTCTCAAAATGTGATAGGAATCTGCTTGTTAAACTGATTTCCTACTCGTCTTGCATCCAAAGTGGAGCCATTTTCAGTTACTGATTTCCTTCTTGCACACACTCCCCACCCAAAAAAACCCAGATATAGAGTGTATATTTCACCTGTGATTCTTCAGCACACATGCTTATAGACATGCCCCTTATTCCCTCCTATTTCAAACACATTCCAGGCCTTTTATTACACTCAGAAAAATTTTCAGGTACAAAAACTGCATAGAAAAAGTACTTCCCCTGCACCCTGCCACTGTGATTTGGAGAAAAACCAGCCCATTAATTTTAAATGGATTAATGTTGAATGAATGCTCATTACTCTCTAAAAGCATTTTTATGGAAGTCTTGCTGGCCCTTAAGATACCGGAGCTTTGCCCAACAAAAAAACAGTTGCAAAAGATGCTAACATGTGAAAAAGTATAAAGAAATAAATAAATGAGTTCTATTTCTGTGGCAAGAATACACAAGTCAGGCTCCTTTGTACCCCAGCAGTTATTTTACATTAATGCACCAGCTGATCTTACGCCTGCCACAATTATGTGATACCAAAACCACACAGTAAGTGTAATATTTTCCTCTTGTGCACCAGAATTAATCTCTCCTGTGAGTACTTCTGAGTTCAGTCCCAACATTTGTAAAAAAGGAAACTGCACAGATCATGCAAACCACACAACAACTGCAGGCTTCCTGCACGCCAGCACAAAGCAACCATTAATTCTTCACTGTGGGAAAACATTGCAAAGGTTAATACAGGGCTGGTCAAACCATAGGTATTAAACAATTTTCAACAGCAACCCAGCAGGGTCGAAGTTGTCACTCTGTAACTTAATGGTGGTGACTTGCTGTAATTCTCTGCGAAGATGTCACTGGGTTGTCACAGGCCAGGAAGCATAAAATGCAGCACTGGGTAGAACAAACATTAGCAGAGGAGGGATTGCAGTTTTCAGACAACTAAAACATGCTCACATTAGTGAGATCACTGCAATAATATGCTTTGCTAAATTCAACAGATTTACTTGGGAATGAAGACAGCAAAGCAGCAAACATCCACAGCTGCCATAAAGGACCTTTTGATTTCAAGGGTAATCACTGATTATTTTTTCTCTTGCAAGATGAGTTTTACCATCAAAACTGTAAGACTAAGATGTGTCATGCCCTGGCACTCTGTGGCAGCAGGCAATTTTAGACAGGGAAGGACACAACACTCAGTACAGCATATGCTGCAAAAATGGGGTGAATCTCGAAGAACAGATGCGTGTACTGAACTTACCAACTGCACCCTGAAAGTCTCAGTATTTACCTAGAAACAAAATGCATGGCACAGATTAGATTCATTATAACCAAGTTTCACAGCTGAGTGTCAGCAAGCCCCTAAGGGAATGTGCTTCATCTGAGTTTTTCAATCTCTGCTTGGGTACAGATTTGTGCAGAGCATTTACCAAGGCAGCCTCACCTCATTAGGAGTAATGGAGTCATTTCTAAGTATGATCAGGTTTTGTGCACTCTGCCCACTTTGTCCTGTCAGATGCCTCTCAGTCACCACTGCAGAGGGACCAGTAGTTCCTGTTGGGCCACAGGTATTGTAAAACATGAAAGTGTCACTTCCTGATCCTGCAGTCAGGCAGGCCTTATAGCAGTAGGTCTTGGTGAGAGACCCATTGCCCCTCACTTCAATGAAATGGGGCTGTACCTTTAAACCTTGGGGCAATCTAGCATCAATGTTGTTGTTGGCCTGCTTGTACAATTCAGCAGGGCTCCGTTCTCTGACTGTACAGCACCCTGCACAGCAGGAGCTCCCATACAGACTGTATCTGTAGCACTTGATAATGGAAAGCCCAATGATTGTGAAAAGGAAAACGAAGGAGACGGCGCTCAAAGCGATAATGAGATAAAGAGTGACCTCTGAGTAATTGCCTGGGCTTTTAAAGTGTCTTCTTCTATCAGGGATGATTTTGGAAACTCTGTCCACCACAGCAATAGTGATGGCTACTGATGAGGACATCGATGGCTCTCCATTGTCTCTCACCTCCACCGTCAGGTTGAAAGTAGGAGTGCTGTCCTCCCCCAGTTTGCGAGTAGTCCTAATCTCCCCAGTGTGGAGCTCTATCCTGAACAAACCTGGATCTGAGGTTTGCACCAGGTAGAAGAACAACCAGGCATTTTGCCCTGAGTCCCCATCAATGGCTATAATTTTGGTTACCAAATATCCAGCATATGCCGAGCGTGGGATCATCTCCAGGGCTGCTGAAGTGTTGGTTGAGGTAGGATACAGAATCTGTGGAGCATGGTCATTCTCATCCACCACGTAGATGTAGACAGTGACAGTGCTGCTCAGTGGTGGGACCCCAGCATCCTGAGCCTGGACAATCACCTGGAACTCCCTCAGTGTCTCATAGTCAAAGGACCTGACAGCATACATGTTGCCACTATCGGGTTTAATGGAGACATAGGAAGCAACTGGTAGCCCTTCAATCTCTCCATCTAGTAGAGAATAGGACACATAGGCATTTTTGGCAACATCTGGGTCGGTGGCTTTAACAGTGCACAGGAAGGCTCCAAGGGGGTTGTTCTCAGGGATGTAAACCGAGTACACAGGTTCCTCGAAGCGTGGAGGATTGTCATTGATGTCGGAGATGTCCACATGGATCACCTTCTGGGAGGACAGAGGGGGGCTCCCAGAGTCAGTGGCAGTAACTGTGATGTTGTAGGCTGCTGCTTTCTCGTGGTCCAGCTTGCCCTGGGTGACCAAGGTGTAGGAGTTCTTGAAGGAGTTGAGAGTGAAGGGGAGGCCGGGGGGAATGCGCAGGCTCACCTGCTTGTTCAGCCCTGAGTCCTGGTCAGTGACACTCATCAGGGCCACCACGGTTCCTGACCTTGCATCCTCTGGCACTGGGCTGTACAGGGAGGTCAGCTCCACTTCAGGAGCATTATCATTGGCATCCACAATGTTGACCAGCACCTTGCAGTGCCCAGCCATAGAGACGGGGCCCTGATCAGTGGCCTGTACATAGATCTCATAGGAGGATGCCTCCTCGTAGTCCAAAGTGCCATTAACCCTCACCTCCCCTGAATGTGGGTCCACACTAAAGAGCTGCCTCACCTTCTGGGGGGTGTAACTGCCGAAGGAGTAGATCACATCCCCGTTAGAGCCCTCATCCGGGTCTGAGGCATTGAGTTTGACCACTAGAGTGCCAGGCAGGGAGTTCTCCAGAAGGCTCACGGTGTAGGTGGAGCGGTCAAAGGCAGGAGGGTTGTCATTGGTATCCACAACTCGCACAGAGATCTGGGCCGTACCAGACTTGGGGGGATCCCCACCATCCACAGCAGTCAGCACCAGCTGCTGCAGGGCACTCTGCTCCCGGTCCAGTGGCTGCTGCAGCACCAGCTCCAGGAGTTTGCTGCCACTCTGGAAGCCTTTAAGGTCCAGGGCAAAGTGGCGGTTGGGGCTGAGCAGATAGTTCTGCACAGAGTTGGTGCCCACGTCAGGGTCCTGGGCACTCTCAATGTGGAAACGGGCCCCGGGCACGGCAGACTCACTGATCTCCAGCCGGTAATCCTGGCGAGGGAACCGCGGCGCGTTGTCATTGATGTCCAGCACCTCCACCTCCACGTTGTGCACCTCAATGGGCTGCTCGATGACCAACTCCAGGCTGAGGAAGCAGGAGGGGCTCAGCTCGCAGAGCGCCTCGCGGTCCATGCGCTCCCGCACCAGCAGCGCTCCGCGGCCCAGCTCCAACTCCAGGTACTGCCGGCCGCTGCCCGAGGTGATCCGCGCTCCCCTCGCCGCCAGCCGCCGCGGATCCACGCCCAGGTCGCTCGCCACGCTGCCCACGAAGGCGCCGTGCGGCAGCTCCTCCCGCACCGAGTAGCGGAGCGGCCCGCCCGCCGCCCGCCCGGCGCACAGCCCCAGCAGCAGCAG